>CAUYUJ010011901.1:0-20488 GCA_963575745.1 Prorocentrum cordatum | reverse complement strand
GCCTCCTTGGGGCCTCCTGGCGGCCTCTTGGGGCGAAGGCTCGAGCTTGCGGTTCGTGGTCCCCCTCTGGGCCCCCTCTTGGGCCCGTCTTGGGGCCCTCTTGGGCCATCTTGGGCGCCTCTTGGGCCGTCTTGGGGCCCTCTTGGGCTGTCCTGGGGCCCTCTTGGAAGCTTCTTGGGCCGTCTTGGGGCGGTCTTGGGCGCCTCTTGGGCCGTCCTGTAACGTCGGAAACCCCAAAAGACAACTTTGTTGAACATGTACGTTTTACGAAGGGAATGGGCCAACTTTTGCGTCTAGGGGCCCTCTTGGGCCGCATGTTGGAGGCTTCTTGGGGCCTCTTGGGGGCGTCCTTGGACGTCTGGGGTCTCCTGGGGCCTCTTGAGGGGCCTCCTGGGGGCCTCCTGGCGGCCTCTTGGGGAGGAAGGCTCGAGCTTGCGGTTCGTGGTCCCCCTCTGGGCCCCCTCTTGGGCCCGTCTTGGGGCCCTCTTGGGCCATCTTGGGCGCATCTTGGGCCGTCTTGGGGCCCTCTTGGGCTGTCCTGGGGGCTTCTTGGGCCGTCTTGGGGCGGTCTTGGGCGCCTCGTGGGCCGTCCTGTAACGTCGGAAAGCCCAAAAAGCAACTTTGTTGAAAAATGTACGTTTCACGAAGAGAATGGGCCAATTTTTGCGTCTAGGGGCCCTCTTGGGACGCATGTTGGAGGCTTCTTGGGGCCTCTTGGGGGCGCCCTTGGACGTCTGGAGGCCATCTTCAGCATCTCGGAGCCCTCTTGGAGGCCTCTTGGAAGTTTCTTGGGCCGCCTTGGGCGCTCCTGGGGCCGTCTTGTCTGACCGGGGAGGCCTCCGGCAAGCCCCGACGAGCCTCCGGGCCCCCCGGGGCGCACATTTGTGGTCGGGGTCCCGGCCCCGGGCCCCCGGACCCGGTGCGCCGTTATATGTACACATCATCACCATCATCATACCATGATCATCATCATCATCAGCAGCAGTAGCTGCATCGTCATCACCATCATCAACAACAGCATCAACATCATCATCAGCATCATCACATCGTCATCATCATCATCATCAGCACCATCAGCACCATCATCATCATCATCATCATCATCATCATCATCATCATCATCATCATCATCATCATCATCATCATCATCATCATCATCATCATCATCATTGTCGGCATCAGCATCAGCATCAGCATCAGCATCAGCATCAGCATCATCAGTATCATCATCATCATCATCATCATCATCATCATCATCATCATCATCATCATCATCGTCATCGGTGTCATCATCGTCATCATCACAGGCATCATCACCGGCATCATCATCACATCATAATCAGTATCGGCAGCATCATAATCATCACCAGCGATCATCGTAATCATCATAATCATAATGATCATCATCATTATCAGCATCGTCATCACATTAATAATCTTAATTATCAGCAGCATCATCATCATTATCATCAGTCACGTCATCATCATCATCATAATCATCAACATCGCCATCATCATTATCTTCATCATCATCAGCATCACCATCATCATACATCATCATTATCGTCGATGTCGTCGACGCCGTCACCGTCATCAGC
The DNA here is from genome assembly GCA_963575745.1 of Prorocentrum cordatum. Taxonomy (NCBI): domain Eukaryota; class Dinophyceae; order Prorocentrales; family Prorocentraceae; genus Prorocentrum; species Prorocentrum cordatum. The sequence continues at coordinate 18,890 of CAUYUJ010011901.1, read as the reverse complement.
AGCAAAACCAGATCAGCATCATCAGCATCAGCAGCATGATCAGCACCATTATCATCAGCATCATCATCATCAGCAGCAGCATCGTCGTCATGAAAATCAGTAGCATCATCAGCATCATCATCATCATCACAAGCATCACCATTATAACCAGAATCACCACCATCATCATCAATCCGCAGCAGCAGCAGAAACAGTCTCATCATCATCATCATCATCACCAACAACAACAACAACATCATCATCATCATCGTCATTAGCATCATCAACATCGTCAGCAGCATCAGCATCCACATCAGCATCATCACCACCATCATCATCGTCGTCATCGTTGTAGTCGTCGTCATCGTAACCGTCGTCATCATCGTCGTCAGCGGCACCATCATCATCGTCGTTGTCATCATCGTCGTTGTCATCATTATCAGCATCATCAACACCGTCGTCATCATCATTCTCATAATCGTCGTCATCATCATGATCATCATCATCGTCATCATCATCGCCATCAGCATCATCAGCAGCAGCAGCAGAATCACCATCATCAGCATCATCATCCTAATCATCGCCATCATCATCATCGTCATCATCATCGTCATTACCATCGTCGTCGTCAGCAGTACCACCATTATCATAATCACCATCGTCATCATCGTCATCGTCACCATCACCATCATCATTATCATCGTCATCATCATCATCATCATCATCATCATCATCATCATCATCATCATCATCATTCTCCTCATCGTCATCATCATCATCAGCAGCAGCATCATAATGATCATCAGCCGCAGTAGCAGCAGCACGATCATCATCATCATCATCATCAGCAGCAGCAGCATCAGCATCAGCATCAGCATACTCATCATCATCATCATCATCAGCATCATCATCATCATCCCACCTCCTTCCTCCTCATCTTCCCAACTCCCACTCCTCTTCCACCTCCTCCGTCCCCCTCTTCCTCCTCATCCTCCGCCCCTTCTCCTCATACATAACTCCCAGGCCTGAGTGTGATCGAACCGCGAAATCGGATCGGATCGGAAACGCATCTGATCGCCAACGAATCGCCCCGAGTCGTATGATTTCGCCGCGCCCGGCTTCAGCTGGCCACGGCCCATGCCGGAGAATTGAGCCCGATCGAATCAGATCGGAATCGCGGGCCAGTCCGCGACTCGAATCGCATCGAAGCAGATCGGATCGCAGGCGGCCCTGACTCCTTCCTGCCGCACCCGCAGACGTGTTGGTAGGGCGGGCCAGGCGTTTCGCCTGAGACTTCCTCGCCAGCTATGATCCTGGAACTTGTAGTTTGCAACAGTTTCAAAGATGGAGGGCGGGTGGTTCTCAAAATCTTGCTTTCGCCTTAGCGCCGCGCACACTCGTTTAAATGCCTGCTGCAGGTTTACGGATGGAGGGCGGGTGGTTTTCAAAATGAGGCTCTCGCCGAAGCGCCGCGCGCATGGTAGACTTAGAAGTCTGCAGCAGATTCAAGTGAGCGGTTCCTTTCACAATGTGGCTCTCGCCTTCGCGCCGCGCGCATTCGTTTGAAAAAGTCTGCAGCAGTTCTAAGGATTCGTCGGGTCGAAGTCCCAGAAATGGTGGTCTTGCACGACTCAGGGTTGTCAGGACGCAAAGTCACGTTGATCCGCTGGGTTGAAGTTACATGAGTCGCGTGCGGGCGCGATTTATGACTGTCAGAACGCATCAGTCACATTGATTCACGGCGTGGAATTCTCAAGAACTGTGTGTTGACACGATTTACGATTCTCGGACGGTTATCGTTCATCTTTCAATGCGGCGCTGCCCGAAATGATCATGAATTCTTGCAGTGACCTGTGTAGAGGGAACTTGGAGGGAAAAACTATTGCTACACCGTTGATGCATCTTGGGCTTACGCTGGTCCTCCTCCTCCTCCTCCGCCTCCTCCTCCTCCATCTTCCTCCCCTCCTCTCCTCCTCCTCCTGCTCCCCCCCCCCTCCAGGACGAGGGGGGCGCGAGGAAGAGAGCGGCGGGGGCACCCTGCTGGCCTTGTGCAACGTCTTGAGGCCCGTCCGCATGAGCCCGACGCAAATGATCTGCATGTCCTCTGTCGGTGCTCCATTGCGGCCGCCGCCGCCCTGCGCGGGCGGACATCGAGGAGCAGGAGGAGGAGAGAGAAGGCAAAAGGAGGGTGTTCTCCCGATCGCCGCCCGTGGCCGCCAGTCACCGCCTCGTCGCCGCCTCCTGGCCGCCTCGTGGCCGCCTCGTAGCCGCCCAGCGCCACCTCGTGGCCGCATCGTGGCCGACCGTCGCCGTCTCACTGCCGCCCTGCGCGGTTCCACAACCTAGCTTACACCGCATAGCTTGCAGCACATGACTTGCACCACATAGGTGGCACCCCATAGCTTGCACCGCATAGCTTGCACAACATGACTTTCACCACATTGAATGCACCGCACAGTTTGCACTACATAGCTTCCACGTCCAGAGTGCACAATCTTCCCGCTTGGGGTCCACGCCTGCAAGATGTGTGTCGTCACTCTGGGCTTCCTGCCACCTTGAGGTCCGTGGATCGGGATGGGGGCGGGCCAGGCCCGAAGGGCAAAGAAGCGTGCGAGCTGCACGGCTCCTCAAGCAGGTCTCTGAGGGGCAAAAAAAGAGACTCGTAGACACAAGCTTTCAAAGGTCCGCGCGGATGTCTTGGATCGGCGCTGGACTCGCCCCCCCACTCCTTGGCGCGCGGAGCGCGCCAGGGGCGGCAGCAGAGGCGCCGCCAGGGGCGCCTGGCGCCGATCCAAGAAGGCCGTGCGGATCTTCCATCGTGCATGCTTGCGCAGCCCCGGCTTCTCTGAAGGCCAGCTGGCAGCCCTTGCGCGGCGGGCGCCTGCACCATCCGCGGCGAGGAGGCGGCGCGCGCGCCTCGGGCCGGCAGCCCCGGGAAGCGGGAGAGGCGGCCGCCTCTCGGGGAGGACGTGGGGTGAGCTCTGGCCAGAGGAGCGCGCCGCGCCGCCGCCCCCCCCTGCCAGGTCGGACCAGAGGGGGAGGCAGCAGATCCGCCCGCCCGAAGCCGTGGTGGCGGCGCCGCGCATGCCCTGGCCTCGTCCGCAGTGGGCAGCCCCTCCCAGAAGGTGCCACGCGCCCCTCATGCAGCTCAACTCGGAGCGCTCTCCCAAGAGGCGCCGCACTCCAACTGCACAAGGGTGCCGCATGCCTGAGCCAGGCAAAAGGCGGGGTAGCGAAGAACAACAATCCATCCGCAACATACGCTTTCGAAGGTCCGTGCGGATTTGCTTGGTCTGCGCTGGGCCCACCTGGCGCCTCCTGCGCAGCCCCTGGCGCGCCCCGCGCGCCAGGGAGGGGGTTCCAGCGCCGATCCAAGAAATCCGCGCGGACATCCGAAAGCTTACGTTTATGCCAATGTGTCTTCCTCGTCTGGCTCAGGGAATCTGCTGCATGAAGCTGGTTTCCCCAGCGACCCCAGCGCCCGAGGCGGCCATGTATAGATGGCAGTGCGCGGCGGCGGGGGCAAAACCAGCTGCATGCAGCAGTTTTCGTACCCCCCTTTTGCCAATCCCGCCCGTTCGTCCGCCACGGCCACAGTGAGGGATGGCACCCCACCACGGTGCAGAGAGCTTCCCCTCCCCCGGGCGCGCTGCCTGGGCGTGTTCTTTGCCCTGTACCTGTCATTCCTTTTTCATCCTGTGGGCGTCCAATCCTCCTCACGCTTCCGCATCCGTGGGCAGGATCCTGGCAGGAGGACTCCCGCTCTACGTCCTGGCAGGAGGACAACGTCGAAGAGAGAAAGAAGAAGTCGACGAGGTGGACCCCACGGCTCACCTTGGGCTTCCGTGGGCGCAGAGGCCCCCCTCCCAGCCATCACCAGGAGGGCGGAGACAACTACTCCGACGATACCAAAGACAACAACAACAACAACAACAACAACAACAACAACAACAACAACAACAACAACAACAACAACAACAACAACAACAACCACAACAACCACAACAACAACCACAACAACAACAACAACAACAACAACAACAACAACAACAACAACAACAACAACAACAACAACAACAACAACAACAACAACAACGACGACAAAACCACGACCACCACCGCCACTACCACGACCACGATGACCACAACAACGCCGGCGGCGACGACGGCAGCCGCGACGACTGTTACGGCGGCGACGGCGGCAGCGTCGACAGTTACGGCGGCGACGGCGACGGCAGCGATGGCGGCGGCGGCTGCGACGACGACTGCGACGGCGAGGAGGCGGCCCTCCTTGGCCTCCTCGCCCCTGGGGGCGCCGGGCGGAGAGGCCCCGGGCATCGCCGCCGGGACCGGCGGCGCGGAGAGGCCCCCTCCCTAAGAGGCCGCGAGAAGCGGCGCCCGCTGGCGGGCGCCCTCTGCTGCCGGGCCGCGGCGGACGCGCGTGCACAGAGGCGCGCGCGCGCGGAAGGAGCCGAGGATCAAGCAGGACGAGGAGGAGGATCAAGGGGGAGGAGAATCGAGGATGGAGAATCGAGGACGGAGGTTCGAGGTTCGAGGAAGGGAAGGAGAAGGAGGAGGACGAGGAGGAGGAGCAGGAGGAGGAGGAGAAAGAGGAGGAGGAGGGAGAGGAACAGGAGAAGGAGGAGGATCGAGGAGGAGGATGGAAGATCTCTTGCCGTTGGGGCGTTTGGGCATCCTTTTCGGGCTTCGGGGTTCCTCCACAGGCGTCGGGGAGACCAACGAGAGCGCGTGCAAAGGAGAGCCCTCGGCGGCATTACATGTGCACTGGTCTGGCCACGCATTGCACTGCGTTTGCATTGCGATTGCATTGCTTTTCCCAACCATCCTGTGGTGTTGGGTCCTCGTTTTGAAGAGACAGCGCCCCGCGTTCCTCTCCTCCTCGCCCGCCTCCTCCGCCGATCCCATCCCTGCCTCTACCCTCCACTTGTCACTGTTTCGGCGAACCCCCCACACACGCTTCGTGGCTCCGTAGGGAGCTCCACCGAAGGCCCCAGTGGCAGCGCCCGCATGCGGTTCCACCCTCATTTCGATGCACCCCTCAAACGTTTCGTGGCCCCATAGGGAGCTCCACCGAAGGCCCCACTGGCAGCGCCCGCATGCGGTTCCACTTTCAATTTCGGCACACCCCTCACACGTTTCATGGCCCGAGAGTGAGCTCCACCGAAGGCCCCATTGGCAGCGCCCACATGTGGTCCCACTTCGACATGTGGGCGAACCCCTCACACGTGTCGTGGCCCCATAGGGAGCTCCACCGAAGGCCCCACTGGCAGAGCCCGCATGCGGTTCCACTCCCCATTTCGGCGAACCCCCCACACACGCTTCGTGGCTCCGTAGGGAGCTCCACCGAAGGCCCCAGTGGCAGCGCCCGCATGCGTTCCACCCCTCATTGTATGCACCCCTCAAACGTTTCGTGGCCCATAGGGAGCTCCACCGGGCCCCCCATGGCAGCGCCGCATGCGGTTCCACTTTTCAATTTCGGCACCACCCCTCACACGTGTATGGCCCGATCACGGCCAGCTACCGAGGCCCCATTAGCAGCGGATGACACGTTTACAAAAGGGAGTTGGGCGAACCCCTCACACGTGTGTGGCCCCATAGGGGCTCCACCGAAGGCCCCAATGGCAGAGCCGCATGCGGTTCCAATGCCCCTTCGGCGAACCCACACACGCTGTGGGTGGCTCCTTAGGGGAGCTCCACCGCAAGGCCCAGTGGCAGCGCCCGCATGCGGTTCCACCCTCATTCGAGCACCCTCAAACGTTGCGTGGCCCCATAGGGAGCTCCACCGAAGGCCACACGGAGCGCCGCATGGGTATCCACTTTCACAATTTCAGGCCACACCCCTCACACGTTTCATGGCCCGATAGTGAGCTCCACCGAAGGCCCCATTGGCAGCGCCCACATGTGGTTCCACTTTGACATTTGGGCGAACCCCTCACACGTGTCGTGGCCCCACAGGGAGCTCCACCGAAGGCCCCACTGGCAGAGCCCGCATGCGGTTCCACTCCCCATTTCGGCGAACCCCACACACGCTTCGTGGCTCCGTAGGGAGCTCCACCGAAGGCCCAAGTGGCAGCGCCCGCATGCGGTTCCACCCTCATTTCGATGCACCGCTCAAACGTTTCGTGGCCCCATAGGGAGCTTCACCGAAGGCCCCACTGGCAGCGCCCGCATGCGGTTCCACTTCCAATTTCGGCACACCCCTCACACGTTTCATGGCCCGAGAGTGAGCTCCACCGAAGGCCCCATTGGCAGCGCCCACATGTGGTTCCACTTTGACATTTGGGCGAACCCCTCACACGTGTCGTGGCCCCATAGGGAGCTCCACCGAAGGCCCACTGAAGGAGCCCCGCATGCGGTTTTCACTCCCCATTTCGGCGAACCCCCCACACACGATTCGTGGCTCCGTAGGGAGCTCCACGAAGCCCAGTGGCAGCGCCCGCATGCGGTTCCACCCTCATTTCGGCACCCTCAAAACGTTTCGTGGCCCATAGGGAGCTCCACCGAAGGGCCACACTGGCAGCGCCCGCATTGCAGCATTGCGGTCTCCACTTTCCACCTCCACACCCCTCCACACGTTCATGGGCCGAGAGTGAGCTCCACCGAAGGCCCCATGGGCAGCGCCCAATGTGTTCCACTTTGACATTTGGGCGGAACCCCTCACACGTGTCGATGGGCCCCATAGGGAGGCTCCACCGAAGGCCCAACTGGCAGAGCCCGCATGCGGTTCCACTCCCCATTTCGGCGAACCCCACACACGCTTCGTGGCTCCGTAGGGAGCTCCACCGAAGGCCCCAGTGGCAGCGCCCGCAGGCGGTTCCACCCTCATTTCGATGCACCGCTCAAACGTTTCGTGGCCCCATAGGGAGCTCCACCGAAGGCCCCACTGGCAGCGCCCGCATGCGGTTCCACTTTCAATTTCGGCACACCCCTCACACGCTTCATGGCCCGATAGTGAGCTCCACCGAAGGCCCCATTGGCAGCGCCCACATGTGGTTCCACTTTGACATTTGGGCGAACCCCTCACACGTGTCGTGGCCCCATAGGGAGCTCCACCGAAGGCCCCACTGGCAGAGCCCGCATGCGGTTCCACTCCCCATTTCGGCGAACCTCTCACACGCTTCGTGGCCCCATAGGGAGCTCCAGCGAAGGCCCCAGTGGCCCCTGTTGCCGGCCCCCCTCCTTCATATTGACTTTCCCTCGCGATGCGCAGCGCCCGCATGGCGGCCCCGCCACATTTCGGCACACCCTTCACGCGCTTCGTGGCCCCATTAGAAAATCCTCCGAAGGCGATACTCACAACGACGGTACTCACAACTGCATCTGATTGGGTCCTTTGACTACTTGGTGTTCAATCGATCTAGGGAGACCACGGGGAGGAAGACGAGGATGACGATTCATAGGAGGAGAAGCGAGCGAGGCGCCAGGGCAGGCTCATGCGGCGAAGCTCGTGTGCCTGTGCCTGTGCGGGCAAGGCGCGTAAGACCGTAGCTCCTAAAATCCTGCAGAACTCTGACATCGGGCGTCGGACAGCGTCCTGCATCATGCACCGCGCGTGGGTGCCGCGGGGTGGGGCCGGGACGCTGAAAACGCCCAAACGCCCAAGGGTATTTAGCACGAGTGGTACAGTCATAACTATCGTGGGACAATGCGTGGTAAGTTCGCCAGCCCAGCGGACCAGAGGCGTGCTGAAATCTCTGTCAAGAGTTTGAGAATGTTTCTAGTTCGCGCGCGCGCGTGGCAGCCCCCAGGGGTCCCCGGACGAAAAGTACGCGTGGGACCATGGGCGCAGCCTGGGGGGCCCCCCGAGCGCCCCAATGAAGCGCCAAAAGGGCGGCACGCCCCACGGCCTCAGGCCAAGTGCGATCCAAGATGGTCCACGTTGGTCCCAAGACGGCCCAAGAGGCGCCCGAGACGCTCCTGGAAGGTTCCAAGAGGACTTCAAAGGGCCCCGATGACGCAAAAATCAATGATTTTGCTTTGTTTCTTTTGACAATTTGGACGGTACCGCCTTTTCCAGCTACCGACCGCCCTGGACGGCCAACGAGGCCCAAAGATCGCACCATCACGGCCCAAGAAGCCTCCAAGGGGGCCCCAAATAGCCCAAGATGACCTCAAGACAACCCCAGGGGCCTCCAAGACCCCAAGAGGGAGCCCAGAGGGGGAACCCGAACAGACATTTCGAGCTCTCTGCCCCAAGAGGCGCCCAGGAAGCCCCCAGAGGCCCCCAAGAGCCCCCCAAGAGGGGGCCCAAAGGGGGAACCCGAACAGATATTTCAAGTTCTCTGCCCAAGAGGCGCCCAGGAAGGCCCCAGAGGCCCCCAAGAGCCCCCCAAAGAGACCAGCCTAGAGGCCCCAAAAGAGGCCCCCAAGACTCCCAACGGGCCCCCTGGAAGCCCCAAGAGGCTCCCAAGAAGCCCCCAAGAGGCTTCCCAGAAGCCTCAAAACTGTTCCGCAAAGGCTCCCTCCGAAAAAACCCTGGAAGCATCCATAAAAACTTTGACCATCAATCCAAGTACGTCCCGAAACTCTGTTGGAACTCTCTTGAGCCATCCTGGCGCCTCCTGGGGCAGTCGATCGGCGCTCTTCGACTGGGTGCGAGCCACATCTCCAAAGATCTGCTCGAAGACCGTCATGCCTGCCCTACCGCTGATTTGGGGCACGAGCGCACCACTACGCAGCCACAGTGATGCGAAATGGGCCAGCGGAGTGAGCTAAGCGATCCGCCGCCCCACCAGGTACGACGCGCGAGATCCACAGCATGATCTCCAAGAATGTGTTTTGTAAGTCTTCTCTCCGACGCAATTTTCATACCTACCCCTGCCTCTGAACCCCCACAACCCCTCCTAAGGACCTCTCCGTAGCCCGCTAATTCCGCCGGCCCGAAAGCCTGGGTTGCGGCCGGGGCGCCCTCTGGCGACCACTTCCTCCCAAAACAACCCCCCTTCCACGCGCTCGGCGTCCTAACGCCGCCAGGCCCTCTCAGAGACCTCTCTGGGAGCCTACTGGGCTGGTCTCGGGGGCCTCTCGGGACTCTTTCTGGGCTGATCTTAACCGTCCTTGGGCCACCAACGGCCGTCCCAGATGCCTCTCCACATCTGTTTGAGTCTCATACACCTAGAACCCCCAACAGGCATTATTATGGCTGGAGCGATGATGGCTGAACTGAAGCATGTGAGGATGATGTTGGTGGCCGTTGCCCCGCCAATACCGCTGGTAACGCCAGTCAAGAGAAGAGGAGGGAGGAGAGTGGAGAGGAGATAACTTGTTGTTCAATGCACATGGAAAGCGTTATGGTAAGCATTAAATGCGTAGTATACCAAGCCGTCCCCATGCCCGTCAACATATGTACGCAAACCATCTAAACGAACCTCTGCACCCATCTCTAGCATTGAGTTCTTGAGCTGCTCGCACGGATGTGGCAGCGCGGACATGGCATTTGGGCACCATGACGGGAAGTCACCGTGTCTATGATCACCTTTGGCGGCCAGAGCAAGAGACTGCTGCTCGAGCCAAAACTGCCGTCTACGCCACCCTTGGACGACAGGATCGGATAGCGGCCGCGCTCAGAGACCACGCCCGTCGCACTTCCTGCGGTGTCGAAAAAGTGCCACGCCTGCTATGCCCTGGACGACTGGCTCGGATAACGGCCGCGCACAAAGACCACCCCCTGCGCACCCGCTACGGTGTCGAGAAAATGCCACGCCTGCTAATCCCCCGACGACCGGCTCGGCTATTGAGCAGGGACCGACCGTCCCGGCATTCCTAGTCCTACCACGAAATGTTCTTAGAACCCAAAAATGTTCGAACAACAAAAATTACGCTACCGAGGAACCCCGCATACATAATTTAAATCTTATGTGTTTACTTATGTATACTATATATATACATATATATATATATATGCACAGTCCTGCGTTCTGAGCCCTCGTCGCGAATGTTCCCTGCTAGGCTTTGCGCCAGTGTCGTGGATAGCGGCCGAGCTGAGAGACCACCCCCTGCGCACCCCCTGTGGTGTCGAGAAAGTGCCACGCCTGCTAGGCTTTGCGCCGGTGTCGTGGATAGCGGCCGAGCTGAGAGACCACCCCTGCGCACCCCTGTGGTGTCCCCCTCTGAAAGTTGCACAGCCTGCTAGGCTTTGCCACAGTGTCGTGGATAGCGGCCGAGCTGAGAGACCACCCCCTGCGCACCCCCTGTGGTGTCGAGAAAGTGCCACGCCTGCTAGGTTTGCGCCAGTGTCGTGAAGCGGCCGAGCTGAGAGACCACCCCCTGCGCACCCCCTGTGGTGTCGAGAAAGTGCCACGGCTGCTAGGCTTTGCGCCAGTGTCGTGGATAGCGGCCGAACTGAGAGGACGACCCCTGCGCACCCCCTGTGGTGTCGAGAAAGTTGCCACGCCTGCTAGGCTTTTGCGCCAGTGTCGTGGATTGGCGGCCGAGCTGAGAGACCAACCCCAGCGCACCCCCTTGTGGTGGTCGAGAAAGTGCCACGCCTGCAGGATTGCGCCAGTGTCGTGGATAGCGGCCGAGCTGAGAGACCACCCCGTGCGCACCCCCTGTGGTGTCGAGAAAGTGCCACGCCTGCTAGCCTTTGCGCCAGTGTCGTGGATAGCGGCCGAGCTGAGAGACCACCCCTGCGCACCCCCTGTGGTGTCGAGAAAGTGCCACGCCTGCTAGCCTTTTTTTGCGCCAGTGTCGTGGATAACGGCCGAGCTGAGAGACCACCCCCTGCCCACCCCCTTTGGTGTTCAGAAAGTGCCACGCCTGCTAGGCTTTGCGGCAGTGTCGTGGATAGCGGCCGAACTGAGAGACCACCCCCTGCGCACCCCTGTGGTGTCGAGAAAGTGGCACGCCTACTAGGCTTTGCGACAGTCTCGTAGATAGCGACCGAGCTGAGAGACCACCCCCTGCGCACCCCCTGTGGTGTCGAGAAAGTGCCACGCCTGCTAGGGTTTGCGCCAGTGTCGTGGATAGCGGCCGAGCTGAGAGACCACCCCCGCGCACCCCCTGTTGGTGTCGAGAAAAGTCCACGCCTGCTTCGGTTTTGCGGCAGTGTTCGTGGATAGCGCCGAGCTGAGAGACCACCCCCTGCCCACCCCCTTGGTGTCGAGAAAGTTGCCACGCCTGCTAAGCCTTTGGCCAGTGTGTAGGATGGCGGCCGAGCTGAGAGGACACCCCCTCCACCCCTGCCACCCCCTTTGGTGTCGAGAAGTGCCACGCCTGCTAGGCCTGTGCGCAGTGTCGTGGATAGCGGCCGAGCTGAGAGACCACCCTGCGCACCCCCTGTGTGTCGCGAAAGTGCACGCCTGCTAAGCTGTTGCGACAGTGTGTGATTAGCGGACGAGCCTGAGAGCCACCCCCTGCCCACCCCGTTTGGGTATCGAGAGGTGCGTACGCCTGCTAGGCTTTTGCGCCCAGTGTCGTGATAGGGACCGAGCTGAGAGACCACCCCCTGCCCACCCCCATTTGGTGTCGAGAAAGTGCCACGCCTGCTAGGCTTTGCGCCAGTGTCGTGGATAGCGGCCGAGCTGAGAGACCACCCCCTGCCCACCCCCTTTGGTGTCGAGAAAGTGCCACGCCTGCTAGGCTTTGCGCCAGTGTCGTGGATGGCGGCCGAGCTGAGAAACCACCCCCTGCGCACCCCCTGTGGTGTCGAGAAAGTTGCCACGCCTGCTAGCTTTGCCGAGCTCGTCGAGAAAGTGCCACGCCGTGCGTTGGCTTTGCCGCCAGTGTCGTGGTATAGCGGGACGTAGCTGAGGACCAACACCATGCCGCACCCCCTGTGGTGTCGAGAAAGTGCCACGGCTGCACAGCTTTGCGCCAGTGTCGTGGACAGCGGCCGAGCTGAGAGACCACCCCCTGCCCACCCCCTGTGGTGTCGAGAAAGTGCCACGCCTGCTAGGCGTTGCGCCAGTGTCGTGGATGGCGGCCGAGCTGAGAGACCACCCCCTGCGCACCCCCTGTGGTGTCGCGAAAGTGCCACGCCTGCTAGGTTTTGCGGCAGTGTCGTGGATAGCGGCCGAGCTGAGAGACCACCCCCTGCGCACCCCCTTTGGTGTCGAGGGAGTGCCACGCCTGCTAGGCTTTGCGCCAGTGTCGTGGATAGCGGCCGAGCTGAGAGCCACCCCCTGCGCACCCCCTGTGGTGTCGCGAAAGTGCCACGCCTGCTAGGCTTTGCGACAGTGTCGTGGATAGCGGCCGAGCTGAGAGACCACCCCCTGCGCACCCCCTGTGGTGTCGAGAATGTGCCACGCCTGCTAGGCTTTGCGCCAGTGTCGTGGATAGCGGCCGGGCTGAAAGACCACACCCTTGCCCACCCCCTTTGGTGTCGAGAGAGTGCCACGCCTGCTAGGCTTTGCGCCAGTGTCGTGGATAGCGGCCGAACTGAGAGACCACCCCCTGCGCACCCCCTATGGTGTCGAGAAAGTGCCACGCCTACTAGGCTTCGCGACCGTGTCGTGGATAGCGACCGAGCTGAGAGACCACCCCCTGCGCACCCCGTGTGGTGTCGAGAAAGTGCCACGCCTGCTAGGCTGTGCGCCAGTGTCGTGGGTAGCGGCCGAGCTGAGAGACCACCCCCTCCGCACCCCCTGTGGTGTCGAGAAAGTGCCACGCCTGCTAGCCGTTGCGCCAGTGTCGTGGATAGGCGACCCGGTGAGAGACCACCCCCTTTGCGCACCCCTGTGTGTCGAGAAAAAAGTGGCCACGCCTGCTAGGCTTTGCGCCAGTGGTCGTGGATAGCGGGGGCCGAGCTGAGAGACACCCCCTGCGGACCCCTGTGGGTGTCGAGAAAGTGCCACGCCTACTAGGCTTTGTCGGACGTGTCCGTGGATAGCGACCGAGCTGAGAGGACATCCCCTGCGCACCCCCTGTGGTCGGCCGAGGTGGTTGGGGGGGTGGGTTTTTTGGGGGGCCGGGGGCCGGGAGGGGCGGGCTGGGGGGCTTTTTTTGGGTGTCGAGAAAGTGCCACGCTTGCTAGGCTTTGCGCCAGTGTCGTGGATAGCGGGCCGAGCTGAGGACCACCCCTTCGCACCACCCTGTGGTTGTCGAGAAAGTGCCACAGATGCTAAGACGTGCGCCAGTGCCGTGGATAGGGACCGCGGTGAGAGACCACCCCCTGCGCACCCCCTGTGGTGTCGAGAAAGTGCCACGCCTGCTAGGCTTTGCGCCAGTGTCGTGGATAGCGGCCGAGCTGAGAGACCACCCCCTGCGCACCCCCTTTGGTGTCGAGAGAGTGCCACGCCTGCTAGGCTTTGCGCCAGTGTCGTGGATAGCGGCCGAGCTGAGAGACCACCCCCTGCGCACCCCCTGTGGTGTCGAGAAAGTGCCACGCCTGCCAGCCTTTGCGCCAGTGTCGTGGATAGGGACCGCGGTGAGAGACCACCCCCTGCGCACCCCCTGTGGTGTCGAGAAAGTGCCACGCCTGCTAGGCTTTGCGCCAGTGTCGTGGATAGCGGCCGAGCTGAGAGACCACCCCCTGCGCACCCCCTGTGGTGTCGAGAGAGTGCCACGCCTGCTAGGCTTTGCGCCAGTGTCGTGGATAGCGGCCGAGCTGAGAGACCACCCCCTGCGCACCCCCTGTGGTGTCGAGAAAGTGCCACGCCTGCTAGCCTTTGCGCCAGTGTCGTGGATAGCGGCCGAGCTGAGAGACCACCCCCTGCCCACCCCCTGTGGTGTCGAGAAAGTGCCACGCCTGCTAGGCTTTGCGCCAGTGTCGTGGATAGCGGCCGAGCTGAGAGACCACCCCCTGCGCACCCCCTGTGGTGTCGAGAAAGTGCCACGAGCTGTGCTGTGCTGTGCTGAGCTGAGCCGTGCTGGGCTGTGTTGATCTGTGCTGAGCTGAGCCGAGCTGTGCTGTGCTGAGCTGAGCTGAGCTGTGCTGGGGTGTGCTGAGGTGAGGGCGGGTGTGGGTGAGACGCGGGTGCGGCGCGGGTGGGAAGAAAACCAGAACCCCACGAAGCATGTGGGGAACAATGTTCTTAGAACATAAACCCGATGTGATAAAACAAGACAGATTCCGCCCGAAATGTTCTTGGAACCTTTCATGGGAACCACACAAGGTTCTTAGAACATTGTTTGGTAGGGCTATAGGCGAGCCAGGACGCTTCGCCACTGCTTGAGGATAGCGGCCGCGCTCATAGACCACCACCTGCGGACCACCTAAGGCGTCGAGAATATGCCACGCCTGCTAAGCCCTGGACGACCGGCTCGGATAGCGGCCGCGCTCGGAGACCACGCACTGCGCGCCCTCTATGGCGTCGAGAATATGCCACGCCTGCTATGCCCTGGACGACTGGCTCGGATAGCGGCCGCGCTCAGAGACTACGCCCTGCGTCCCCCCCAAGGTGTCGAGAATATGTCACGCCTGCTATGCCCTGGACGACCGGCTCGGATAGCGGCCGCGCTCAGAAACCACGCCATGCGCCCCCCCCATGGTGTCGAGAATATGCCACGCCTGCTACGCCGTGGACGACCGGCTCGGATAGCGGCCGCGCTAAGAGACCACGCCCTGCGCCCCCCCTATGGCGTCGAGAATATGTCACGCCTGCTATGTCCTGGACGACCGGCTCGGATAGCGGCCGCGCTCAGAGACCACCACCTGCGGACCCCTAAGGTTACGAGAATATGCCACGCCTGCTGAGCCCTGGACGACGGGCTCGGATAGCGGCCGCGCTCAGAAACCACGACTTGCAACCCCCCTATGGCGTCGAGAGTATGTCACACCTGCTATGCCCTGGACGACCGGCTCGGATAGCGGCCGCGCTCAGAGACCACGCCATGCGCCCCCCTATGGTGTCAAGAATATGCCTCGCCTGCTACGCCCTGGACGACCGGCTCAAATAGCGGCCGCGCAAAGAGACCACGCCCTGCGCCCCCCCTATGGCGTCGAGAATATGCCACGCCTGCTAAGCCTTGGACGGCCGGCTCGGATAGCGGCCGCGCTCAGAGACCACGCCCTGCGCACCCTTTATGGCGTCGAGAATATGCCACGCCTGCTATGCCCTGGACGACCGGCTCGGATAGCGGCCTCGCTCAGAGACCACGCCCTGCGCACCCCCTATGGCTTCGAGAATATGCCACGCCTGCCACGCTTTGCGAGCCCGCAAGGGAGGTGAATGAGCTTCGCGGGTGGGACGCGGGAGGCAAGAAAACCAGAACCCCACGAAACATGTGGGGAAAAACATCGTAAAACATGTGGCGGTTTTGTCACTACTGGCGCCTCTGCTCGAGCTCCCGTGTATCTCCGCGGGCTCTTGCGGCCATCTTGGAACATGCGGTTGCTCTCTGCGGCCGTCCTGACAGTCTCTCGGGGCAATCCTCGGCCGTCCGGACCCATTTTTTGCTGTCCCGAGCGGTCCTGGGCGCTCCCAGGGGGTCCCTGGAGGTCCTTTAGAGGCCCAAGAACTAACTGGGAATGCTCTTGTCTGCTTCTTCGTATCCCTCTTCGGTGTCGTCTGCGATGTTCCACACATTTGGGCGCCCTGTTGGGCTGTATTCGCAGCCTCTTGGGGCCCTGTTCGGCAATTCTCTAGCGTCTGTGGAAGCCCTCTGGGGCCGTCGTCCACTCCCCTCTCGTCATCTGGGATCATTCCAATTTCCTGTTTGGTCGCGTTCTGGAAAACCCTCTGGGACAATCTGTTTTAACATGTTGGACTCTATGGCGCCGTCTTGCCCCCCCCCCCTCCCACCAAATCGACCATCCAAATAAGCCAACCGCTGCCCCTGCCGAAGAAGGACTTCTTATCGCTGAAATCACTGCGCAACTTGGTGCCGCACGTGTTGCCCTGAATCTCCACTCGGATCTACAAAGGTGACCTGTCAAGGACAACACGCAACTGCGTGGTAGGACCTTCCACCGACTTCAGTTTTAAGCGCACCAAAGAGCTTGTTGAGCACGCTTGGGTGCCACTGCCACAAGACCACTGAACTGCACGATGAAGAGCTTCTCCTGGGACTCCGCTGGCTCGACCTTGAGAGCGTCCTCGAGATTTGCGCTCTTGAGCCAAATTCCCAAGAAGTGTATGACAAATTTCCCCTAGACGAAGCCGGATGCATTGACATTGAGGATGGTGGTATGGATGCCCCGTCTGAAGGAGCGGACGTTCGCCATCGGGGGTGGTGGGCCGTGATGAATCAAAGCCTACTATGGTCGGGTCTCTCGCATCTGCTTCTGGAGGCGAAGAGAAGACAACCGTGTTGCTGCAGCTTGGAACACTGCTCCTCCAGGCGGTGCCCGAAAGCATCCTCCGTCTCTTTTCGCAATCGCCTCTCGATGTCGCCATGTTCGGGGCGGATACTGGCAGAAGCAGCCGCAGCGGCGGTGGCGGGGGACGCTGGTGAGCGCGCCACTGAGTCGCTTGATAGCAAAGCCGATGGGAGCGATGGCAGTTGCTGCAGCATCTCTGGCCGAGATGGCGAACTTATCATCGCTTTCGTGTTTGAACTTGCCCAGTGTCTCACGAATATGGGCTCTGACCAGTTCCTTGACGTGGCTGTCATGCCAGCCGTCATGACATTCATCTCCGTCAGTGTTTCCAGCGGCACGTTCGGACCGAGACCGAGCATCATCGCCAGCAGCAGGAACAGCATGACACTGGTGGGCTTCTATGTATGGTGGTACGCTTTGACCTTTGCGACCTCCGACCTTTTTCTTCCGACGTGGCGGTGGATGAAGCATCTTGGCGAAGGAGGAGATCTGAACGGCCACGAGACAAGGGCAACCAATGCCAAAGCCACACTGACACTGCCGTAGCCAGCAATGAAAACACCCGAACCTCTGCCAGAGTACCATGAACGGTGTATGAGCAGGAAAACTGAGACCAAGCCGCGGACCAGCGGTATCCGCTTGGCTCCTGCAAGAGACCAACACCTTGAGCCAAAATTGCTACGGAATGGGGAGAAGGATGAGAAGGAGAAGACTTCATGAGGGCGGGAGGGGTTGGAGACCTCTGGATCCGAAATTCTATGTTATATATACATACATATATATATATGTACATACATACATGCATGTATGAATGTATACATGTATATATGTATCTCTCTCTCTCTCTCTCTCCGACGTAGGCTGAATGCTGGACGGGGCAGATGGTGTCACAACTGCAAGTTACCAGCGGCTTTGCCCTTGAGGGGCAGCCTCGGAGAGGCTGCGACTTGCAATGGCCTTACAGCTCGGTTAGCGAAGCCTGGCGCGATGAGGATGAGCAGGACGACAGGACAAGAGAGCGCTTGCGATCTGTAGTCTGACTGGCCTATAAAGAGAGGTGGAGAAGAACTCCACCTCTTCATCCTCCTTCCTCTTCGTTCGGGCTACACCAGCAACAGGCCCCTGCATCCATCACCGCGTCCCACTCAGGATGGCAGATGGGCTCGGCAGGATGCCTCGGGCTGTCTTTGCGCGCCACCCACCCCGCGGGAGAAGCCGCGCAGGGCAGGGGCGCCACCAAAGGCGACACCAGATGCTCTGGTTGCAGACCGCTCGGCAACGATGCCTGCCTCCAAATGATGGGGCCAAGGGGACGGGGGTGGAGCACGTGTTCCTCAGTGATGCCTGCGCACACAGTTCGGCAGTGATGCCTGCCTCCAGGGTCGAGGTGTAGACGGGGGGGGGTGGAGCACACCCTGTGGCAGTGCAGCGGCTGTGGTGCGAGCTGCGGGCTGAGGACGTGCAGCGCTGCTGCTCCCTACCTTGCGGCGCCGCCAAAATGACCCTTGCCGAGGCGTGCCGAGGCGAGCCTCGCGCGCCGCGACGCGCCGACCCGCGACCAGACCTGCGGTGGAACTCACGCCTCGACGGACGGAGCCCGAGGTAACCCACCACCACAAGGCGGAGAGAGGGTGCAGACGGCAGCAAGTTCCGGGGAAGGCGGCAGACCTCGCAGTGCGAGAGTGGAGAGGCGCGCGTCTCCAGGCTGGCGCCTCCAGCTGATCATGGGTCATCCGATGGAGAAGTGCCCAGGGGGGGCTGGGCGCATCCCCACCACCACACCCGCCTGGCCATGCGGCCAGCCCAAAATTAGCCTGGCGAAGAACCCAACCATATGCAGTTGTCAGTACCGCAGCTGCGGGTTTCATCTTCAGTGGAACTCCCCATAGGACCACGGATCGTGTGAGGGGTGTGCCGAGATGGGTGCCACTGGGGCATTCGGCGAAGCTCCCTATGGGGACATGAAACACGCGCGGGGCGTGCCGACATGGGTGGCGGAAGCGCATGTGAGGGCCGCCACTCGGGCCTCCAGTGGAGTTCCCTATGGGTCCCCGAAACATGATGTTGCTGCAGGGGGGGGGCGGGATGGGTGGCGGAGACGCATGTAAGCGCCGCTACTGGGGCCTTCGGTGGAGCTCCCTATGGGGCCACGAAGCGCGTGAGGGGTGTACTGGGATGTGTGGCGGGGACGCATGTGAGCGCCGCCACTGGGGCCTTCGGTGCAGCTCCCTATGGGGCCACGAAACGTGTGAGGGGTGTGCCGAATTGGGTGCGGGTGGTGACGCATGCGGGCGGTGCCACTGGGGCCTTCGGTGGAGCTCCCTATGGGGCCACGAAACCTGTTGTTGTGAGGGGCGTGCCGGGATGGGTGGCGGGGACGCATGTGAGCGCGGCCGCTGGGGCCTTCGGTGGAGCTCCCTATGGGGCCACGAAACGTGTGAGGGGTGTGCCGAATTGGGTGGGTGTGGGTGACGCATGTGAGCGCCGCCACTGGGGCCTCCCGTGGATGATGGGGCCACGAAACCTGTCAGGGATGTGCCGAAATGGGTGTGCGGGACGCATGCGCATGTGAGCGCCGCCACTGGGGCCTTCGGTGGAGCTTCCTATGGGGCCACGAAACGTGTGAGGGGTGTGCCGAATCGGGTGTGCGTGACGCATGCGGGCGGCAGCACCGGGGCCTTCGGCGGAG
>CAUYUJ010011900.1:0-15000 GCA_963575745.1 Prorocentrum cordatum | reverse complement strand
GCGGTGGTGCACATGGACTCCTTGTGTGGAGGCCATGCAAAGGGGGGCCTTTTGAAAAGTCTTACAAGGGCCCGCATTCTGAAGGAAAGTATATGTAAACATTGGTAACCCTGATAAGTTTGAAGGCTTTGGTAAAGAAACGCGGTTAAACACACATATAATTCCCTACCTAGGCTCTGCCTAGAAGGGCTCTTACTCTCTGGGCTTTAAGGGGCCGGGCAGTGGAAAGCGCCCCAGGCGGTTCCCCTGGTATCCGCCCCGCGGTTCCCCTTAGCTTAGCGTTGCTTATCTCATCTTAGCTGAGCTTATTTAATCTTAATTGAGCTTAGCTCCATCTTAGCTCAGGTCTATCTCAGTTTAGCTTACCTTCATATTAGCTTCGCTGAGCTTCAGCATAGAAGAGCACAGCATAACATAGCATAGCGTAGCATAACATGGCGCAGCACAGCATATCATAGCATTGCCCGGCATAGCATAGCATAGCGCAGCATAGCATAGCATTGCATATAATGGCGCAGCACAGCGCAGCACAGCACAGCATAGCACAGCGCAGCATAGCACAGCATAGCATAGCATAGCATTTCGTAGCATAGCATAGCTTAGCATAGCATATCACACAGTAAAGCATAGCTTAGCATAGCACAGCGCAGCATGACATAGCTTAGCTTAGCTTAGCATAGCATAGCATGAGCATAGCGGAACATAGCATAGCATAGCAGAGCAGAGCATAGCATAGCATAGCATGGCATAGCATGCCATAGCATAGCAACTAATGCTGCTTTCCTAGGGGCTCAAACTTCTATGTGGGGTCGCACTGGAGTAATCTTGATACGTTTGGAAGTGTTGGTAAGGAAACCATATAAAAAAAAACACAGAAAAGCATACTATTGTTGGTTTTCTGGAAACGGGCGCCCCTCCTCCTGCTCCTTCAACAACTCCACGCCCCCCAGGGGCCATGCGCCAGGCAAGAACACCTGTGAAAACACAGATAATCCCGATATGGTTAAAGGTTTTGGCAAGGAAACCCTGCGAAAACACATATAGTCTTGATAGTTTAGAAGGTTTTGGTGCGGAAGCCTTGTGAAAACACCGATGATCCTTGTAAGTTTGAATGCTTTGGCGTGGAAGCCCTGTGGAAACACAGATAATCCTGATAAGTTCATGTTTTCTGGATACGGGCGCCCTTCCTGCTGCGCCCCCAGACTCATTGCAGCGCGCCCGTATCCCGAAAACCCTGGATTATCAGGATGATCTGTGTTTTCACAAGGTTTCCTTACCAAAACGCTTCAAATTATTAGGGTTATCTGTGTTGCCACATGGTTTCGTTGCCAAACCTTCAAATTGATCCAGAATATCTGTGTTGTCACGTGGCTTCTTTACCAAAACCTTCAAAATTATCAGGATTATCTATGTTTTCACAAGGTTTCCTCACCGAAACCTTTCCAATTATCAGGGTGATCTGTGTTGTCACCTGGTTTCCTTGCCGGAACCTTCAAAATTATCAGGATTATCTGTGTGTTCGCCAGGTTTCCTTACCAAAACTTTCAAATAATCCGGGTTATCTATGTGTTCACAAAAAAGTGTCCTTACCCAAAACTTTTCAAATTATCACGGTTGTGTGTGTGTGTTCCACAGGGCCTCCTTGCATGAACCTTCAGAACTATCAGGGTTGTCTGTGTGTTTCACAA
The DNA here is from genome assembly GCA_963575745.1 of Prorocentrum cordatum. Taxonomy (NCBI): domain Eukaryota; class Dinophyceae; order Prorocentrales; family Prorocentraceae; genus Prorocentrum; species Prorocentrum cordatum. The sequence continues at coordinate 13,312 of CAUYUJ010011900.1, read as the reverse complement.
GGTTTCCTCCTCAAAACCTTCAAACTTATAAAGGTTATGCGATATCCTTTTTAGAAGGGGTTTTGGTCTTCTCCTGGTTGTCGGACATCGCAAGTGTGTTAAGGAGAGAAGCTAAGCTGCAGCCAAAATCCTGCCCCCACGGAGAGAGAGGGAGATAGAGAGAAAGAGAGCGAGAGCGAGAGAGAGTGAGAGAGACACTGAGGATGAGGGTGCGGAGGAAGAAGAGGAGGATGAGCAGGATGAGGAGGAGGATGAAGATGAGGATGAGGAGGGGAAGGAGGAGGAGAGGAGGAGGAGGATGAGGAGGATGGGGATTATGAGGACGAAGAGCACGATGACGATGAGGAGGCGGACGAGTAAAAGGAGGAAGGCGGAAGATGAGGGTAGGAGAAAGAATATCATGAGAGGGGGCAGGAGGAAGATAAGCAGGAGGAAGAGAAAGTTGGTCGTTGGGGGTGTTGGGGGGGCGAGCACATACATATACATATATATATATATATACATACATACATACATACATACATACATACATACAGACATACATACATACAGATACAGATACAATCACAAGGCCGAGGCTGACTTAGCCGTGGACAATACAAAGACGGGGCTGAACGCGGGCGATCGCGAGAAGCAACCGCTCCACGAGGCGGCGCACATAGGTGGCGGACAAGCGCGAGCATGGCCATGGGTGGTGGACAGGCGCGAGCATGGCCAGCGTGCAGTGCAGGCGCCAGCGTGAAAACAGCAACTCCAACGCAACCAAAGCCGCGAAGAGCCACCAAGAAAGTAGGCGAAATCAAAACGGAATGATGAACAACAACCTAGGCTCAATAGAAAGTGTACGCGTCACCACGAAGATCGCACCACACCGACCAAGAGCGGCAAAGTGAGGACAGGACGAGCACAGCGAACCCGCCAGCGGGCTACGCCAACGCATAAACGCCAGCAATCAAGCTGACATACAGCGAAAGCCAGCAGGAGGTGCGAACTGCAGCCCCAAGAGCGGACGCGCACCCCAGGTGCGATGCAGAAAGCAAAAACCAAACAGGCCGCGGCCATGCCAGCCCGCACCCAATGCCACGGCGCAAGCAGCAAGGCGGAAAGGCCGCCGCCACACAAGCTGCCAGACGAAAAGAAGGCGCCGACCACGAGCGATACCCATGGAAATTGCCACGCGCACCACCGGGGGCGCAAGAACGCCAGTGCCCCAGCCAGCACGCGTGGTGGAATACACCGCCCAGCCGAGCCCCCGAGGAACCCCGGAGAGACAAACAGCCAGGCAGCCAAAAGCCCTCACGCCCGAGGCGGTAAGGGGATACGGAAACTGGCCAAAAGAGGGCAGGACGGTGCAGCAATATACCGAGGCGAGCTACCCCAGGACGAAGCCTGGGGAGCACGCCAACAAGAGAAGTGGGCCGCGGCCAAGCCGGCCCACACCCAGTGCCGGGGCGCAGGCAACTGGGCGGGAAGGCCGGCGCCAGGTCCAATAGACCGGCGGAAAAAAGGGCGCCACAGCCCACAGCACGCGAGCGGAACACAAGAATCCAACAGGTAGGACCAGAACACGGGTGGTGTAGGCAGGGCAAACAGCCGACTACCAGGAAGACAACCTCCGGGCACAGGCCACCTGGGCAACCATGAGTTCCTCACCGCCTAAGGCGACGAGAAGCGAATACAGCAAGGCCCGCCAACAGCTCTGTGAGACAGGCCACGAGCAGCTGAAGGCCGCGAAGAAAAGCCCACACCGCCGGCGGTAACCGGCGCGGCGTAGGGGTTAAGTGGAGAGAGCGGCGAGCGTCAATGTCGCAGCGACGCGAAAAGGCTCCAGCAAGGACATGCAGTGGCGCGCAGGGAAGAAGGTACACGCACACACACACACACACACACACACACACACACACACACACACACACACACACACACACACACACACACACACACACACACACACACACACACACACACGCACGTACGTACGCACGCACGCACGCACAAACGCACGCACGCACGCACGCACGCACGCACGCACGCACGCACACACACACACACACACACACACACACACACACACACACACACACGACACACACACACACACACACACACACACACACGCACACACCCGCACACACACACACACACACACACACACACACACACATACACACACACGCGCGCGCGCACACGCGCACACACACACACACACACACCACAGGTACAATAGCTACTATCAACACACATCATAGACCGTCTCGCCCACGAGACAACATGGATAGCAATCGCTTTCACCCTGGATAGCCTGGTGTCCCGAGACTTCGTCGGCAACGCAGGGCATTAGCAACCATTTCGAGATAGGCTTGGAGCAGGTTCAAAAGTAGGTTCGGGAGATAGGTTCGCAAGCAGATTAGGTTCCGGGAAGAAGGTTCCAAGCGCACCGAAAAACGCCATTGGATATATAGCAGCCCACAACTGGGTTTGCCAAAACGCATCGGCGAAAATGGTGCGGCCAACTAACTTGGCAAAACGCATCGGGCAGAGTAGGTTTGGCAAGTGCACTTGGGGATGTGTTCTGGCCGCGGTAACCCTGCCCAATAACAAGCCAGGGAAAAATCGCCAAGGCTACATTGCAGGCAGGGTCCGCGACAGATCTCGCGCGATGCACCCACGAGCACGAAACGTAGGCCGTCGGCTGAACGAGAGCGGCTGCGGTGACGACCCCCGCAAAACAGAACCGCCAGAAAACACAACCACGGCAATGAATAACCCAGAAACTCGGCCAGAGCATTTCCAGCAACTGCGACGGCGAGCAACATTCTTCAAGGCGTCCTGGACAAGCCAGACCGCCACCAGCACACAAGCCCTCGAACCGAAAAGACGTCAGAGTATGTCCCGACGATATTCGGGCACGCCCTGGCCCGGCTACCACGTCAGCAAGGAAGCTTACATACGCCGCCAGGACTACCCCTGGCGACGACGAGCGCTGGGATCTCTGGCCGCCGTGGCTTGCGAGGCAAAGGCTGCCCCAACTGAAAGCAACACAAGAAAACCCTCCGCTCCTCCTGCTCCTCTCATCCACCGACCACCCGCCGAACTCCGCAACGGTTTCCCGCCACCCCTGCTCATCCTCCGCCCCCCTCCTCCCCTCTTGCCGTCGCGGTCCCCCAAGCGCGTTCCTTCCCCCGTTCTCCTCCTCCCCCTCCCCCGCCACCCCTCCCGCATCCCCCCTCTGCTCCAAGCCCTCCGACCGCCAACTCCCGCTCTTCCACCTCTCCCTGCGGCCCTTCTTCCCGCCCCCCCTCCCCCCTTGGCGTCCGGGCCCACTAGCGGGGGTTCACTCTCGGGCAGCGCAGGGTAGCGCCGCGCCCAGTAGCAGGGGTTCCGTTTGCAGCTTCGGCGGCCGAGGGGTCCACCTGCTGGGAAGAAGACCACCCCTGGGGGATTCCCGCCTCGTGGGGGCAACCTAGAAGTGCTTTCGGTTGCACCCCTTTGGGGGGGTACTTCGCACAAGCGTTTGGGGCTCCGACCCCCTGGGGGCGACTTCTGGGAAAAGCTCCGGCAAAAGTGTGCTGATGTATCAAGGAACCGCGGCCCCAAAGTAGGACGCAGAATAGGTTTCCAGAATTTTGTTTTGCAAAGTAGGTCCCAAAGAAGGTTTGTGGAATTCAAAAGTAGGTTTTGGGTGCACCTAAGTAGTTTTCGGGAGCCCCAAAAATAGGTTTGGGGGCGCCGAGAGTAGGTTTCGGGAAGCCCAAACCTCCTTCAAACATACTTCGAACCTATTTCAAACCTACTTCAAACCTACTTCACACCTACTTCACACCTCCTCAAAACCTACTTCGAACTTACTTCGAACTTACTTCAAGCCTACTTCAAACCTACTTCAAACCTACTCCAAACCTTCTTTTGGACGTACGGAGGATGAGGGACTGGAGGTAGGAGGAGGAGGAGGAGGAGGAGGAGGAGGAGGAGGAGGAGGAGGACGAGGGGGAGGAGGAGGAGGAGGAGGAGGAGGAGGAGGAGGAGGAGGAGGAGACGAGGACGAGGGAGGGCGAGGAGGAGGAGAAGGAGGGGGGGATGATGATGAGGGCGAGAAGGAGGAGGAAGAGGAGGAGGAAGAGGAGGTGGGGGAGGAGGACGAGGAGGAGGATCGGGAGGGGGAGCGGGAGGACCAGGACGAGGATGAGGAGGACCAGGAGTGGTGTGAGGAGGAGGACGAGGATCTGGAGGATCGGGAGGATGAGGAGGATGAGCCTAGGATGATGCGAAGGAGGAGGGCGAGAGGGTATTAGCACGGGAAGGGACAGAATGAGGAGGACGAGCAGGAGGGAGATGATGACCGGGGGGGTCGTGGAGGAGGACGAGGTTGAGGACATTGATGATGCGGTTTATGAGGAAGAGAATGAGGAGGCAATGCCAGACGACGATGCGAAGCATGATGAGGATTATGACGAGGGGCTGGGGTTAGAGTGACCAGGGGCGGGGCGAGCATGACGATGATAAGGGGGAGCAAAAAGACGATCATGAGCTTTCCCCGGCGGCATTTCAACGTTTCCCCAGGGAGCTTCTTTGGAAAATGCGGTTAATGGCCCTTTGCCCAGAAGTTAGGTATGATAATGTGGTCCCGACAACTTTCCTTCGACAGCTACTTCTGAAAATTATGTTCGCAATCCTTTCCCCTGAAGGCTACTTGCGGCAGTCGGGATCGCAATCCTATCCCTCGGAGTTACCCGCGCCGACCCCTGTTGCCGCGCGCATTGCGGACCTACTTTGCCAACCTACTTCGGGAGCTACTTTTAACCTACTTCAAGTGTTTTCCACCTCAAACACGCCCTGCGTTGAAAGCGAAGTCTTAGCTGGTGTCAGCAAGCTGGCACGACACAGCCTGAAGGGCGAGAAACATGTCCGTGGCAATGGCAGAGGGCAAAAGTTTGCAAAGACAGAGAACAACCGCCTCAGATACTCAAGCAGCGTCTCGGAAGTTGTCTGGACTGGCCAGGAGCTCGCTGAGCGCAGACATCCAAATGGGGACCCAGGCGCTCAGCTATATTCGAGACGAACCTGGTACGAGATGTGCCACAGACGATCTGTACCACATCAAGCGATCAACGACTGCTTCAAAGCGAGCACCAATGCCCTCGTGACCGACTGCAAAAAATGTACGACAGCGTTGTGCGAGCGAGCTCGTCATGATGCGGGTGCACAAAACAGAGATCAGATATTGAAACACTAACCCTTCGACAAAGCATGAGCGATGCAAAAAGGAGGCTATGGTTGGTCCACTCAGAGGCGAAAGGTCGCGGACGAACTCACAAAGCCTACGACCTCAGCTTTGCAGGTGAAGCTGGACATCTATATCAAGCAGAAATGGGCCCTGCTGCAAAAAACGATTTTCACGTCAGCCGAAAAGCGGAAGATCGATTGTTCCCAATTCGATGAACGAGCCCGACGGACTCCCCGTGATCCCCTTACGGGGAGCAGGACCCAGAGAGCTACTCCGAGGCTGAGCGTTCCGAGGCACGCCAGAGCCTCATCTTTGTACAGGTCGGCGCCCGCTTCCTCTCGCGCTCCAGCCTTCCCATACCCATGGAAAACAAATGCATACTCCCGCTCTTGTCTACGGAAGTTGATGCATGAATTAGTACTACCTTACATACACATCGGCGAGGTACGTCTTCGACTCGACACGACACGCGTGGGCGGCGCAGAACGTGCGAGAGCTGCGCCGACCTCGGCGGGGGGCGGCACGAGAGGGCGCCAGCGGGGGCAGCAGGTTGAACCCCCTGCTCAGTGCGGCAGGCGGCGCGCGGACGCGCCCACCAGGACCTCGGGAGAGATCCCTACGGGGGACTTTTTTGGTCTGCCGGTCGAGAGCGAGCCTCTTCCGGTTAAGAGCTAGGCGGGGCGCGCAAAGCACTAATTGGGGAGACAGGGCGCGGGCGGGCGGGGCCTCAGGCGGCCGGAGGGCGCGGGGTGCAGGCGGTGCCGAAGAGCTTGCACAAGAAAAGGTACGCCTTGGACAGGAGCCGGAGGCGAAGTCCCGGAGGAAGTCCCTACGGGGGGCACGAAACGTTCGAGGAGAGCGCCGACATGGGCGGGGTGCGACACAAGACGAGACACTCGAGGGGTGCGCCGAAAGGGGCGGGGCGCGGCACGAGTGCGCACCCGCTGGAGCCGCTCCCCATGGGGGCACGATCCGCGCGAGGGGTGTGCCGAAACGACGGGGCGTGGCAGAAGGGCACCTCCACTGGGGCCACAGGTGGAGCTTCATCATCATCATCATCATCGCCACCACCACCACCACCATCATCATCACCACCACCACCACCACCATCATCATCATCATCACTGACCATGAGGGCTCAAACCTGTGAGGGGTCTGCCGATGTTGGCGGGGAGCAGCAGAAAGGAACGCACACTGGGGCCGCAGGTGGAACTTCGTTTGGGGTCACGAAGCGTTACAAGGAGACCGCCGATACGGGAGGGGTGCGGCATGATGGCGCCCACTGAGGTCGTAGGTGAACCCCCCCTGGGGCACGAATCATAGCATGGGGAGAGCAGAGGAAGAGGAGAGAGGGGGGGCGAGAGGAGAAAGTTGAGCGAGGCGATGCGGATTCATAACAAGGACCCAACAACAACAAGGAAACAAATGGGTAGCAGATTCTGTCGCTATGGAATGTGCCCCTGGTGCGCTGCCGCCACAGAGGGCTCGCTAAGAGCTCACGATGGGCCCAAGAGGCCCAGTAGAGGAGGCCCCCCCATATCCGAGCTTGTCAAAGAAGGCCCATGACGGACCCAAAACGTGCAAGATGGTCCAAGATTCTCCCAGGCACACCCAAGATTCCCCCGAGGCCGCCAAGACCCCTCACAGAAGCGCAAGATGGCCTTGGAGGGCCCCCCCAGGCCGCAAAGAAGCCCCCGAAGCCAAGAGAAAGCGGATGATTGGCCCACATTGATTCCGCAGTGGCAGGGGGAACACATAGTCCAGAGGTGTGGCCAAACTCTGGCCCGTCGTCTGATCACGTGGGCATTTGCAAGAGGGCAAGAGGCGGCGATGCCTCACCCTGGCACATTCGATCGATCGGCACTGCACTACTCGCGGAGGAGAAGGACAACGGAAAGAAAACGAGGGAAAGGAAGCCGGGGGACGAGGACGAAGTCGAAAATGTGAGGCGCTGCCTGAACCGACCACTTTGGAAGCCTCCCTCCACAGCATGGAGCCTCTCAGGGGAGCAGCATGGACCATCGCCACCGAGATCCCATCGGTGCGGGACCGACCCCTGGGCGGGGGCACGTCTCGGCGTCGTCTCATGTGCCGGGTGGCGCTTGGGCGTGCCACCGCCATTGACTGCCTACCGGGCCACCCAAACCCAACCCGAAGACTTGAGTCGGGCGTGTCCCCCCTACAGGGGGATTTTCGACGAAAAATCAAACATACCCTAAAATAATATTCCAAAATGGCCAAAAAAAACTCAAAAAATAGTCCCCAGACTATTTTTTTACTATTTTTCAAGATTCCCCCTGTAGAGGGACAGGCCCGACTTAAGCCTACCAGACCACCCAAACCCAACCCGAAGACCCGAATCTCGGCTTGGGGGAGGAGGCGGACTTCCTATGTGTGTTTTGTCCATGTTCCCCGACCCCCCCTCCCACTGGAAACGGAGGGCGGATCGGGGCCTTCGGGGTGGCCTGGGGTGGTCAGGTGGGCTGGGAGCCATGGGGTCGGCCCCCTTCTCCTGTCGGCTAGGCGCAAGAGTGACCCTGGGTAAGAGTGACCTTTGGTGCGCAGCTTTTGGGGGCGCGAGGGAGCCAAACCCGAGGGCGCGGGCCGCTTACATCGCGTCGCGCTCGGCGATCGGGGGGAGCCCGAGGAGCCCGCACCAAAGGTCACTCCGGCGAAAGGTCACTCTTACGTCTGGTTCATCCTGGTGTCGGTGGTCATGGCTTTCCCCCGACTTCTTGGGGCGGGGCGCGCTGAGGCCGCGGCAGTTGTGCTGGTCGTGGTCGTGGTCGACGGCAGACAGAACGGTATTATGAAGAGCCAGAGCAGGCACAGCAGCCACCAGCAGCTGCTGCAGCCAGGGCCCGGGATCGGCACGAGCGCGACGTTGCCGGCGCCGGCGCCGACGTACTCGCGGGAGGGGGCACGCAGAAGAGCAAACGGGTAAGCCCCTTTCAGATCCCTGGGGGCGGGGTGAGGTCCTTCCCCTCCTTTCCAATTGGGGCCTCTCCCACCTCCCCTGCTCCCTGCAGGGGCGCGGCTCTTGGGAAGCCTCTCCGGTGCTCGGCATAAGCGGCGCCTTCCTTTTCCGTCTTGTCGCTTTACTCTGTTGTCCCTCGCCCTGTCTTCATCCCGCTTCTGGTGCAAAACGAAATCAAAACACAAAACGGCCCACGAAATCACCAAAGCACCGCGCACTTCCAGAGAACCTCTTTCTGTGAACTCCTTGGGGGGCCTCCGCAGCAGGCGCGCGCCACGAGACGGGTGCAGGAGGGAGAGGAAGCGAAGGGCAGGAACCACGTTTACGGCGAGAGCACGCCATGAGACAGAGCAGGACAGGGAGGAGGGAGGCGGAAGAAACCATGACCAGGACCACACAGAAAGAACGAGAATGAGTCAGAGACTGGGGAACCAGCAGATGAAATGAGTACGGATTATGCGTGACCTCGGCGCGGAGTGCCCGAGTGCCCACTGCTGCTGTGTCCGAATTGAACCCCCTTCCCTCCCCTTCCCTTCCCACGCCGATCTACCTTGCATCCTCCCCGCCCCTCCCCCACCCCCCAAAACACAGACACACACACACACACTCACACTTTTTGGTGTCGCGGCTCCGCGCGCGGCGACGGGGCGTAGAATGTCAGGAACAGGCACCGAAGCGCGCGTCGAAATACACCCGGCCGGAGCATTCTGAGACCGCTTCGGGCCCCGCAGCCGGCGGGGCCTACGTGGCCGTCTTGGGGCGATCCTAAGGGAGCAATGGGGCCGTCTTGGACGCTGCGAAATTCAAAATCGTGGCAGGGAGCAGGACGATTTGGGTTTTCTGTGGCCCTCTTAGAGGGCCTCTCGAAGCTGGACCGCGGCATCCTGAAAACCCCTGGAGCGGCCAGGAGGGTATCTTGACGGGTGCTGTTGGCAACCTTCCGGGCAGTCTGGACACCATCGTGGTCGTTGTTGGAGCGCCCCGAAGGCTGTCTTGAGCGGCAAGGGAACGGGCACCAGGGGGGGGGGGCCCGATTGGGGGTCCGAGGCCGTGGCTTCTGGGCCCCGATTTCCTTCCCCAGGCAGATGTGCACCGTTGGCGATCGAAGCCTCGCGCGCGGCCTCGAGCGAAAATCCAAAACGGATCAACCACGCCATGCTGGCCATGCCTGGGCATGGGCAGCGACGGTGGGAAGAAGCCGGGGCGGCACGGGGTGCAAGTGGAGGCGCCACGCAACCAGACGGCAACGACGAAAGGACAAGGCGGGCGGAGGAGGAAGGCAGGCCAGCCGTTACGCACACACACACACACACATCCACACGGTTCCCCCGCTTTGCCGGCACCCCCTGCCCCCAACCCTTCTCTTGCTCGTTTGCTGGCTCCCTGCCGTCCCGCACTACCATGGAAGCACAAGCGCCGCGGACGCTGAGGACCAGAGAACCAGTGACAGCATCACACCCCCATCTCTCTCCTCCGTGTCCCCCCCCTTCTCCGTCATTGTCCTCCCATCACCTGCCTCCTCCCCCCTCCCACCGCTTCTCCTACCTCGATGTATCCTCCATCGAATTCAATTACCATCACTCCCTCTCCCCCCCTTCGCCCACCATCCTTCATGACCTCATTCACCCCACTGATTCAACCCGTCTTTACCCCTCTCTCCTCCCTCATCCTCACCCACCCTCCCCATATCCTGCAATCCCTCTTGCACTCTCGCCCTCGTAATTATCATCGCCCTCCTGTTCCTCGTCCTCGTCATCATCATCTTTGACCTCGGAACCCCAAGAGGCCTCACCACAGGGTCCGTGACCGCACGGTCTTGGGACCCTGGAGGCCCCTGTCGCCCGAGACATCCTCGGAGAGGGACCCGAGTCCCAAAACCGTGCGGTGACCCCGAATCCCCACCGACTCACCGCACGGTGTGGTCACCGCACCGCTTGGGGGCCCCCGATCAGCACCACCACCGAGCGCACACGAGCAGCGCTCTGCGCAGCCGGGGCTGGCCCCAGTGAAGGGGGAGAGCGGCACGCCCCCGCGGAGCAGGTTGCCCTGCGCACGGGGGCAAGAAAATAGGATGCGAGGCCAATCGGTACGCTTCAGCAAGTGGTGAAAGCGCCTCCACGTGGTGACAACAGTCAGGCAGCAATGGGTGGAACTTCGTGCAATGCGCCTCCACGTGGTGGCAACCATCAGAACCTGCAGCGGCAGTAACAGAGCTGACTCCAGCCCCGATCTCTGACTCGCTGAAGCTGGCGAAACAATCGTTCCACCTCCGCGCCGGCTGGCCTGCGTGATCACGTACCTGGCAGTGCTTCCCGGGGCCCCAATCGAAGACTGCACGGGACCATTTCTGGTAGTCGGTATTGAGCAGTCTCCCTGCCGATCGGAATTTCTTCCGTTTGTCCTCCACGATCCCATCTGAAATACTCAAACAATCTGAGCGCTGCTCCATCTCTCTGGCCGTGCGCTGCATGAACTCAGGCCATAGCCTTGAGGGTACCGAATTCCTCTTCGTGCTGTTCAGACTGACCGGCTTCGTCCGCGTCCGGACTCTGCGAACCTCCGGAAGGATCGACCAGCACGCGTCTGCGGCCGGCTTCAATCACCGACCTTAGCACATGGCGCTGGGCCTTCAGCATCGCTCCCTCCACTCAAAATGTCAGGGTCCACGCGGAGGCCCCGCAGAGCACGCGGGGCGTAATCACAGAATCGAGCGAGCGGACCCTCGACGACAGTGAGCACGGGAACACGTCTTGGTCGTCAGCTCTGCTTCGAACACGTGGAATTTCTCCTCCGTGCGCTCTGAATCCGGGCCTCTAGGTCCACCCTGTGCGCATCTCGGACACGATATCTTCCTGCCCCGATATTTGGCGCTATCTGCTCGCCTCAAGAGCTCAAATCCATGCCGCGAGCAGAGATGAGCTGCTGGCCAGCCCCGCCTCGCCGCGAGCCAGCGTTTGGCAATACTTCTGTTTTCCCGGACGCAGCTCTAGTCCGCATTCGCGGCTGGCCGAAGCTGTGTCGCCGAGCATCACCGTCAAGCCCGCCAACGAAGAGCTCACCAGCAAAACGCCGTCAGCGAATCGCCGATTCGACAATCTTCTGTCCTCAAGCACGAACCCCAATTGCCGGGCGGCCCCAGTCGACCACCACCACCATCAACAACCCCACCATCGCCCAACCCACGATCATCCGCCCTCCTCCTCCTCCTCGCCCTCCTCCTCCTCCTCCTCCACCTCCTCCTCCTCCTCCTCCTCTTCTTCCTCCTCATCTTTCTCCTCCTCCTCCTCCTCTTCCTGTCCTTCCATATCGTGTCACCGTCCCTCCTGGTCTGCTTGCACTACTGGTACAAACATAACCCCATGCTGTTCCGCATCCGCCTCCGCGGCCGCCTCCCGCATTCATCCCGCTCCCTCCTCCCCTTCCTTGCCTACCTCCCTCCATCTCCGCTTCGGTTCGTCGATCCACCCATCCAACCAGCAGTGTATCGGACCATCCGCCCGTACGTTCGTGCGCCCGCCTCGCCTCTATCATCCCCCCTCTCCTTCCCTCCCCATCCTATCCGCTCCCTGCCCCATTCCATCTGATTACGGTGCCCCTGTCCTGGTATGTGGGCACCATGTGGAAGTCGCCCTGGCGCTCCCCAACGATGGCGTATATGTAGCGAGAGGTGCCGCCGCCGCAGGTCGAACCGCAGCCTGACGGCACCGTGTCGACACATCGCAGGGGACGCGAGCAAGGCATGGTCTACAACGGCATATGTTCATCTGTCAGGCGCCCAGCCGCAGAGTCTGCCAGAGACTGCGCAGGACGGGGCCCGTCCCGGAAGAGCCGTCGGGGCAGCAGTGGGCGTGTACCTCGTATCGTCTACGAGCCGGAAGTGCGCGGGTTGCGCCTCTGACAGGGTCTCGTGAGTCAACCACGGTTGCACTTGTAGGAGGGAGGGGGAGGGGGGAGGGGCCCACCTTATCCTTGTTGTAGTATGATGATTGCTATCATTAGTAGTAATACTACTATTAACGATGTTATTAGTAATCATACTAATACGAATGATAATGATAATAATCATTAAAAACTAGTTATATTGACATGAATTAATGATAACCATAACAATAATCATCATATTAATACGAATAATAGTTGCTTCATCATTATTGTCATAAAATTATGCTTCCTTTCCTCCTCCTCCTCCTCCTCCTCCTCCTCCTCCTTCTTCTCCCTCTCCTCCTCTTTCCTCTTCCTCTCTCACTGCGTTCTTGCAAGGGGTTCCACGAAGGCTGGGGGGCAAAAAGTCCGATAGCTTGGCCAGGCTTGGGCCCGACGATTGGCCGCATGGGAGTTTCCAAAAGCAGGGGTCGGCGGTGAGTCGCCGTAACCGTCTTCGATCCGCCGCCCACTGTTTGGCGGCGAGCGAGGGGGGGAAGTGAGAAGGGGCGGGCCTTCTCAGAAGGCTCGAAGTCCCCCCGCCTTTTGACAAGTTTCTGATGCCTTCCCCGAAGACCACAAAAGAATTCTCAGAAGGCCTGAGGCCTCCTGAGAAGCCCCGCCGCCCTCTGAGAAGGCCTTCTCTTTCTCACTTCCCCCCCTCGCTCGCCGCCGAACTGTGATCTTACCGCAAGGGCGCACGGCGTGCCACACGTCAGGCTGCTTTGGTCTTCCGTAAAAGTTCCCAGTGGAGTCTGGGCCACTCGCGCCGGCCACCCGGAAATCGGCAAAACAAAACAACGCACACACAACAAAAAAACATCTCTCGTTGCATCGCCTCCAAGACGGCGCAAATCGCCCTAGATGGCCTCCTAGAGGCCTCGAGGACGGCAAAGGCGGCCCAAGATAGCCTCCAAGACGGCAGAGGGCCAAGACGGTCCCAAGACGGCCCAGAAGGCCCCCAAGACGCCTCAAGAGGACTCCCAGAGGACCTCCAGGAGACCAAAAAACCTAATTTGTTCTTTGACGTTTTCAGCCTTCTAGCGCTCGATCGCCTCAAGACAGCCCAAGAGGTCACCGAGAGGCCCGCAAGACGGCCGAACAGGGCAAAGAGGCCCCCAAGAGGTCCCAGGCGACCCACTCCTCCTCCTCCTCCTCCTCCTCCTCCTCCTCCTCCTCCTCCTCCTCCT
>CAUYUJ010011899.1:0-20501 GCA_963575745.1 Prorocentrum cordatum | reverse complement strand
TTAATGTGGGGAGGTGCGCCGCCCCCTGCCGCTTGAGGTCCAGGTGCTCCTGGCATCGCTGGGTTGAATGTGTTCGCATTTTTTCTGTGCATGCCGCTGCAGCTGACTTTCCTGGTGGTCTCCTCGTGTTATGAGGCAGGACTTCTTGGTGGACGGGCTGCTGGGCGCGCTGGTGATTATTGTGGGCATGGGGTCCGCTACGGTGTTTGAGGCAGTTTGTGCTTGTATTGCGGGCTTGGGCGTTTTCCACTGGTTGTGATTGTGCAGTCGATGTCTGGTGGGATGGGGCTCAGGTATGTTTGGTTTAGGGCTCGAGGCATGTGCCGTTTGGCTGGCATTCCCCTCGCACTCGGGCCTAGTGTGCCCTCAGGACGTTTTGGTGCACTGTTTGGCAGTGTGTTTCACGTGGTGGGTTTTATATTGTTCTTCTATGGATGGTGGTTGAAAGTAGCGTGCAGCTCGTCACATACTTTGTGAGCAGTGCTGGAGGTGGCACAATGTATTACTTCACTGCGGGTCGCTACTATTGCCGGGTGTCTTCATCATTATCCTCTTGTGTTGTTTTCTCACAGAGCGAAATTGATCATCATGTCTTGCCACGGCTTGTGCTCGTGGGCCACATCGTGTGGGTGTGGCATGCATGACTCGTCTTGGTGTGTCTTGGTGTACGCGGCCTCATGGTGCTCGGTGTGGCAGTCATGACAAGCAGGTTTTGGTGCCGCATTTCGGCATTGTGTTGTTCGTTGTGTTAGTTTCAATGTCTTCTCTGGCTGGTGGTTGGAAGAAGCATGCAGCTCGCCACTCTCCTTGGGGCTACTGCTGGAGGGGCATTGTTAGTTCGCCACTGCGGGTTGCACCGTGTCGGTGTGTTTGATCATTGTCTTCTACAGTCGGGGCGTTGACCTAAGGAACCCCAAATAAGGAACGAGGCCCCTTTTTCCCATACATTAAACTCCGATGTTCCATGGAAAACCTCAGGAAAACCCAAGGAGCACTGCACAGCAACTAAGGAACACGGAGCCCCTCCCCAACAAAAAGGGTTCCTTCTTCAGGGCCCCGACTGTACGCCATTGTCTTCTGCCCGTCCATGGAGGTGTAGGGTGTCGTTGCTCCCTGAGTCGTGAGTGCTCCCGCATCTAAAGACCGCGCCCCGCCATGCAGCGGGTCACCATGATAAGCCAGGGTATATGGGAGAGGTCCTCCCACGTAATCTGACTGTGCAGGAAGCCGGCATCATCTTCCTCCCCTCCCGCCTCCATCCTCCTCCCTCCTCCTCCTTCTCCTACCTCACCCCTTCTCCTCCTTCCTTCCCCTCCCTCTCCCCCTCCTCCCCTCGTCTCCTCTCCCCCTCCCTGTCCTCCTCCCCCTCCCCCCATCCTGATCTCCTTCCTTCCTTCCCTCCTCCTCCTCCTCCTCCTCCTCCTCCTCCTCCTCCTCCTCCTCCTCCTCCTCCTCCTCATTTTGCCCCCTTGCCTCCCATGAGAGGCACAATTCTGCAGACAATGCGACGAGCCGCCCCCCCCCCGTTCCTGGTCGACACGGACTCCGGGCCCACGGAGGAAGCTCGCAGGTAGGCGCGCGGCGTGACGGCCGCATCCTGGCCTGGGCCGCTTCGCCCCCAGGCGGCGGGGGGGGAAGACGAAAGGGGAGCGAGGAAGGAGGAGGAGCAGGAGGAAGAAGAGGAGGAGGAAGAGGAGGGAGGAGGGAGAAGAGAGGAGGGAGGAGGGAGGACGGAGGAGGGAGGAGGGAGGAGGGAGGAGGGAGAGGTGAGAAGGGAGGAGGGCAGGGAGTAGGAGGAGGAGGAGGAGGAGGAGGAGGAGGAGGGGGACGAGGCCGAAGGCCGAGGGAGGAGGAGGAGGAGGAGGAGGAGGAGGAGGAGGAGGGGAGGATGGAGGGGGGGGGGAGGGTGGAGGAGGAGGGAGGAGGCGGAGGAGGAGGAGGAGGAGGAGGAGGAGTGGAGGAGGAGGAGGCGGAGGAGGAAGAGGATGGAGGAGGAGGAGGAGGAGGGAGGTGGAGGAGGGAGGAGGAGGAGGAGGAGGAGAGGGAGGAGTGGGAAGAGGGGGGAGGAGGAGGAGGAGGAGCCGGTGGGGGGGGGGGATGAGGCTAACGGCAGGGGAGGAGGAAGAAGAGGAGGGACTTTTCTCGTCGCGATATTTCGCGACGTGAGGTTTTTCACGACGCGAGCATGCTTGGGACCGGTGCGCGCCCGATGGCACGGGAGGGCAGCGCGGGGGGTCGAGCGGGGCCAGAGAGGGAAGGCTGATGTGGCAAGGGGCAGCGGGGGAAGGAGAGCGAGAGGTGGGAGTCGGGACGGCAGAGACGTGGGAAGAGAAGGGCCGGCCGAGCTGTGAAGTGTTGGAAGGAGTGAAGAATTACTGTTGCACACGCGGACAGCTGCCACGGTACTCCTGGCCACATGCCGAGGCGAGTCAGGAAAGACTGGACTGAAAAATGCATGATAGAGCTGCACAGACGGACCAGCCAGCTGCCTCCTTGCCAAACACTGTTCCAACCAGGGGAGCAGACCGATGCCACAAGGAGGCCAGCGCAAGACTGAGACCGACAAAAGAAAGCGGAGGATGGAGACAAGGAAGTCGGGGGGGAACATAGCGTCAAGGCGAGCAAAGACCAGAGGGTGGTACGCGACAGCTCTCACGCGCCTTTAAAAAAAGGAGGCAACTGCTCTGTCCCCAAGATGCTAGCCTGAAGTCATCAAGCAGCTCCCTCCCGGGCACCTAGGAGACCAGCTTGGGCATCGCGACGCGGTCCCATCGATGTCCTGTAAAAGGGGATGTAGTGCACCCAGTCAAACAGGGATGACCCAGAAGCATTCGGCGGTAGAGGTCGCATCCCCAGAATACGGGTCTACACGGATCCACATGAGGTTGGAAAGAAGATGACGGACGCACCAGAGGGGTGGCAAAGAAGCAGGAACAACGAAAGGAGGGCTGGCACGGTAGCGAGAACAACAAGACCGCAAGGCAGACCAGGAGCGCCACGCGAGCCCACCTGCACAAGGCGAGACCATGCGGTGAAGCGTAGCCTGGGAGACAAGGCTCAGCACGCAAAGCGCATGTGTCCACCGAAGCCCAAGCGGCCAACCATATTGAAAAAGAGAGGACGGAGAACTGCGAGAAACGAAGCGGGCTGAGAGTCGGGCGAGACAGGCGAAATCCAGAAGGTAAAACTGAAAGGGGGCAGGGAGAACAGGGAGAACGCGGGAACGGGTGGGCTGAGACAGGAAAAGAAACATAGGGATGGAGGTAGAGAGAAGAGGGAGCAAAAAGCGAGGGAGCGAGGGGAACTAGCGATGGAACATGGGAGGGAAGTTAAAGGAGGCAAAGGGAGGGAGAGGATGAGAGATGGGGTGTAGTGTAGACGGGGCGGCCCAAGAGAAGCAGGGCAAGATGTGCTCTGGCTCTGCGCCCCCAGCTCTGAAGCCTCGGGGGTCGGGGAGGCATACCAGCCCTCTGGGCGTAGGTGGTGTACAGTCAAAAGCCCTAATAAGGACGCGGTAAGGACGCAAGGCCCTTGGAAGCCGAAGTTGGGATTTCTGGGGCGGCGGACGACGAAAACCTCAAGGACACAAGAGCAAGGAAGAGCAAGGACGCAAGGGCACCCTGAGCAAAGTCGCGCGTCCGTATTAGGGTTTTTGACTGTAGAGAGCTCTGGATCCGAACTCCTTTCTTCCCCTTCGGAACACACGCCCCAGCCCCGAGTCGACCAGCGACTGGCCACCGCAAATGCCGCTGGCCGATGTGTGCTGTGACGTGCACTGGCGCACCTGGCCCATTCCGCGCGCGAGGCGCACGTGGGGGCATCTTGCGCGGTTGGAGCGCGCGGCATACCGGGCGCACGAGGAGCGCCTGGCGCAGCTGGTTCACCAGGCGCGCCCAACACGCTTCGGTCAATGGAGCACCTGGCACGCCTGGTGCGCGTGGCACATCTGACACGCGCAGGCGTCGCGCACCTGGCTGGCGCCTGCACTGGTTCCTGATCATTGTCGACGTAATCCCACCAGCCCTTCAGGGCGTAGGTGGTTTAGGGAGTGTCCTCTTCAAACCCCCTTCTTCCCCGTCGGGGAGGGTTCACACCTCCCTCCTAACCGCTCCCCTGGACGTGGACGGGAGGCGTTGCGAGCGGTCAGAGCGTCCAAGATGGCCCAAGACGGCTCCAAGAGGGCCTTGGAGACCCCAAGATGACCTCCAAGATGGCTGAAGATAGCCCAAGATGTAGATGGCTCTTAAGATGCTCCAAGAAGACTCAAGAACGCTCCAAGATGATTCCAAGAGGCCTCTGAGACCTCAAGAGGCCAAAATCCTTACAAAACCTACGGAAAACCAATGAGTTTGCCGTCTCGCCTTTTCACGTCCGATGACTTTCCGAGGCCTCAAAATGGCTCCAAGATGGCCCAAGAGAGCCACGAGAGAGGCCCAAGAGAGCTCCAATACGGCCCCAAGAGCGCCCATGAGCGCTCCAAGAGCGCTCCAAGAGGGGTCCAGGAGGTGATGCTCGGGGCTCCCGAGAGGGTGCGCTAAATGGAGCTCCCCTCTTCTTTGATCGATGTCCTCCAAGATGGCGCCAAGAGGCGCCCTGGAGGCCCCAAGATGGCCCCAAGATGGCCCCAAGAGGCCCCCAAAAGGCCTCCAGGAGGCCCCCAAGAGGACACCAAGCGGCCCCAAGAAGCCCCCCAGAGGCACCCAAGACGCCCAAGAGCCCCCTGGGACCGCCAAGAGAACCCCAAGACGTCCCAAGAGGCCTCCAAGAAGCGCCCAAGAATAATCCCAAGAGGCTCCGAGAGCCATCCTAAAGACATCTGGCCCTTTTGCATACCCTCCTCCTCCTCCTCCTGCGCCTCCTTCCTCCTCCTCTACTCCTTCTCTTTTTCCTCCTCCTCGTCCTCCTCGTCCTCCTCCTCCTCCTCCTCCTCCTCCTCCTCCTCCTCCTCCTCCTCCTCATCATCATCATCATCATCATCATCATCATCATCATCAGCAGCAGCAGCAGCATCATCATCATCATCCCCCCCAAAATCATCATATCCATCTTCATCATTCATCATCATCATCTATCATCATCAACATTCATCATCAGCAGCAGCATCATCAGCAGCATCATCATCATCATCATCAATATCATAATATCATCATAATCATCATCATCATCATCTCATCATTCATCATCATCATTATCATATCATATCATCATCATCATCATCATCATCGTCAATCAGCAGCGCAGCATCATCAGCAGCCATCAGCATCATCATCCTCATCCTCATCCTCATCCTCATCCTCATCATCATCATCAGCATCATCAGCATCATCAACATCATCATGATCATCAGCATCATCATCATCCTCCTCCTTATCCTCATCCTCATCCTCGTCCTCATCCTCATCCTCATCATCATCATCATCATCATCATCATCATCCTCATCCTCATCCTCATCCTCATCATCATCATCATCCTCATCCTCATCATCATCAGCATCATCATCAGCAGCATCATTATCTTCATCCTCATCCTCATCCTCGTCCTCATCCTCATCATCATCATCACCAGCATCAGCACCATCCTCATCCTCATCCTCATCCTCATCCTCATCCTATTCATCATCCTACTCCCCACTCCCTCATCCATCCATCCAGCCTCCTCCCTCCTCCTCCCTCCTTCGCACGGGTCGGCCGTCCCCCTCTTTGCACCCGCACTTCCCTGATCACATCAACTCGCCTGGACATCGTGTCTGGATGGGCTGGCGGGGACACTCTTTTTTTTCGCGAGCGTCGCGGTCCAACCGCGCGCCGTCAAGAGAAAAGGCAACCGCGCAAAGCTCTAAATTAAAACTGGTGGGGGCACGCGAAGCGTCTAGGATTTGAGGGCGGGTGGAAGTGGACGAGACAGATCGCGGAGTTCTCGCTGGGAACTTGACCTCTCCCCCAAGACCCCTCCCCCAGGTCTGGATTACTCCCCCCGCAAGTGATCAGAGCGTCCAAGATGGCACATGATGGCCCCAAGCTGGCCCCATGTAGCCCAAGATGGCCTCCTCCAAGAGCACACAAGACAGCCCACGATGGCTCTGGATAGCCTCAAACATGCTGCTAAGAGGTCCCAATACCCACCCAAGACAGTTCCAAATGGCCACGGAGCCTCCCAAGGGACGCTCCCGAGAGGCCAAAGCCTGTCCGAAGCCCAATTGTGCGCGTATGCCGATTCAGGTGCGGTGTCGTTTGCGATTGGCGGTCGAGGAGTCAAGAACGCTCCAAGATCGCCCAAGGGATCCTCAAGAGGCCTTCTGAGAAGGCCCGACCCTTCCCACTTCCCCCGGGCTCGCCGCCGATTAAACGATCGTCCGCTTCCGAAATTTCAGATCGTTCATCATCGGCCAATTCTGGGTCGCCGGCGGCGTTCAACGTTGAACGCCAGCGGCGGGGTCGCCGCTGGTCGACACGACGCGAACCTACCGTATGTCGACAGTGGTGTTGAAATTGGTGTCGCTGCGGTGCCAGGGGCCGAAATAAGCTAGAGTCTTGCTGTGTCAGGGCAGCGTCAGCATGGGATTGGCGCACTCGCTTACGCGATCGTCGCCCCATATTTAGCACCCGATCCCCCGAGCAGCGCGCGCCCTCAGGGACCCGTACTCGTTACCGAATGAGATGCACCTGTTGCCCGAGATGCTTGTGTGTAGGCGACGGTTATAAACCCACTCTCGATAGCGCACGGGCGTAGGACCAAATCACGGGATCATATCACTGATAGTCCACATGGTACAGTCCCGCGTGACCGACATGATAGGGTCTAACACGCTAGGCTTCCAAACGAGAGGGCCCCGCAAGACCAGGTCCCACACATCAAAGGCCCAAACGATAGGGTCCCGCAAAATATGGCCCCACACTATAAGGTCTCACAAGTGAAAGGCTCCCGCAATAGGGTCGCACACGATGAGGCCCCGCACAATAGACCCACCCACAGAGAGTCCAACACGAAAGGGCCCCGCGTCCCACAAGATAGAGTCTAACACGATAAGCCCATGCGCGATAAGTTCCACACGATAGGGTGCCAAACAAATTGGTCATACACGAAAAATCCCACCAGATAGGGTCCCACAAGACACGATCGCGCATGATAGGGTCCTGCATGGTAGGGTCACAAACGATAGGGCCCCCACAGGAGGGGCTCGCACAAATGGGGCCCCACTCGACGGGGCACCTCGCAAGAGAGCCCCATTCGATTCGATTCGGCCCCACACGACAGGGTCTACCCCGATAGGGTCCCACGCGGTAGGGTCCCACATGGTGAGCTCATACAGTAGAAAATGCGCCCCCACAGGGCACCACACAGTAATGTACCACAAGTTCGGGGCCCCCACGGCAGGGTCCCACAAGATAGGGCCCCATCCCGGTAGAGGGCACACCGTATACTGCACAGAGACAACTTTTGTGTGTCAGTACCCATAGATTGTCAAAGCTGGCCACTCAAACCTCACCGAGTACACAAGCTCCACGCGAACACGACTCGATAACCAGGGAGCCCTACAGGCCAGGGCCTCCACCTTTTGTCATCACCCATAGATGCTCCTTTCCCACCCATGCCTATCGTTCCTCCCTCCCCCCCCCCGTCCCCCGCCCCACAACCCACCCCGCCCACACCCCACCACCACCACACCCCACAACCACCATTCTATCGAAGTGGAAGGGAAAATATTGGGGAGTATAGCGGGAGAATCAGAAGGAGGGAGGGGAAGGGGAGAACAGGAGAAAGGGGCCAGGGAAGGAGGAAGGAGACAACGAAGGGAAGGAAGGGACGAAGGGAAGGAGGAAAGCTGGAAGAACAGGCACGAGGGGCGGGGAAGGATGAAGAGCCGGGCGAGGGCGACTGGGAAAAGAAAGTGGCTGCAGGAAGACGAAGAAAGCTGACAGGGGGACGTATCGGACGAGAGGGAGGGCATCGTAGAGAAAGTGACAGGGTGGGGGGGGGGAGACGGGACAGGAAGAGGGAGGGGTAGGGCGAGGGGAAGGGCACAGAGCCGAGGGTGGACACGCGTCCTCCCTACACCCCCTCCTTCCGTTTCCACTCCAATACTCCTTTCATCCTCCTCCACGTCCTCCTCCTCATCCTCCTACGCATCATCATCATCATCATCATCATCATCATCATCATCATCATCATCATCATCATCATCAGCCGCAGCAGCAGCATCATCATCATCAGCATCAACATCATCAACATCAGCATCATCATTAGCAGCAGCAGCATCAGCATCAGCATCATCATCATCATCGTCAGCAGCAGCAACAGCGTCATCATCTGCAGCAGCAGCGTCGTCGTAGTCTTCGCCAAGATCATCATCGTCATCGTCAGCAGCATCATCATCATCGTCATCGTCATCAGCAGCAGCGATCCTCACCATCATCACGAACAACATGTCAGCATCGTCAGAATGACAAGTTTGATACAAGCAATGACAATAATAATCAGCACCATAATAGTAAGCATCCCACAAAAAAATATATTAAGTAATGGCAGCAGTAGTCAGACTAAGACCATAACCATAACAAAAGTGATACGAATACAAATAACAGTAGTAAACAATCGAATTACAACTAACACAAAAAGACCAATAACAATGAGCATAACAACAATACAAATCAACAAAATGTAACAACGAGCATATTCAAATGTCACGACACAAATAAGAATAACAAACATCATCAGCATCATCATCAGCAGCAGCCTCATCATCGTCATGGTCGTCATCAGCAGCATCATCAGCATCAGCAGCATAATCGGCGTCGGAATCATCATCATCAGCAGCAGCAGCAGCTTCGTCAGAATCATCATCTTCGTCAACAGAATCATCATCATAATCACCATCATCACCAACATCATCATCATCATCGTCGTCAGCAGCAGCTATCAACATCACCATCATCGTCATCATCAACATCAGAAGTATCAGCAGCATCATCAACATCATCATCATCGTTACCATTAAACGGCATCATCGCCATAAGCAGAATCGTCATCATCATCATCAGCATCATCATCAGCATCATCATCAGCATCATCATCCTCATCATCAGCATCATCATCAGCTTCATCTTCAGCTTCATCATCATCGGCATTATTATCGTCATCGTCGGCGTCATCGTCGTCGTCGGCGTCGTCGCCACCGCCGTCGTCGTCGTCGCTGTCGTCGCCAGCGGCCGCATCGTCATCGTCGTCGTTTTCGTCGTCGTCAACATTATCGGCATCCGCGTCCGCATCATCATCATCATCATCATCATCAGCATCATCATCAGCACCACCATCATCATCATCATCATCATCCTCATCATCATCATCATCATCATCATCATCATCGTCATCGTCATCGTCATCGTCATCATCATCAGCATCATCAGTATCGTCATCATCAAACTCATCGTCAGCATCATCATCATACTCAGCATCATCATCAGCAGCAGTAGTAGCAGCATCAACATCAGTATCAGCACAATATAATAACCGTCATCAGCAGCATCATCAGCAGCAGCGTCAAAAGCATAAGCAGTATCATCAGCATCATCACCATCGTCAGCATCAGCAGCAACATCAGCATCAGCATCGGATCATCCGCACCAGCGACATCATCAAACTCATCATCGTCATCATCACCACCATCAGCATCAGGATCAACAATGCCATCATCAACATCGTCATCATCGTCATCATGATCATCACCATCATACTCCTGCTCCTCTTCAATCGTCCCCGAACTCCCCACTCCCCATCTCTGCGACGGCTTCCTCCGTACCCTACTTGTCCGCCCTCTCCCTCCTCATCCTCCTCCTCCTCGATCCTCCTCCTCCTCCCCGTCCCCAGCAGCTCCTCGAGCGAGAAGCGGGCACCCATGGAGAGCGAAGGAAGAAGGGCTGGAACGAGACGCGCGAGAAGGGTCGGGCGGGTCGGCCGGGCCCGATGGGCGGCGAAGGCGGGTCATCCGAGGCCCAGGCGTGGGGTCATCGGCACCCCGTCGACTGGCAGCGGCGGGAGGGGGGGCGGGGGACGACGCAAGAAGTCGGCGGGGGGAGTAGCAGCAGAGGCAGCTCGAGCAGCAGGACGGTCACGAGGAGAGAAAGCAGGATGAGCAGGAGCAGGACAAAGAGGAGGAGCAGGAGGAGGACGAGAAGGAGGAGGAGGGCGAGGAGGAGCAGCAGGAGGAGCTGCAGGAGGAGCAGCAGCAGGACCTGGAGCAAGAGGAGCTAGAACGGCGGATACACTGCTGATTTGTTCACGCGCGCTTTAGAGCACGATACCACTTGCATACAGTAGAATGTGTACAGGCCGCTTGAGACGAAACAGAACAAAAGCTCTATACCGAAAGCGCGAACCGTTGGTTTAGCGCGTTGGGCTGTGTCCCACCCTGAACGACCCTCGGCCGAGGAGGGGAAGGAGGAGCAGGAGGAGGAGAAAAGGGAGGAAGAGAAAGACCAGAGCAAACACAACATGCATGCAGGCTGCAATACACCAAAGCCCCCTCCCCGCATGTCCTCACAAGCCTTCCGTCCCACATCGAGAAGGCGCCCCCTTGAGAGACCGGCACCCGCTGGGCCTGCAGTGCATGCGAGAGCCCCTGGTTGAGAAGAGCAGATGTGCTGGATCCCTCGAGGGCGGAACCAGGAATGCGAAAAGGCATGATCATGCAAGCCGACGAGATGTCCAGCGAGGTCCCGGGCCTGACAAAAGAACCACCCCCGAATGTTGCACAGCTTTACACTTCGGGCCAAAAGCTTCCAGAAGTCCCAAGCGCGTGCCCCACGATGAAAAGGAACCATCCTCCATCAATACAGCTGCTAACAACTTTCAGGTTCCTGGTCGTACAGATCGAGGAGGTCTCAAGCGAGGGCCCCATGTTCAAAAGAAACCGCGCTCCCCGTGTAACAGATGCAATGTTTACGACGAGTGCGCGCGGCACTATGGCGAGAGCTCCACGTTGAAAAGGGCCCGCTCTCAATTCCTGTAACGGTTCAAAGGCGTTTGAACCGAATGTGTGTGGAGGTATGGCGACAAGTCCGAATTGAAAGTAACCCACTCCATCCTTGTGACTGCAACGCGTACGGCACACGGCATGTGCTCGATCCTCTCGCATTTGAAAACTTATAAAACGAATGCGCGCGGCGTGAAGGCGAGAGCTCCAATGTGTAAACGGCCCCCTTTTCCATCCTTGCAACTCCTGCACAAGCTTGCAAAACGAGTGCGCGCAGTGCTAAGGCGAGAGCCCCATTAGAAGCATGACCACCCCAGATCATAAGTGGCGAAGAAAATCTGGGGCGAAACGCCCGGTCCGTCTTACCGGCGCGTCTGGGGGTGCGACACGGAAAAATTGCATTTATTCACGCCCGCGTGGACCCCAAACAGTGTGTTCCTGGCGATCTATATTGTGCAATCGATA
Source organism: Prorocentrum cordatum (assembly GCA_963575745.1). NCBI lineage: Eukaryota > Dinophyceae > Prorocentrales > Prorocentraceae > Prorocentrum > Prorocentrum cordatum. The sequence continues at coordinate 9,066 of CAUYUJ010011899.1, read as the reverse complement.
TGGACGGATATATGTGGTGCAATTTTTGTGGTGGAATAAATGCGGTGCAATCTATGTGGTGCAACCTATGTGTTGCGATATATTACGTGCCCTCTTCGTCGTGCACTAGATGTTGTGCAATTGCCGTGGTGTACCATACGTGATGCAACCCAGGTGTTGCACGCTATGTGTCGGAAGCTGTGGTGCGAAATATGTGGCGCAATGTATGGCGCAATTGGTTTTGGCAAACGAGCTGACACACCCCATGTTCTTGCAAACGTCCCACCCATCCACCCGCAACCTGGTTTGCCAAACCCATGCGGCTGCGATGGCGATGCATGCTTGGCGTTGGCTGGTGCATCTGTGCGGGCGCGCCAACCCAAGCACGCGCGCGCAGCGGCCAGGTAGCTTGGCGCGACCGACGCGGCCGCGGTGGCGCTGACCGCTGGGCACATCCCAACGGGCACTTCACTGCGAGTCGGTGATTGGGGCGGGCGCGGTATTATGGCAATGTCGACAACGGTAGACACGATGATGATACTAGCGATGCTGGTGACGATGTTGACAATGACGAACGCGCGGCCAGTGCGGGCGCCGATGCTGATCACGCCGACAACGATGACGGCATCCTCGCGTCGGTGATGAAGGTTTCGGAAAGGAGTTTGACATGCGCGCGCAGCCGACGTGCGAATGGCCCACATGGTATTATCTGACACGACCCGTGTCCCCCCGGCACGCGCGGCGCGAGAGGCCCGTTTGGCAGAATTCCATGACTGCTGTGTTTTTTCCACACAACGCAAGAGGGCGAGCGCACGTTTTTTTCGAGAACGGATGTTGCGAAACCATGTGTTTGGGACCCTCGGTTTTGAAATCGCTACGAAACCAAAGGTTTTTGACGGATGTCAGCATGCGCGCGCGACAACGCGCGCGCGCACTTCGTCCCGTTTGTTGCAAAGGATTCTCGCGATGGCACGCGCGAAAGGGCGTTCGAACGATCTCGCCATGCGCGCGCGAAGCCTGTTTGTTTTTTCTGGACATGTTGAAAACCGATGGTTCCCTCAAGAATTCGCAAGAGCGCGCGCACAAGTTTTTCTTGAAAATCTGAATTGCGAAACCCTACGTTTTTGATGTTGTTTGGACGCTCGGTTTATAAATCCTTAGGAAACCAATGGTTCTGTTGCAGGATTACGGCATCCGCGCGCGACGACGCGCGCATGTGCACTTCGTCCCATGTTTCGCAAGGGATTATTGAAAATGTCGGATGCTTGATAAACGGGTGGGCGCGTATAGTATTTTCTGCAGAGGATGGCAGGGGGCGTGTACTGGTCGGGCTGAGATGGTATGAGTTCATATTCAGGATGGACGATGGGGCAGAACACAATCTACTGGTGCAATCTACGCGGTGGAATCAAAATATGCGGTGCAAACCCATGCGAGGCGGCGACGGGACGGCGACGGCGACGAGGCGGCGACGGGGCGGCGACGGTAGCCGCCGGCCCGGCAGTCAGGCCCATGTTCCGTGGACGGGGCGCCAGCCTCACCGCCCTGGCGCTCCCCGACCCTCCCGCTGCAGGCGCCCCGCATGCCGCGCCCGCGCCTCGCGGCTGAAGCCGGTCCGCAGGCCCGGGGGTCAAGCGATGAAGGGCCTGGCGCCCTGCCTGGCTCAGCGGTCGCCCCGGGAGGAGGCGAGGCTTCGCCAGCCCCCCTCCACACGCCGCCCTCCCTCGCCGCGCGCCGTCCCAGGAGGCTGGCGCGAGAAGGGACCCGGAGGTCGGCCCCCCCCCCCGCTGCCGCCTGCCCTGGGGCAGGGCGCGTCCCGACGGCAGGCCCAGGGCCCGCAGTGGCCGCTGGCCCCACGCCACACGACGCTCCCAGCACAGCCGTGCACGTGCTCACTCGAGGGCGACGAGATCTGCACGGCGTAGCCACCGCTCCCCGGCCAGGCCCATCCTGAACTCGGCAGCGGCGTGTGCGCCACGCCCTCCTGGCTTGGCCAGGAGGGCGTCTACTCGACTCGTGGGCTCAGGCTGGGCCTGGCCAGGGAGCGGTGGATGCGCACAGCTAGCTTTCGTCGCCCGCCCTCGAGCCCCGCGTTCCCGGGAGACACGCCGAGCAGCGAAGGCGCGCCGCCGCGCCGCTGTGGCGACCGCGTGGCCCTGCACGGTTTCCCCCGGGGCCGTATGCGACCCGAGGTGGAGGAGGGTGAGGAGGGGGAGGAGGGGGAGGAGGAGGAGGAGGAGGGTGAGGAGGGGGAGGAGGGAGAGGGGGAGGAGGAGGGAGAGGAGGAGGAGGAGGAGGAGGAGGAGCAGGAGGAGGAGGAGGAGGAGGAGGGAGGAGGAGGAGGAGGAGGAAGAGGAGGAGGAGGAGGACGTGTCGCCTAAGCCCATCGCAGAAACCCTCCACGTGGCCCGTGCCCCGCGGCGCGCAGGCTCGTTCGGGCTGGGGGCCCGCGGCCGCTCGCGACCCGGATCGTCCCTGGCCGCGGCGCCCTCGGGCCCGCCTCGCCAACATCGGGGGGCTTCCAAGAGCGGGGGGCGCCCAAGAGGGGAGGGCGCAAATCGGAGGTAGGAAAGGGGTACGGTATAAAGGGATGTGGTGCTAATTTTGTGTAAAGGGGACTCTGGCGATGTCATTGATCGCAGATAGCACCGCGATTTCCACGATTTGCACCATACCCCTTTATGCCACACCCCTTTCCGACCTCCAGAACCGACGGCACGTGCGCGGCCCAGGGGGGTCCGGGGACGTATTGAAATGAGAAGGGTCGCCCTCGAGTCTTGGGAGATACCATGGCCCCCGCCATGATATCCACCACCACCCCAGTCATAACCCCCCTCTTGGCCGCCCCCCGATTCTCGCCAACATCCTCGAGGACGGCCGCGAACCGGTCCCACATGGCCAGGGACCGCTTGAACCTCGCTCTCTGGCGACATCACACTGGCCGCTAATACCAGTTCGGCGAGTTTATGCGCCGCCGCGCCGAGGTGTAAGTGCAGAATTGCCCCCTGCTGCTGGCATCACCCTCGGTGGCGTGACTCTCCATATTGTTGATGACCAGCTCACAGCGCTGCCCCTCCAGCAGCGCGTCCACACACCCGTAGGTCTTGATAGCTCCGCGGCGCTATTCCCCCGCGCCTCTGCCAGCCTCACACTACGTAGATCGAGTCGGCAACGTAGTGCAGCTCACGCCCATCGTTATCGAAGTACTGCACGAGCGCCAACAGCTCGGCACGGTTGACCGCCTGGAAACAACCTGAAAAGTTGCCCGCCTTGCCCTCCAGCCAATCGGTCACCTCGTCAGCAGCCCGAGCCTCATGCCCGCCCGCAGCAGAGAATACATACGCCAAGCATGCCCGCCGCAAGCACAGGTCGCCCGAGTAAATGCGTAGTACGTCACCAGAGCTCAACTTTCAGAACTCATCGGCCACTGGTGGCGTTCGCGACTGCGTCAAGCTCGCCGGCACCAGGCCACGACGCCAGCAGCGAAGCACGCTCTCGTGACCCCTCGCGGTGGCATCCTCCAAGTCCCGCGCGTCCACGCAAGCTCCAACATCTGCACTGCCGCTGCACAACCAACGCATACGGAACGGAGCTATTGGCACTCCGGCATCGCACCGCTGGCAAACAAAGCCGTCCTCCGCGACGCCAGTGTCGATGAGCCACTGCCGCGGCCAGAAGCTTCCAGTGGCAACGCACGTGTGCTTGCATCTCCAAATGTTACACTTGTCGCGCTTTCTCATGTTCTGTAAGTGCCTGCGCAACTGCCAGGTGTTGCAAACATTAGCCAAGCCTTGGCCTCTTTTTTTCTCGTCTGGCAAACGCCCGCCTCTTCAGAGGTCTGATTTGCCCTCGGCGCGTCAAATACGAAGCTGGGCAGTCGGAAAAAATGCTGTGCTAAAGCTTACCTCACAATGATAAAGGACGCAACTACTGTGCACGTTGCACACAGATCGCTGACATGCTTATAACGCTGGCCCTACGAGACACGGCTTGAGTGCTAGCCAACCGCTTGCCCAGAGAAAGCTGGCCGACTCGAAAACGGATATTCAGCTCTCAAAATTAGATCGAAACTGAATTACGAAAACCTGGAAATCAAATACGCATGACCAACAGGATACGTGAAACGGTTGCGTCATCTAATGGGTCTGGGAACGATCAGCTCAACTCCTTCTTCTGCCAATTGAAGCTGGCCGCCTGGACGGAGGACTCGCCCGTGTAGCCGAGCTTCTCCTTCCAGCCTGGGTAGATCTGGTCCGCATCCTTCTGGAACGTCAAGAACGCGCCCTTGAGCTCCTCGTGCGTCTTCGCGTACTCGACGACGCCGTCCGACAGGCTCACGTCGCCGTAGGTGCCTGCCTTCCACAACTTCCACGACTCCTCGCCCTGGGCGCACGAGATAGCGCCCTGCTTCGGCCCATCCTTGTGCCCGAAGGCCCCGCCGCCGGCCGTCAGGATAACGTTCGAGTGGCCCAGGTTCTCGAAGAACGCAGGCAGCCGCAAGGCGTTCATGCCACCCGAGATGATCGGGGTGGTCTGCTTCATGCCCTCCCACTCCTGGCGGTAGTAGGGGCCGTCGGCGACGTCATCTTGCAGCATGAAGCCGATGTTCTTGTCCGAAGCGTCGCCCTCCATCTTGCCAAAGCTCATCGTGCCCGTGTGGATGCCGCTGGCACCGATGACGCGCGACAACTTGGTGTGCACGAAGGCGGTGTACCCGCGCTGCGTCTGCGGGCTGGTCACTGCGCCGTGGCCGGCGCGGTGGTAGTGCAGGAATTGCTTCGGGAAGTTGCGGCGCGCAACGGTCACCGCAGTGCCGCCAGCCACGTAGCCGTCGACCAAGAAGGCGCAATTCTCTGCCATCGGGCCCATCTGGTTCAAGATGTACTTGGCACGTGCGATCATCTCGTTCGGGTCATCCGCCGTAATGTTGGCGGAGAACAACTTGCCCTGGCCCGTTTCCTCCTGTGCCGCGCGCATGGCCTTCACGACTTCGGGGATGCATTCGTTCATCTGGCAGAACGTCTGGTTGCCCTGCGGCTCATCGTTCTTGATGAAGTCGCCGCCCTGCCAGAAGCCATAGCACGCCTGGCCGAAGGGCTTCGGCTGCAAGCCCAGCTTGGGCTTGATAATTGTGCCGACCACCAGGCCACCGCCGACCGTGCCGCGGCCCAGGATGCGCCACATGTCGATCACGCAGCACGACGGCCCGTCGAACAGGCGCAGGTACTGCGGCGGAAAGTAAATATCATAGATCTTCCCGTAGTCGACGTCGCCCATACCCTGGTTGTTCCCGATGCTCAAGGTCAGCACGGAACACATCATAGCGCGGCCATCAGTGATGTTGCGATCGAACAAAGCCGTCGGGTAGGCGATCTTCATCTCCTCGTTCTCAGGATCGATGTAGTACACGAGAGCATCCACAGTTTTAGTGAAGTCATCGGTGGTGCACACGTTCACGTTCGTGCCCGTAGAGGACTCCGCCGCGAAGTGCGCCGCAGTGGCCAGGTAGTCGTAGCCCGCCTTGGGCTTCATGATGTAGGCCACCAGCACGTGCTGGCCGTTCTTGATCAGGTCCTCCTCCGTCAGCGAGAGGTCCGCGTAGCGGCTCGACTGGTCCAGGGCCCGGCGGGTCACAGAGCTCGCTGTGCGAGCCTTGCTGGCGCCAACGAACGCCGCGGCCAACTCCTTCTTCTGCCAATTGAAGCTGGCCGCCTGGACGGAGGACTCGCCCGTGTAGCCGAGCTTCTCCTTCCAGCCTGGGTAGATCTGGTCCGCATCCTTCTGGAACGTCAAGAACGCGCCCTTGAGCTCCTCGTGCGTCTTCGCGTACTCGACGACGCCGTCCGACAGGCTCACGTCGCCGTAGGTGCCTGCCTTCCACAACTTCCACGACTCCTCGCCCTGGGCGCACGAGATAGCGCCCTGCTTCGGCCCATCCTTGTGCCCGAAGGCCCCGCCGCCGGCCGTCAGGATAACGTTCGAGTGGCCCAGGTTCTCGAAGAACGCAGGCAGCCGCAAGGCGTTCATGCCACCCGAGATGATCGGGGTGGTCTGCTTCATGCCCTCCCACTCCTGCCGGTAGTAGGGGCCGTCGGCGACGTCGTCTTGCAGCATGAAGCCGATGTTCTTGTCCGAAGCGTCGCCCTCCATCTTGCCAAAGCTCATCGTGCCCGTGTGGATGCCGCTGGCACCGATGACGCGCGACAACTTGGTGTGCACGAAGGCGGTGTACCCGCGCTGCGTCTGCGGGCTGGTCACTGCGCCGTGGCCGGCGCGGTGGTAGTGCAGAATTGCTTCGGGAAGTTGCGGCGCGCAACGGTCACCGCAGTGCCGCCAGCCACGTAGCCGTCGACCAAGAAGGCGCAATTCTCCGCCATCGGGCCCATCTGGTTCAAGATGTACTTGGCACGTGCGATCATCTCGTTCGGGTCATCCGCCGTAATGTTGGCGGAGAACAACTTGCCCTGGCCCGTTTCCTCCTGGGCCGCGCGCATGGCCTTCACGACTTCGGGGATGCATTCGTTCATCTGGCAGAACGTCTGGTTGCCCTGCGGCTCATCGTTCTTGATGAAGTCGCCGCCCTGCCAGAAGCCATAGCACGCCTGGCCGAAGGGCTTCGGCTGCAAGCCCCAGCTTGGGCTTGATAATTGTGCCGACCACCAGGCCACCGCCGACCGTGCCGCGGCCAGGATGCGCCACATGTCGATCACGCAGCACGACGGCCCGTCGAACAGGCGCAGGTACTGCGGCGGAAAGTAAATATCATAGATCTTCCCGTAGTCGACGTCGCCCATACCCTGGTTGTTCCCGATGCTCAAGGTCAGCACGGAACACATCATCGCGCGGCCATCAGTGATGTTGCGATCGAACAAAGCCGTCGGGTAGGCAATCTTCATCTCCTCGTTCTCAGGGTCGATGTAGTACACGAGAGCATCCACCGTTTTAGTGAAATCATCGGTGGTGCACACGTTCACGTTCGTGCCCGTAGAGGACTCCGCCGCGAAGTGCGCCGCAGTGGCCAGGTAGTCGTAGCCCGCCTTGGGCTTCATGATGTAGGCCACCAGCACGTGCTGGCCGTTCTTGATCAGGTCCTCCTCCGTCAGCGAGAGGTCCGCGTAGCGGCTCGACTGGTCCAGGCCCCGTCGGGTCACAGAGCTCGCTGTGCGAGCCTTGCTGGCGCCAACGAACGCCGCGGCCAAATCCTTCTTCTGCCAATTGAAGCTGGCCGCCTGGACGGAGGACTCGCCCGTGTAGCCGAGCTTCTCCTTCCAGCCTGGGTAGATCTGGTCCGCATCCTTCTGGAACGTCAAGAACGCGCCCTTGAGCTCCTCGTGCGTCTTCGCGTACTCGACGACGCCGTCCGACAGGCTCACGTCGCCGTAGGTGCCTGCCTTCCACAACTTCCACGACTCCTCGCCCTGGGCGCACGAGATAGCGCCCTGCTTCGGCCCATCCTTGTGCCCGAAGGCCCCGCCGCCGGCCGTCAGGATAACGTTCGAGTGGCCCAGGTTCTCGAAGAACGCAGGCAGCCGCAAGGCGTTCATGCCACCCGAGATGATTGGAGTGGTCTGCTTCATGCCCTCCCACTCCTGGCGGTAGTAGGGACCATCGGCGACGTCATCTTGCAGCATGAAGCCGATGTTCTTGTCCGAAGCGTCGCCCTCCATCTTGCCAAAGCTCATCGTGCCCGTGTGGATGCCGCTGGCACCGATGACGCGCGACAACTTGGTGTGCACGAAGGCGGTGTACCCGCGCTGCGTCTGCGGGCTGGTCACTGCGCCGTGGCCTGCGCGGTGGTAGTGCAGGAATTGCTTCGGGAAGTTGCGGCGCGCAACGGTCACCGCAGTGCCGCCAGCCACGTAGCCGTCGACCAAGAAGGCGCAATTCTCCGCCATCGGGCCCATCTGGTTCAAGATGTACTTGGCACGTGCGATCATCTCGTTCGGGTCATCCGCCGTAATGTTGGCGGAGAACAGCTTGCCCTGGCCCGTTTCCTCCTGGGCCGCGCGCATGGCCTTCACGACTTCGGGGATGCATTCGTTCATCTGGCAGAACGTCTGGTTGCCCTGCGGCTCATCGTTCTTGATGAAGTCGCCGCCCTGCCAGAAGCCATAGCACGCCTGGCCGAAGGGCTTCGGCTGCAAGCCCAGCTTGGGCTTGATAATTGTGCCGACCACCAGGCCACCGCCGACCGTGCCTGCGGCCCAGGATGCGCCACAATATGTCGATAACGCAGCACGACGGCCCCGTCTGAACAGGCGCAGGTACTAGCGGGGGCAAGTAACATATCTAATCATCCCGTAGTGAACGCGTCGCCCATACCCTGGTTGTTCCCGATGCTCAAGGTCAGCACGGAACACATCATCGCGCGGCCATCAGTGATGTTGCGATCGAACAAAGCCGTCGGGTAGGCGATCTTCATCTCCTCGTTCTCAGGATCGATGTAGTACACGAGGGCATCCACAGTCTTTGTGAAGTCGTCGGTGGTGCACACGTTCACGTTCGTGCCCGTAGAGGACTCCGCCGCGAAATGCGCCGCAGTGGCCAGGTAGTCGTAGCCCGCCTTGGGCTTCATGATGTAGGCCACCAGCACGTGCTGGCCGTTCTTGATCAGGTCCTCCTCCGTCAGCGAGAGGTCCGCGTAGCGGCTCGACTGGTCCAGGGCCCGGCGGGCCACGCTGGCGCGCGAATGGACCGGGACAACGCACGAGGCCTGGCCGGCCGCCAGCTTGCTGGCGCGACCGCGGCGCTTGGACCCGACCGCCGCGGCGAGGGCGGCGGCGGCCGCCGGCGCGGCCAGGGCTGCCGCTCCCCCCGTGGGGCTGGGCTGCTGGGCGTGCGCGGCGCCGCGGAGGGCGGGGGCCGCCTCCGCAGGGGAAGCCTGCAGCGTCTCCTCGAGGGCGGCGCGAGTCGGAACCTGCGAGGACACGAAGGATTGGCCGTGCTTCAAGCAAGCGGCGGCCGCAAGGCCAGCGGCAGCCCCGAGTGAGGCGCGTTGGGCCATGGCGCGGGTAGGGCCGAGCCGAGCTCGCACGGTCGACAAGCTGGCTCTACAAGTCGCCTCAGCTAAAACGGCCTGAGTCAAAA
>CAUYUJ010011898.1:5000-20505 GCA_963575745.1 Prorocentrum cordatum | reverse complement strand
GCTGGGCGCACACATGCGCGGCCGAATACGGCTGGTTCGTGTCGTGCCGACCCCAGCGTCGACACGACACGACGCAAACCTACCGTACAAACATTGCGGCACGTGTCGGTCACCGCCGAAAGTGTGCGGAGAGAGAGGGACCTCGCGCACACAGACTAAGGTGACCCCGCACTCTGGTGCCGAGTTGGTCAGCAATGGCCTCGGGCACGGCACAACACTGATTTTAACGACACCCCCGCTCCACTGCCACAGCAACCCTACAGCACGAAGAATCAGATTTTACCCTACTGCATGTGCACACCACTCCTGGATCTCAGAGAGATTCGCACACGTAATGTCTCATCACGCACTCGCTCAAGCGCTGCTTCGTCAACGACCGCCTGCCTGCAAGAATACAGCGCTAGAAAATTCAACCTGCGACGGAACCAGCGTCCTGAGCATGACCTCAAGTCATGATCATGTAAACTTGTAGGTCGCTCAACATTGGAGAACAAATAGTGTTCTGCCCAGCGACTGGAGCCTCAGCTGGGCGCAGACGACAGGCCCAACGCGCATCGCTGCGGATGCTCAATTTTGGACAACTGAATCACTAGAGAACCCTAAATGGTAGCCAAAGGCAGAAGTGCGGGCAAACTGACGCACAAGCCAGAGCGGAAGGAGGAAGACCTGAGCAAGAGGAGGAGGAGGACGAGGAGGAGGAGAAGGAGGAGAGGGACGACGACAACCATCCATCTTTGCACAACCCACGCTCACGCATGCTGGGCGCGCACATGCGCGGCCGAATACGGCAGGTTCGTGTCGTGCCGACCCCAGCGTTGGTTTTTGACACCGCAGGGATCGGTCAACCTTGAACGATCGGCCGCTGCCGCAACGTCCGATCGTTCAACATCGATCGATTCTGGGTCGCCGGCGGCGTTCACCCTTGAACGCCCGCGCTGGGGTCGCCGCTGGTCGACACGACGCAAACCTACCGTATCTACCAAACATTGCGGCCAAAGTGTCGGTCACCGCCGAAAGTGTGCGGAAGAGAGAGGGGACCCGCGCACACGTGGGACTAAGGTGACCCCCGCACCCTGTGCGAGTTTGGTCAGCAATGGGAACCTCGGCACGGCACACACTGATTTGAACGGACACCCCGCCCACTGCCACAGCAACCCTACAGCACGAAGAATCAGATTTTACCCTACTGCATGTGCACACCACTCCTGGATCTCAGAGAGATTCGCACACGTAATGTCTCATCACGCACTCGCTCAAGCGCTGCTTCGTCAACGACCTCCTGCCTGCAATACTTCAGCGCTGGAAAATTCAACCTGCGACGGAACCAGCGTCCTGAGCATGACCTCAAGTCATGATCATGTAGACTTGTAGGTCGCTCAACATTGGAGAACAAATAGTGTTCTGCTCAGCAACCGGAGCCTCAGCTCTGGTGCCAACAACGTTTCTCATCATAGCGACACGTATGCTAACATGTCGAATACCACGTGCGGTAGTGGACATGCTCGACCACCCACCTTGTCACAGCCAAGCACCAAGCACGCACACTGGGCGCAGACGACAGGCCCAACGCGCATCGCTGCGGATGCTCAATTGTGGACAGCTGAATCACTAGAGAATCCTGAACGGTACCCAAAGGTAGAAGTGCGGCCAAACTGACAGACGAGCCAGAACGAACGAGGTCGAAGACCTGAGCAGGAGGAGGAGGATGAGGAGGAGATGGACGACGACAGCCATCCATCTTGGCACAACCCACGCTCACGCATGCTGGGCGCACACATGCGCGGCCGAATACAAACATTGCGGCACGTGTCGGTCACCGCCGAAAGTGTGCGGAGAGAGAGGGACCTCGCGCACACGGACTAAGGTGACCCCGCACTCTGGTGCCGAGTTGGTCAGCAATGGCCTCGGGCACGGCACAACACTGATTTTAACGACACCCCCGCTCCACTGCCACAGCAACCCTACAGCACGAAGGATCAGATTTTACCCTACTGCATGTGCACACCACTCCTGGATCTCAGAGAGATTCGCACACGTAATGTCTCATCACGCACTCGCTCAAGCGCTGCTTCGTCAACGACAGCCTGCCTGCAATAATTCAGCGCTGGAAAATTCAACCTGCGACGGAAGCAGCGTCCTGAGCATGACCTCAAGTCATGATCATGTAGACTTGTAGGTCGCTCAACATTGGAGAACAAATAGTGTTCTGCCCAGCGACCGGAGCCTCAGCTGGGCGCAGACGACAGGCCCAACGCGCATCGCTGCGGATGCTCAATTGTGGACAACTGAATCACTAGAGAACCCTAAATGGTAGCCAAAGGCAGAAGTGCGGGCAAACTGACGCACAAGCCAGAGCGGGAAGGAGGAAGACCTGAGCAAGAGGAGGAGGAGGAGGACGAGGAGGAGGAGGAGGAGAGGGACGACGACAACCATCCATCTTGGCACAACCCACGCTCACGCATGCTGGGCGCACACATGCGCGGCCGAATACAAACATTGCGGCACGTGTCGGTCATCGCCGAAAGTGTGCGGAGAGAGAGGGACCTCGCGCACACGGACTAAGGTGACCCCGCACTCTGGTGCCGAGTTGGTCAGCAATGGCCTCGGGCACGGCACAACACTGATTTTAACGACACCCCCGCTCCACTGCCACAGCGACCCTACAGCACGAAGGATCAGATTTTACCCTACTGCATGTGCACACCACTCCTGGATCTCAGAGAGATTCGCACACGTAATGTCTCATCACGCACTCGCTCAAGCGCTGCTTCGTCAACGACAGCCTGCCTGCAATAATTCAGCGCTGGACAATTCAACCTGCGACGGAACCAGCGTCCTGTGCATGACCTCAAGTCATGATCCTATAGACTAGTAGGTCGCTCAACATTGGAGAACAAGTAGTGTTCTGCTCAGCGACCAGAACCTCAGCTCTGGTGACAACAACGTTTCTCATCATAGCGACACCTATGCTAACATGTCGAATACCACGTGCGGTAGTGGACATGCTCGACCACCCACCTTGTCACAGCCAAGCATCAAGCACGCACACTGGGCGCAGACGACAGGCCCAACGCGCATCGCTGCGGATGCTCAATTGTGGACAGCTGAATCACTAGAGAACCCTAAATGGTACCCAAAGGCAGAAGTGCGGGCAAACTGACGGACGAGCGAGAACGGAAAGGAGGAAGACCTGAGCAGGAGGAAGACGAGGAGGAGAAGGACGAGGAGGAGGAGAAGGAGAAGGAGGAGAGGGACGACGACAACCATCCATCTTGGCACAACCCACGCTCACGCATGCTGGGCGCACACATGCGCGGCCGAATACAAACATTGCGGCACGTGTCGGTCACCGCCGAAAGTGTGCGGAGAGAGAGAGACCTCGCGCACACGGACTAAGGTGAACCCGCACTCTGGTGCCGAGTTGGTCAGCAATGGCCTCGGGCACGGCACAACACTGATTTTAACGACACCCCCGCTCCACTGCCACAGCAACCCTACAGCACGAAGGATCAGATTTTACCCTACTGCATGTGCACACCACTCCTGGATCTCAGAGAGATTCGCACACGTAATGTCTCATCACGCACTCGATCAAGCGCTGCTTCGTCAACGACCTCCTGCCTGCAATAATTCAGCGCTAGAAAATTCAACCTGCGACGGAACCAGCGTCCTGAGCATGACCTCAAATCATGATCATGTAGGCTTGTAGGACGCTCAACATTAGGAAACAAATAATGTTCTGCTCAGCGACCAGGAGCCTCAGCTCTGGTGCCAACAACGTTTCTCATCATAGCGACACGTATGCTAACATGTCGAATACCACGTGCGGTAGTGGACATGCTCGACCACCCACCTTGTCACAGCCAAGCATCAAGCACGCACACTGGGCGCAGACGACAGGCCCAACGCTCATCGCTGCGGATGCTCAATTGTGGACAGCTGAATCACTAGAGAGCCCTAAATGGTACCCAAAGGCAGAAGTGCGGGCAAACTGACGGACGAGCCAGAACGGAAAGGAGGAATACCTGAGCAGGAGGAGGAGGAGGAGCAGGAGGATGAGGAGGAGAGGGACGACGACAACCATCCATCTTGGCACAACCCACGCTCACGCATGCTGGGCGCATACATGCGCAGCCGAATAGAAACATTGCGGCACGTGTCGGTCACCGCCGAAAGTGTGCGGAGAGAGAGGGACCTCGCGCACACGGACTAAGGTGACCCAGCACTCTGGTGCCGAGTTGGTCAGCAATGGCCTCGGGAACGGCACAACACTGATTTTAACGACACCCCCGCTCCACTGCCACACCAACCCTACAGCACGACGGATCAGATTTTACCCTACTGCATGTGCACACCACTCCTGGATCTCAGAGAGATTCGCACACGTAATGTCTCATCACGCACTCGCTCAAGCGCTGCTTCGTCAACGACCGCCTGCCTGCAATAATTCAGCGCTGGAAAAATGAATCTGCGACGGAATCAGCGTCCTGTTCATGACCTCAAATCATGATCCTATAGACTTGTAGGTTTATGTTGCTCCCATCGTACTTAAGGGCCACATCCCAGAAAAAAATTGAGCACCCGGAAAGGTGTCGAAAGAGTGTCGAAATAGTGTCGAAACAGTGTCGGACGAGTGTCTCCTAGGGCCCGACACGTGAAAATCCTAGAGTTGTTGGATGCTTTTCTGGCGCTCGAAATTCTTTCTGGTGATCAAAGCTAAAGTAGGTTGGAACATCATAATTGTAGGTCGCTCAACATTGGAGAACAAATTGCGTTCTGCTCAGCGACCGGAGCCTCAGCTCTGGTACCAACAACGTTTCTCATCATAGCGACCCGTATGCTAGCATGTCGAATACCACGTGCGGTAGTGGACATGCTCGACCACCCACCTTGTCACAGCCAAGCACCAAGCACGCACACTGGGCGCAGACGACAGGCCCAACGCGCATCGCTGCGGATGCTCAATTGTGGACAGCTGAATCACTAGAGAACCCTGAATGGTACCCAAAGGCAGAAGTGCGGGCAAACTGTCGGACGAACCAGAACGGAAAGGAGAACGACCTCAGCAGGAGGAGGAGCAGGAGGAAGAGGAGAGGGACGACGACAACCATCCATCTTGGCACAACACACGCTCATGCATGCTGGACGCACACATGCGCGGCCGAATACAAACATTGCGGCACGCGTGGGTCACCGCCGAAAGTGTGCGGAGAGAGAGGGACCTCGCGCACACGGACTAAGGTGACCCCGAACCATGGTGCCGACTTGGTCAGCAATGGCCTCGGGCACGGCACAACACTGATTTTAACGACACCCCCGCTCCACTGCCACAGCAACCCTACAGCACGAAGGATCAGATTTTACCCTACTGCATGTGCACACCACTCCTGGATCTCAGAGAGATTCGCACACGTAATGTCTCATCACGCACTCGCTCAAGCGATGCTTCGTCAACGGCCTCCTGCCTAAAATAATTCAGCGCTAGAAAATTCAACCTGCGACGGAACCAGCGTCCTGAGCATGACCTTAAGTCATGATCATATAGACTTGTAGGTCGCTCAACATTGGAGAACAAATAGTGTTCTGCTCAGCGACCAGAGCCTCGGCTCTGGTGCCAACAACGTTTCTCATCATAGCGACACGTATGCTAGCATGTCGAATACCACGTGCGGTAGTGGACATGCTCGACCACCCACCTTGTCACAGCCAAGCACCAAGCACCCACACTGGGTGCAGACGACAGGCCCAACGCGCATCGCTGCGGATGCTCAATTGTGGACAGCTGAATCACTAGAGAACCCTAAATGGTAGCCAAAGGCAGAAATGCGGGCAAACTGACGGACGAGCCAGAACGGAGAGGAGGAAGACCTGAGCAGGAGGAGGAGGAGGAGCAGGAGCAGGAGGAGGAGGAGGAGAGGGACGACGATAACCATCCATCTTGGCACATCCCAGGCTGACAGTTATCCATCTTGGCACAACCCACGCTCACGCATGCTGGGCGCACACGTGTGCGGCCGAAAACAGGCATTGCGGCACGTGTCCGTCTCGGCCGCGGGCGCGTTGCTGAATGGAATGCGAGGTCTTCGGGGGGCGATACCTGGGGGCAATCCGTGAGAGCGAAACTTGGGCGTAACAAAAAGGGGGCACAATACTGGGTAGTCGAAGCCAATCTGGCGCCAATCTGGCAGGCCCAATCTGGCAAACGGGGGCAATCTGGCGAGGGAGCCAACGCGAATCCAGTCTGGCGAATAACCCAAATCATCCAGTTTGGCCAGGCCAGATTGGCCCGTGGGGCCCAATCCAATCTGACAGTCTGGCCTTCGACTACCCAGCAATAGCGATAACTGGGCGCAACGTTTGGGGGCAACCGATGGGGGAGCAGTAATTAGGACAATACACGGGGGAAACACTCAGGTGCAACACTTAGGTGCAACCTTCCACCCTTATCCCTAAGTGCGGGGTGCTACGTATGTGTGCTGTTCCAGTTCTGAGCGGAATTCGGTATAACTATTCACAGACGCCTGTGCTGGTGCACGCCACGTGATTCCTGGCGGGCCAGGAATGATATTGAGAGATGCGTCGTGATAATTATGAACACGCGAACTCTTGGCAGCTTCGCTGTGCCCTTGCACGCGCGAGTCGGAAGTCCTCACGACGTGACAGAGAAGCGGCGGCATCCGAACTCTCAACTCCCAGCAACCGCCGGCTCACCCGAAACAGTGGCAAGCGGGGAGAGAGTTCGGACTTCGCCACTCGTTCGACGACCTGCCCCCGCCACCCATCTAGGGCTCCCAACTTCGCGCTTCGCGCTGCGCGAAGCGCGAATAACTTCGCGCTCTCGCGCCGCCCTCCCAAAGGGAGAATAGGAGGACGAGGAGGAGGGGGAGAAGGAACGAGGACCGCGAAGCGCGAAGCGCGAATAACTTCGCGCCCTCGAGGGAGCCCTTGACCCATCGAGTTGCCTGATCCGTAGATCGGCGAGGGCAGGGTGCGGACTTCGCCGCCAGACCAGTGCACAGAGGCTCCGCCTGGCGTGGGGGGGTGGCCGAGCCCCGGGCGTGGCTCCCCAGAGGGGGCAGCCCCACGAGCGGCGGGCGTGTCCGTGTCCACGCCCTCGAAGCCTGGATTCTGGGACGCTGCTCCTCCTCCTCCTCCTCCTCCTCCTCCTCCTCCTCCTCCTCGTCCTCCTCCTCGTCCTCCTCCTCCTGCCCCTCCCCCTCCCCCTCCCCCTCTGGCGAGCGTGTCCGTGTCCACGCCCTCTAGCCCTCGAAGGCTGCTGCAATAACGCACGCTAGACATGTGGAACGGAGCCCTTTTTGTTGGGGCACCACCAGAGCCTGGCTGCACGAGGAGGGCTGGAGGAACAGCGAGCCCCTTCGGAGCCCGGAGCGGTCCATGCTTCAGCGTCCAAGCTGCACGCGGTCGTATGGATACGTTCCGCGCGGGGCATCCGGGAAGGACCCCCCCGTATCAACGGTGTCTTGACCTGGGGGCCTGGCCCGCGAGGGCGTGGATATGGAGATGGATCTATATGCACACTGCCCAGACCGAGGAACAGCGCGCAGATCCAAGAGATCCGCGCAGACCGTCGAATCCCGCTGCGGATAAAAGAGAGGGGGCGGGCGCGGTGGGTCGCGGGGTGGGTCGCTAGCGGGTCGCGGGTGGGTCGCGGGGCGGGTCGCAGGTGGGTCGCGGGGCGGCTTGCGGGTGGGGCGACGACAACAAACGAACGAACAAACAAACACACAAACAAATCAACTAACTAACTAACTAACTAACTAAGCAGAATCCGCGCCGCGGATCTCCGCTTCCGCCACACACCCAGGGACAGCGAATGACGGTTCGGACCCCTCCCTCTGACGTCTACTCCGGATTTCGTAATAAAGGGAGGGGGTCTCATTTCGGGGGGGGGTCTCTTCCAGGCCATCTTGGAGGGCCTGGGGGGGGTCTGGGGACTATGTTTTGGAGGGTTCTCCCACGGGGGGGGGGTTCTAGAACTTCTCGTCTGGGAGGGTTGAGACCCCCTCCCTTTTATTAGGACTTCTGGAGTATGCCTTTCCTTCCACGCCTAGAGCCTGGAGGCCTCGGGCGCAACGCCTCGCTCTGGATCGATCGACCCTCGAATGACTCGCCATTGCACCCAGAGCCTGCCAACTGGCGGGGCTAATACAGGGGGCTATTCCCACCTCGTGCAGTCGAGGCGTTGACCTAAGGAACCCTAAATAAGGAACGGGGCCCCATTTTTCCATACCTATCGGTCGGAAGAAGTAGGTAGAAACATGAAGTAGGAAGGCGTTGGAAATAGATCGGGTTTCCGCCCCGCCTCCTGAAGAGGAGGGAAGAGGGAAAACCACTCGACTCTTGAAGTAGGAAGGCGCTGAAAGTAGATTGGAATCCGGGAATCCAAAAATATCTACTTTCAACGACCGAGGGGTAATACAGGGGGCTATTCCCACCTCGTACAGTCGAGGCGTTGACCTAAGGAACCCTAAATAAGGAACGGGGCCCCATCTTTCCATGAGTCAAACTTGGACTTCCCGTCGAAAACCTGAGGAACACCTGAGGCAAGCTGCAGAACAAGGAAGGAACACGGAGCCCCTCCCCAACGAGAAGGGCTCTTTCTTCAGCGCCCCGACTGTACGTCTCCGACTTCCGCAAGGACCTTCGGCCCATCACGGACACCCAGCGGCAAACACGGAAGGCCGCCCCACCTCCAGAACAAGCATAGGGGGAAACAAACCTACCTCGCTTTTGACCACCCTCGCTTCCAAGAGATACCAAACGATGCCAAACTACGGCCTGTACTGGTCAGGCCGCTTGACGAGGAGGCGCGTGGTATGACTTGGTGTTGCCTGGAAGCGAAAGCGGGGTAGGTAATTCACGCTCTGAAAAAAGGGTGGCGACCGCTGCCGGCACGGAAGTGCACCCAGAAAGTTGCCCCGCGTTGTGCCGATTTGGCCCTTGGCATCGCAGGGTGGGCGTGGCACGCGTGGATAGGGGAAGAAAAAGTGGCATACACCTAAAAGCTCGGAGGTCCGCGCGGATTTCTCGGATCCGCGCTGGACCCCCCTCCCTGGAGCGCGGAGCGCGCCAGGGGCGGCGCCAGAGGCGCCGCCAGGGGGGTCCAGCGCGGATCCGAGAAATCCGCGCGCGGACGTCCAGCGCGGATCCGAGAAATCCGCGCGCGGACCTCAGAGTTTTTATGCTTATGTCACTTTTTGTTCCCCTACAGTCGGGGCGTTGACCTAAGGAACCCTAAATAAGGAACGGGGCCCCTTTTTTCCATAAGTTGACCTTCGATTTCCTGTCGCAAACACGAGGGAAGCCTGAGGCAAGCTGCGAAACACTTCAGGAATGCGGAGCCCCTCCCCAACGAAAAGGGCTCCTTCTTCAGGGCCCCGACTGTATTCTATCTTGCGTGAGACTAATTTTCGTCTCCCAAATATCGGCGGCGCGCCCAAGGTAGGGCAGGCAGAGCAGGCGGGCCTTCTCGGCAGGCTCCGAAGGCCTCAAGGCTTCAGAGAAGCTTTCTGAACCTTCTCCGAGGCCACAGAAGTCTTCTCAGAAGTCCCGCCGCCTTCTCAGAAGGCCTGCCCCCTCTCACACCCCCTCGGCGCCCCCCTCGGCGCGGCGCGACTGTAGTGGAGAGAGACAGCGGAGGGTGCGGATTGCACCGGGCCCGCAGCGGAGCAGAGACGCGTCGGATCGCCAGCAGATCGTCCCGCATCGGCTCGAGCCCGGATCGCCGCGCCCGGCTCCAGGCGACCCCGGCCGATGCTGGTGGAGTCCGGGGAGGCTAGAAGATACAGGGCAGTTCTTAACACATGGGATTTCTATAGATATGGGATTCTTAATACATGAGTAAGTTAGGAATAAATGTATGCATGAACTCATCGTTGTTTTTAACCCTGCATTTTGAATACATGATCCGCACGCGGAGCACATATAAAAAAACACGGCACTGTACACCGATGCCGCTGCTCCCCAACCCTCTCCCGGGGTGCGTTCCGACCAGACCTTCGGGGCAGATCCAGCCGTGGCGACGAGGGCTTCCCTGGAGGTCCCAAAGGCGACAGCGAGCGAAGGGTAACGGTATCGATGCCGTTCCCAAACATCTGGCGTCTCGATCTTTTCGAGACACGGGCACCCGACCTCGCGACCACATCACGGGGACCGGTTTTTCATCCCGAGTCGTTCTTGGAAGGTCCCGAGGCCCAAGAAGGGCCCCGAGACGGCGAAGACTAAGACAACCTCCGTCACGATTTTTTCGAGACGCCCGATGTCTGGGCCTCTCCCTCTGAGAATCGAGCGGGATCGGATCGAATAGGAACCGTGGCCCCAGCCGGCGAACCGAATCGCACCGAGTCGGGTCGTGGGCGGCCCTGGGCGGACAGCGGCGTAAGGAGGGGTCCGCTCCTCCACGATGAGCTCGTTGATCTCGTTCTTGCGAGCGTCCAGGCTGCCCACCTCGTCGGTTGCAAGAGGAGGCAACGGAGGGGGAGGAGGAGGAGGAGGAGGAGGAGGAGGAGGAGGAGGAGGACGACGAAGAGGAGGACTCCAGCCTCCAGCTGCTCCATCTTTCGTGCTCCTGCCTCCCGATCATGCTCCTGCTCATCCGTCGCTGTTCTCATGAATAAATCCTCCCTGACGCACGCTCAGACATGTCGGCAGGGCGGGCCGGCAAGTGCGCCTGAGACTTCCTCACCCAGTTTGATCCTGAAACTGAATTTCGCGACAAGTTAAAGGATGGAGGGCGGGTGGTTTTCAAAATGGGTTCTCGCCGTAGCGCCGCGCACATTCGTCTTACACATTTGCAGCACGCTCAAGAAAGGAGCGGTGTGGATTTCAAAATGTGGCTCTCTCCTGAACGCCGCGCACGTTCGTCTTACAACTCGGCAGCAACTTCAAGGATGGAAGGCCGCTGCTTTTCAAACTGGGTTCCCGCAAAAGCTCCGCACACATTCATCATACACCCTGCGAAATGCTTAAGAAATCATGGGTTAAGAAATTCACAGTCTCAGAACTTGAATAAACACCCAACGTTTCCATGAAAATCTCAAGATTTACATTGAGACGTTAAGAATAATCGAGACTCTGGCCGAAAACTTAGGTTTTCTTAAGCATCGCCTAAGGTGTACAAGTCTGCAGCCGCTTGGGGATCGAGGGCGGCTCGTTTCCCTAACTGGGCTCTCGCCTCAGCGCCGCGCACATTGATTTTACAAGCCTCCTCCTCCTCCTCCTCCTTCTACTCCTCCTCCTCCTCCTCCTCCTCCTCCTCCTCCTCCTCCTCCCTATTGCTCCCTCCTCCTCCTTCTCCGCCCTCCTCCTCCTCCTCCTCCTCCTACCGGGAGAGAAGGAGGATTGAGGCGGTTCCTTTTTGAGATGGGGTTATCGCCTCACCGCCGCGCGCATTCGTCTTACAAGTCTGCAGCACGTTCAGGGCCCGAGGCGGATCCCTTTCAAAATGGGGCGCTTGCCTCAGCGCCGCGCACGCGCGGCTTGCAAATCTGCAACATTTGAGGGATGGGCGGGGGTCCTATCCAGAATGGCGCCTGCCTCAGTGCCACGCGCATTCGCTGTTACGAATGCAACTTCTATTGGGATGGAACGCGAATCGTTTTCAACATGGTGTTCTCGCCATTGCGCTGCGCACAATCACCCTACAAGCTTGCAACAATGCGACGGACGGAACTCGTTCCTTTTGTTCAGAATGGGGCCGTTGCTTGACATCACCCCAACTTTCAGGACCCGGGAACTCAAGACATGCCGGTTTCTTCAGCATCAGAGTCACACATGGTGGGGAAATCTCCAGCGACATGCCTGGCCTCGGGGTGCGACAGGGAGAAAAACTACTTAAAAGGAAAAGGAATGGAGGAGGAGGAGGAGCAGGAGGAATGGGAGGAGCAAGAGTGAAGAGGATGGGGAGGAGGAGGAGGAGGACCAGTGTAAACCGAAGAGTCATCAACGATGTTGGAAATATCCCTCCCTCCAAACTCACTCTCCATAGGCCCGTACAATGGTTCATATCCACTGAAGGAGCTGCATCGTTAAGACATCCGCTTGAAGACCTTGAAGCATGCCACAACAATATTATCGGGATTCCAACACCACGGATCAACCTGGCTGTTGCGCCTTGACGATCTGGAATCGTGCCAAAACGCAATTCCTGGGACTTCAACACCTCGAATGACCGTAACTATGACGCCCTCATAATGCTGAATAGTTCCAAAGCGCCATGTCTGGTACGTTGATCATGGGGATCCGTGACACACTTGCAAATGTTTTTTGTTTGGAAAAAAACAGAAAAACAAGAGAACCACATGTTGAACAAGAACCGCCCCCAATCCGTGAACCAGTTGCAAGTTTTACAAACGAATGTGCGCGGCGATGAAGCGAGAACCACATAATGAAAACCACCCGCCCTCAATCAGTGAAACGGCTGCTACTGTTTAAGCTTCACTGTCATAAATGGTGAAAACATCTCGGGGGGCGAAACGCCCGGCCCGCCCTAAAAAGCAGGCCTCGGCGTGCGACAGGGAGAAAGTACTTGTAAGGAAAAGGAATGGAGGAGGAGGAGGAGGAGGTGGAGCAGGAGGAAGAGGAGGAAACATGGGAGGAGGAAGAGTGAATAGGGTGGGGAGGAGGAGGAGGAGGAGGAGGAGGAGGAGGAGGAGGAGGAGGAGGAGGAGGAGGAATAGGACCAGTGTAAACCGAAGAGTCATCAACGATGTTGGAATAAAGCCTCCCTCCAAGCTCCCTCGTCATGGGCCCCTACAACGGTTCATTCCCGCTGAAGGAGCTGCATCGTTGGAAGACATCCGCTTGAAGACCTTGAAGCATGCCCAACAACATTCTCGGGACTCCAACGCCACCGATCAACCTGACAGTTACGTCTTGACGATCTGGAATCGTGCCAGAACGCCATTCCTGGGACCTCAACACCGCGACTCAACGTAACTATGACTCCCTCATGATCCTGCATGTTTCCAAAGCGCCATGGCTGGTGCGATGATTCTGGGGATCCGTGACACCCTTGCAAATGTTGTTTGTTTGGAAAAATGCGCGGCGCTGAAGCGAAAACCACATGTTGAACAAGAACCGCCCCCAATCCGTGAACCAGTTGCAAGTTTTACAAACGAATGTGCGCGGCGATGAAGCGAGAACCGCAGTTTGAAAACCACCTGCCCTCAATCAGTGAAACGGCTGCTACTGTTTATGCTTCACGGTCATAAATGGTGAAAACATCTCGGGGGGCGAAACGCCCGGCCCGCCCTAAAAAGCAGGCCTCGGCGTGCGACAGGGAGAAAGTACGTGTAAGGAAAAGGAATGGAGGAGGAGGAGGAGGTGGAGCAGGAGGAAGAGGAGGAAACATGGGAGGAGGAAAAGTGAAGAGGGTGGGGAGGAGGAGGAGGAGGAGGAGGAGGAGGAGGAGGAGGAATAGGACCAGTGTAAACCGAAGAGTCATCAACGATGTTGGAATAAAGCCTCCCTCCAAGCTCCCTCGTCATGGGTCCCTACAACGGTTCATTCCCGCTGCAGGAGCTGCATCGTTGGAAGACATCCGCTTGAAGACCTTGAAGCATGCCCAACAACATTCTCGGGACTCCAACGCCACGGATCAACCTGGCTGTTGCGTCTTGACGGTCTGGAATCGCGCCAGAACGCCATCCCTGGGACTTCAACACCGCGAATCAACGTAACCATGGCGCCCTCCTAATCCTGGATGTTCCCAAAGCGCCATGTCTGGTACGCTGATCATGGGGATCCGCGAAACCCTTGCCACTTTAAACAACGAATGTGCGCGACGCTGAAGCGAGAGCCACATTTTGAAACGGAACTGCCCTCAATCCATGAAGCTCTGGCAATTTTTTACAACGAACGTGCGCGGCGCCAAAGCGAGAGCCACATTTTGAAGACCATCCGCCTTCAATCCGTAGAGCCCTTGCAAATTGAAAAAACGAGCGTGCGCGGCGCCAAAGCAAATGCCACATTTTGAAGACCATCCGCCTTCAATCCGTGGAACCCTTGCAAATCAAAAAACACGAATGTGCGCGGCACTAGAGCGAGAACCACATTTTGAAAACGAGCCGCCGTTAATCCGTGAAGCTCTTGCAAATGTTCAAAACCAATGTGCGCGGCGCCAAAGCGAGAGCCACATTTTGAAAACCATCCGCCTCCAATCCGTGAAACTCTCACAAATCTTCAAAACGATTGTGCGCGGCGCTAAGGCGAGAGCCACGATTTGAAAAGGAACCACGTTTTGAAGAGCAGGAGGATGGGGCGGAGGAGGAGGAGGAGAGGAGGGGGAGGAGAAGGAGGGGGAGGAGGAGGAGGAGGCGGAGGAGGAGGCGGAGGGGGGCGACCGCCTCGAGTCCGCATGCCCTCTCAACCTCGGCGCGCACCAGGCCGAGGTTCAGCGCTCCAAGGTCACGCCCCCGGATCGCGGCCGAGATCTTGGCCAGGAGGCGCGCTGCAGGAACCTCGGGGCGAGGCCGCAAGCGCCCGGGCCTCGGCGCACGTCCCTTCTCCTCGGCCTCCTCCTTTTCCACCTCCTCCTCCTCCTCCTTCATTTCCTCCGCCTCTTCCATCCTCCGCCTCCTTCTCCTCCTCCTAATCCTCATCCTCTTCCCTCCTCCTCCTGCTCCACCTCCTTCTCCTCCTCCCGATACTACTACTGCTACTACTACTACTACCACTACTACTACTACTACTACTACTACTACTACTACTACTACTACAACTACAACTACGACTACTACTACAACTACTACTATCACTACAACGACTACAACTACAAATACATCTACACCTACTACTACTACTACTACTACTACTACTACTTCTGCTGCTACTACTACTACTACTACTACTACTACTACTACTACTACTACTACTACGACTACGACTACGACGACTGATACTAGCACTATTATTACTACTACTACTACTACTGCTGCTACTACTACTACTACTGCTACTACTACTACTACTACTACTACTACTCCTACTACTACTACCACTACTACTACTACTACCTACTACTACTACCACTACCACTACCACTACAACAACTACTACTACTACTTCTTCTTCTATTACTACTACTACTAATACTACTACTTCTTCTAGTACTACTATTACTACTACTACTACTACTACTACTACTACTACTACTACTACTACTACTACTACTACTACTACAACTACGACTACTACTATTACTACTGCTGCTGCAAGTATTATTTCTACTACGACGACTACTACTACTACTACGACTACTACCACTACCACTTCTATTACCACTACTACTACTACTACTACTACTACTACAACAACAATTACGACGACGACAACTACTTCTACTACTACTACTACTACTACTACTACTACTACTACTACTGCTGCTACTACTACTACTACCAAAACTACCACGATAACTACGATTACTACTACTACTACTACTACTACGACGACAACTTCTACGACTACGGCTACAACTACGACT
>CAUYUJ010011897.1:0-20505 GCA_963575745.1 Prorocentrum cordatum | reverse complement strand
CCCCAGTGGCAAAGCACGCATGCAGGTCCACCCCCATTTCGGCGCACCCTTCACACGGTCCGTGGCCCCATAGGGAGTTCCACCGAAGGCGCTAGTAGCAAAGTTTGCATGCAGTTCCACCCCCATTTCGGCGCACCCTTCACACGGTTCGTGGCCCCACAAGGGAGTTCAACCGAAGGCCCCATTTGCACAGTTCGCTGGCAAGGTCCTCCCTCAGTGCAAAGTTCGCATGTCGTTTCCACCCCCGTTGTGCGGCGCGACGCCCTCACACTGTTCGTGGCCCACAGGTGATCTCGCGTCGCGTGAAGCATTCAGTGGCCAAGTGTCGCATGCACGTTTCCACTCCGATTTCGGCGCACCCTTCACACAGTTCGTCGCCCCATGGGGAGCTCCACCGAGGACGGTGCTTCGCCTGGATAATTCTGCCATTCTTTATCTTTGTAAGTAACTCCTCCCTGACGCATCACGAGGCTGGTCAAAAGGACGGGCCGCGCGTTTCGCTTGAGATTTCTGCGCGATTTATGATCCTGAAGTTTGACAGCTGCAACAGCTCCAAAGATGGAGGGCGGCCCGCTGTCAACATGTGGCTCTCGTCCTAACGCCGTGCGCATTCGCTGTAAAAGTTGAAGGAGCTTCACGGATGGAGGGCGCCCCGTTTTCAACATGTGGTTTTTGCCTTAGCGCCGTGAGCTATCGTTGTATAAGTCGCAAGAGCTTCACGGATGGAGGGCGGTTCCTTTTCAACATGTGGTTCCCGTTTTAGCGCCGCGCACATTCATCTTTCAAGTTTGCAAGAGCCTCACGGATGGAGAGCGGCTCCTTTTCAAAATTTGGCGTTCGCCTCATCGCCGCGCACAGTCGTTTTCACGTTTTGAAAGAGCTTTATGGGTGGAGGGCTGCTCCTTTGCAAAATGTGGCTCTCGCTTCAGCGCCACGCACATTCTCTTTCAGAGCTTGCAGCAGTGTCAAGGATTCTCATGACTAACGCTCAAGAGATTGTGCTTTGGCACGATTTCGGAATGTCAGGGCGCAGCAATCACGTTGATTCGCGGTGTTGAAGTCCCAGGAATGGTGTTTTGGAACGAGTCGGGATCGTCAAGACGCAGCAGTAACGGTGATTCGCGCCAGTGAAATCTTTGAAATGGCGTTCTGGTACAATTCCGGATTCGCTTGTCTTCCAACGGAGTATCTCTTTGAGTGAAAACGACGAATCCGTGTAGGAGCCCATGATGAGGGAACTTGGCGGGAGGACTAATTGCAATATCGTTGACGAGTCTTGGGTTTGCACTGGTCCTTCTCCCCCTCGTCCTCGAAATTCAGAGATCCCCGATTTGTCCTGGTCCGATTCTGTCCCAGTCCTGGCCTCGTCTCAGGCGAGGGTCGGGGGCATCGAAGAGGGAGGTGAGGACTGCATGGCCGGGGCCACGAAGCCTCCCAGGTCTTACGGCCCCCTCTCCCTGGAAATGCCGGTGTGGCCACATGTTGAGCTGAAGCTTGGCCAAGCTACCAGACGATGTGTCCCAAAGGGTCGGGACCTCCTCCTCCTCCTCCTGGGCCTCTTCCTCCTGTTCCGTTCCCCCCCTCTCAGTAACCCCAGAGGATCTTTAATACTAACCGCCCCCCGCCGCCCCCTGTCTCGGCTGGCAAGTAAGTTCGTCCTTCCCCTCCGCGTCCTTCCCCTCGCCATCGTCATCATCATCACCACCACCACCATCATCACCATCATCATCATCATCATCATCATCATCATCATCATCATCATCATCATCATCATCATCATCATCATCATCAGCATCAGCATCAGCATCAGCATCAGCATCATCATCATAATAAGGGATCCTCGATTCCCCCTATCATCAGCGGTGGCCGCCGCGGGAGAAGAACCATTCTTCAAGTCTCGTTGGGGGTCCAACTGTCCAACTCCGTCAATGAAGCCCGCGCTCCGTCAATGAGCCCGCGCAAGAAAATGCTCCCATTTCGGGGGGGAGAGACCCCTCTGGGTTGCATGTTCTCCTCATCATGCTCCGCCTTTTTCTCCTCATCCTGCTCCTTCTCCTCCTCCTCCTCCTCCTCCTCCTCCTTCTTCTCGTCCTCCTCCTCCTCCTTCTCCCCCTCCTTCTCCTCCTCCTCCTCCTCCTCCTCCTCGTCGGTCCCCTCCTCCTCCTCCTCGTCCTCCTCTCCCTCCTCCCCTCCTCGTCTCCTCCTATCTCCTCCTCCTCCTCCTCCTCCTCCTCGTCGTCCTCCTCCTCCTCCTCCTCCTCCTCCTCTTCCTCCTCCTCCTCGTCCTCCTCCTCCTCGTCGTCCTCCTCCCGTTCCCCCCTCCTCGCCCGGGGCGGACCGCCTGCGACGGGCGGCCCGTCGCAGGCCGCACGAGCGCCCCCCCCCCGGGGCAGAGGGGACGGGAGGAGGGACCAGCAGGGGCAGCCGGACGCCTCCTCCTCCTCCTCCTCCTCCTCCTCCTCCTCCTCCTCTTCCTCCCCCTCCCCCTGGACCAGCAGGCTGGGTAGTCGAAGGCCAGACTGTCAGATTGGATTGGGCCCCACGGTCCAATCTGGCCTGGCCAAACTGGATGATTTGGGTTATTCGCCAGACTGGATTCGCGTTGGCTCCCTCGCCAGATTGCCCCCGTTTGCCAGATTGGGCCTGCCAGATTGGCGCCAGATTGGCTTCGACTACCCAGGCAGGGGCAGCCGGACGGGAGGGAGGGAAAGGTCGGGCCGGGCGAGAGGGGGGGATTGGGAAAGGGGGGGGGGCCCAGACCCCCTCGAGTAATGAAAAAATCATGACGGGAGGTTTTTCCTAATTTTCGGCCTCCGGGGGCCCTCGCCGGGCCTCGGGAGCGTCAAAAAACGGCTCAGGATGCGAAGCCGGTCCTGGGGAAAGGGTCGGGACCTCTGGGGGTCGACGTAATGAAAAAATCATTACGTCGGGGGTCTGGGGGTACGAAATCTGCTGCATGCAGCTGGTTTCGGCCCCACCGAGGGGCCCATTCCTCGACACATGGCCGCCTCCCGCGCCGGGAGGCGCCGGGAAAATCAGCTAGGTGAGCTGATTTTCAAGCCCCCCCCTTTGCTATCCCCCCTTTCGCCCGACCCGAAACGAGTGGAGGGGAGGACCGGGGGCGGTGGTCGCGTCGTCGTCAGTCGTGGTCATCGTGGTCGACGTGGCTGGCGCGGTGTTGGTCGTGAGTGAGGCGGTAGTCGTAGTCGTGGTCGTCAGTGGGTGTCGACGAAGGCGTGGTGGTGGGGGTCGTGTTGGGGGCCGTGGAAGTGGTCGCCAGTAGTCCGCGCGAGCCCCAGCAGTGGTCGTGGTGGTGGAAGCGAATGTAAGGGTGATCACAGCCATGGCGGTGGTGATGAGGTAGTTGCAGCATGGTGATGGTGATATGGCGCAGTCATGGCGGTGGCGGTGATTATGCTGTGGTCCTGCTGGTGCTGGTAGTGCCTGCAGTGATGGTAGTTGAATTCCCGCTCACTGCGCCAAAGCAGTGGGCACCGCCTCAGAGCTGCCGGTCTGCAGGCGCCTGTTCCTCATTATTTTCCTCATCCTCGTTCTCCTCCTCTGCCTTCTCCTCCTCCTCCTCCTACTAGTCCTCCTACTCCTCCTACTCCTCCTCCTCCTTTTCCTCCTCCTCCTCCTACTCCTCCTAATGTTGTTTTGGTCCCTGGACCCGTGGTCGTCTGCGGCCTCACTTACTGTGAATCCACACCGCCTCGGGATTTGGAATCGTTTCTGCACACATTTCTGCCATCACTGCGGTCTTACAGCCACCGTTGAAGGGAGCCAGCTTGCAGCTGGATTTTCCGACCTTTCTAAGACGGGGCGATATGCATCCTTCCGCCCATTCACGCCTCACCCTCCTCCCTTCCTCTCCTTTTTGCCCCGCATGCTGTGCTGCGCAAATGCTCCAAATGCTGCTGCTGCTCCTCCTCCTCCTTCTCCTCCTCCTCCTTCTCCTTCACCTTCTCCTGCTCCTCCTCTTCCTCTCCTCCTCCTCCTCCTCCTCCGCCGCCTCCTCTTCCTCTTCCTCTCCTCTTTCTCCTCCTCCTCCTCCTCCTCCTCCTCCTCCTTTTCCTCCTCCTCCTCCTCCTCCTCCTCCTCCTCCTCTTCCCCCCTCGTCACTGGCGCCGCACGCGGGGAGCCGACGCTGCAATCGCCGCTGGCCTCTCGCTCCACCTCCCGCCTCTTCCTCCTTCTGTCTCTTACCCGTCCTCCTAGTCCTCCACCTCCTCCTCCTGCTCCTCCTCCTGGTCCTCCTCCTTCATCCGCGTTCCTTCTGAATGATTATTCCTTGTCGCACCCCCAGACATGTCGGGAGGGTGGGCCCAGCGTTTCGCTTGAGACTTCTTCGCCATCTGTGATCGTGAGGCTTGAAATTTGCAACAGGTTCAACGGTGGAGTGCGGTAGGTTTTCAAAATGTTGTTCTCGCCTCAGTGCCGCGCACGTTCGTTGTAAATTTCGCAGCGGTTGAAAGGATGGAGGGCGGTTCCTTTTCAAAATGTGGCTCTCGCCTCAGCGCCGCGCGCAGTCGTGCCAAAAGCCTGCAACCGTCTAGAGGATGTGGGGCGGTTCCTTCTCAAAGCGCGGTTTGCGCCTCAGTGCCGCGCAGCTTCGCCTCGGCAGCGTGCAACAGTTTCAAAGTTTCGTATGGCTCGGGTCCTATCGTGGTGGTCTGGCGTGAGTTCGGACTGGCAGAACGCAGCAGTCACGTTGATTCGTGGTGTGGGAGTCCCAGGAGTGGTGGTCGGTACGAGTCTGGACTGACGGAGCGCAACGGCCAAGTTGATTCGCGGTGCTGAAGTTCCAGGAATGGCGTTTTATAAGGATTAATCATTCTTAGACACCTGTGCTTCGATGGGGCACTTACAGCAGGGAACTTGGAGAGAGGATGTATTGCAACATCGTTGATGCGTCTTGGGTTTTCACTGGTCCTCCTCCTCCTCGTCCTCTTCCGCCTCTTTCTCTTCCTCCTCCTCCTCCTCCTCCTCCTCCTCCTCCTCTTTGAAGGCGGCCCTTCAATGACGCGAGGGGGAAGCTGGAGTTCTTCGTTAATTCGTGTTGGTTGCTTGACCTGTGGAGGGCGCCCCCCCCTCCCACCCCCCCCGTCGCCACCTGCGCCGCGCGCGAGGAGAGGAAAAGTTCCGAGGCGCTCCGGACGCAGTTGGACGAGGCAGCGTGCCTCCTCGTGCGCGACGCAGCCCCCGCGATCGGGGGCCGAGGGCGAGGAGGAGGAGGCAGAGAAAAACCAAGAGGAGGAGGAGGACGAGGAGGAGGAGGAGGAGGAGGAGCAGGAGGAGCAGGAGGAGGAGGAGGAGGAGGAACACGAAAACCAGGAGGACCACGAGGCGGAGGCGGCGGAGGAGGGAGGGAGGGTGGGAGGCCCCGGAGGGAGCAGGGAGGAGGGAGGGCGACGAGGAAGGCGAGGAAGGATGACGGAAGAGGAGGAGGGAACACGGAGGGAGGGACGGAGGGAGGAGGACGAGGACGAGCAAACGGCTTGCGGGGAGGAAGGGAGGCGGGCGGGGGGGAGGGCGCATATATATATATATATATATATATATATATATATATATAATGCAGACTGCATTGGCGCTTCGCGCCATGCACCTTGGTCCTTCGAATCGAGCATAAATGGCTGTTCGCCTCATCCATGTTGGCCTTGAAGTGCGGCAAGCTCATTTAGGATTGCGTTTGGAACTGAATTTTGAAGCGGCCCCTGCAACGTGGCGGCGAGAGAGCGGAGGCCCCGAAAGAATAGAACATCACAGGAAAACCTGAAGTGTCGAGCTGCGAACCGTGATCTGCGCCTTCCTCTCTCGAGTCTTGCCCTGCGAACCTCGAGCCTCAAACGTCGACGTGCGATCTTCTCGGGAAGTGCACCGAATCCCAAGTTCACAACGGATTTCCCGAATATTGTTGCGACGCACACATGTGTGCTGTCTTTCGTTACCGGGAATCGAGTCTAAGGCCAGCAGCAGGAGGTGTCAGGGGGAGGAAGTCTGTTTCCGCCCCAGCGCGCTTGCGTTCCGAATTAAGTGGTCGGCCGTCAGGCGCCGCCAGCAGCAGCGGCCTCGTCGACCTCGTGCTCGTCGCCGGCTGCCACGTTCTCCCAGTCACTCCCGGCCTCTGCGTCCTCTTCTGCTGCAGCGCCCCCGAGCCGAGCCAGCAATTGCGACTCTTCGCAAAAGGCGAACTGCGCGCCGTAATCCGTGAGGGTGGCCTGCTCACAGAATGAGTACACCCGCCGCACCACGTCGTGGTTGAACTTAGCAAGAGTCGCGGCTTTGTGCTCCTGGAAAGCCTTCACGCGCGTGGCTCCAGCTTGCCGGATCAGGACGGTCCACAGCTGGATGGCGGCGGCGTTCTGGGCGTGAAGCACGGCAACCTTGCGAACCGGTCGTCCGCGTTTCCCGGTTGCCCACACCGTGGTGCCCAATCGCTGGGACACCACGCGGCGCGGCCCGCTGCCTGCGAGCACGACCGCGGGAGTTTTCTTGTGCCGCCAGTGATCCGGGCACCGCGACGAGGGCTGTCGAATGCGCAACGCATTCTTCACTCTGAAGCTTCTCCACCCAGGAGACGCCGCGAGCACCCCTTCCATCTCGTCGGCGGACGCCGCGAACAGGGCCGGTACCATGCCGCCTTTGTGGCCGCCGTGAGCGCGCTCAGGAAGCACCTGCTGTTGGCGGCAATTTTTCTGAGCTCTCGCGCGGCTTTCGCTGCGTGGAGCTTGGCGAGTCTATTCTTCTGTAGCTTCCAAGGATTGAAACTATCGCCAATCAGGTCGGCTGGGTGCCCGGGGTGTTGCTGGAGGACCACGTTGAGCTTTGCCACCACTCCCTTGGCTCCGGCGATGGTGTTCACATGATCGGCAATTATGCGCAATGCGCAAGGGGAGTGCAGGAACTCGAGCAACAGCGCCGTGCTATCTCGAGCGTGCTGCGGGCATTGATTCAGTATGTGTGTCTGAGCCCGGCCCGTTTTGTCAGCGCACTCCAAACAGACTTTCTCGCCCTCGATGCTCCTCACGTACAAAGGAGCCGTGCTGGTTGACCCCGTGTGATTGTACGCGTTCCACTCGCTGGTGGGCACGTACGTGTCGCGCCACGTCGACAACGCCGGAAGGAGGGCCTCACATATGTGGGCGTGGATTGTTTTGGGGCCCTGTTGGGCCGTCATCGGAACTGTGGGATTTGAGGGGCCTTCTGAAGCTTTCGGCCCTTTGGAAGTTCCATTGGCTTTTTTGGACGACTTCCATGGCCGTGTGGCGTATCTTTTGGGAGCCTTTTGGGGGCCTGTGGGGATCGCGTGGTGCGCCTCTCGGGCTTTTCTGGGAAGCTGGTGTGCAGCCTCTTGGGAGTCGATTTGAAGCCTCATGGGGTCTTTTTGGGGCTCCTGGGGGCCGATTGGAGCTTCTCGGAGCCTCGTGGGGGTGTGTTGGGGCGCCTCTTGGGGTTTTCCTTAGGCCTTCTTGGGGCTCTCGTGGACCGGAAAGCTAGATCTTGGGATGTTTGGTCGCCCGCTGGGGCCTTTTTTGAGGCTTTATCGGGGCCTTGTTGCCCTCTTGGGCGCTTCTTGGGCCGTCTCGGTGCCCGCTTGGGCCGTGTTGGGGCTGTGTAGGGGGCCTCTTGGACCGTGTTGCGGCGGTCTTGGGAGCCTCTTGGGCCGTCTTGGAACGTCGGGAAGCCGAAAAGACGAGAAAGCCAAAAACTTCGAAAAACACAATGGGGAATCAACAATTGTGGCCTCTTGGGGCGTCTTCGGAAGCGTCTTGGAAGGCCTTTTGGAGCGTCTTGTAGGCTCTGGGGCCGTTTTGTGAGCTTCCCGCTAGCCCACTGCAGAGGCTTCGCAAGGACATTAGGGACGTCCAGAGACGCAGAAGGCCGGCCAGGGGCGTCCAGGAGGCCCGGAAGGCTCGGGAGACCCCCTTGCCAGGCGTCCAAGGGGCCCCAAAAGCGCCAGATTCCGGGGGTCCGATTTCCCGGGGGGGGGGGGGGGGGGTCACCCCCCCGATTTTAAAACTATAAGAAATGGAATATATATAATATATATATTAGGTATATATATATTATTAATATATAGATCCTTTCCACATTCGAACGAGGGGCAATGCCCTGGCGACCCCCTCCCGCCGCTCGCCCACTGGCGCGCCGAGCAGGAAGCAGCGCACGCATCTCCACGGGGGGAACGCCGCGCGCGAGGGGCCCCGCGGCAGCGCCTCGCCGGCCCCCCGCGGAGGGGGGCTCGGGCCCTCGGGGCTCGCCCCTCCCGCGCCGACGCTGCCCCGGGAGAGCTGCCTGGCTAGGGGGCCACCTGCGAGCCCTGCCCCTGCCCCCCACGACCTCCTCCTCCTCCTCCTCTCTCCTCTCCTCCTCCTTCCTCCTTCTCTCCCCCACTCCTCCTCCTCCTCCTCCTCCTCTCCTCCTCCTCCTCCTCCTCCTGCCTCCTCCTCCTCCTCCTACTCCTCCATCCTCCTCCCCCTCCCCTCCTCCCCCTCCCCCTCGCCCTCCCCTCCGTTCCTTCTCCAGACCCGCTTCCCGCGTGGCGATGCTACCTCGGCGCCCTCTCGGGTGCGAGGCTCGAGGTTTCCGGGGCCTGCTCGCCGGTTCCCGGCGGCTTTCGAGCCCAGGGGCGCTCTCCAGCAGCTGCGCCTCGTCGAGAGGCGTGCGGGGGATGCCGTGATCGTCCCGAGCGGCGGCCAGAGGCCCGACCGCCTCCCTGCTCCTCCCTGCTCCTCCCTGCTCCTCCCTGCTCCTCCCTCCTCCTCCCTCCTCCTCCCTCCTCCTCCCTCCTCCTCCCTCCTCCTCCCTCCTCCTCCCTCCTCCTCCCTTTTCGATCTTCGGCCTCTGGGGGGCCCTCGCCCAGTCGTGGGGCCATCGAAGACTGAGAAGCCGGTGGTCCTTGGGAATGGGTCGAGGCCTCCATGGGGGTCGACACAATGAGAACAAATGACGTCGGGGCTGTGGGTACGTCGCCCTCTCGGGGCTTGACATATTCTGGCGGTTTCGTTTCTGGGGGGGCCTCCTGGGAAGCCCTCGTCGCCACGGAAGGTCCGGGAGTAGCGTCATCGGCACGTTCCAGGAATCTCAAAATTCGAAACTCAAGGTTTCGGGGCGTTTGCACTAATTCTCGGCGGCTTCCCAGCCCAGGAAGGCTTTCCAGCAGCTGCGCCTCGTCCAGAGGCGTCCAGGGGTGCTGTGCCGAACGGCTGCTGGAGGCCCGAGCTATCAGGCTCTGGTCGTGATGTTTGCGATGTTGCACTTTTTCGCAATGTCGGATCTCAGGGCCCTTCGTGATGCACTGTCCTCCTCCTGCTTCTGATCCTCCCCCTCCTCCTCGTCCTTCCTCCTCTCCTCCTCCTCACTCCTGTCCTCCTTTCGCCTCCTCCTCCTCCTCCTCCGCCTCCTCCTTGTCCTCCTCCTCCTCCTCCTCCTCCTCCTCTTCCTCTTTTGTCTCTCCTCTCTGCCTCTCTGCCTCCATGGCGGTGACCCCCAGGGGAAACCACTCACCACATTACAAGCGTCTGTCAGGGGCCGACCACAGCTCATCTGACGGTGGCGCTCCAGTGACACCACCGTGTCGCCATCCATGACAATGTATGCCTTCTCCTGACCCTTCCTCCTCCTCCTCCTCCTCCTCCTCCTCCTCCTCCTCCTCCTCGCACAAAGAGGGCGCAATCAACCCGTAGAGTAAGAACGCATGAGAAGGATGCAAGGGCCTCCTCCTCCTCCTCCTGATCCTCCTCCTCCTCCTCCTCCTCCTCCTCCTCCCTCTCCCCTCCCCCACCTCCTCCTCCTCCTCCTCCTCCTCCTCCTCCTCCTCCTCCTCCTCCTCCTCCTCCTCCTCCCTTCCCACGTGGCCGCCTCCGTCTCAATTCCTGCCCCTTCCCAATCACCCCTCCCAGCGGCAAAGCCCCGACGTGTCGGTCGGACGGGCTGGCCGGCTCGCGTGGTGCGTTCTGACAGTGCGACCATGTGCGATCTTGAAGCTCGCAATCTGCATCGGTCTCAAGCTCGAGGGTGGAAAGTGGGTGGCTTCAGCACACGGCTCTCGCCGCAGCGCTGGGCGCAGCTGTTGTCAGATACTCCATCAGCTTCAAGGACGGAGGGAGGGGTGGTCAACACAGGGCTCTCGCCTTGGCGCTCCGCCCGTTGGACTTACAAGTCTTCGCTGGCCGCGGGGACGGAGGGAATGCCGTATTTCGGAATAGGGGCCCTTGCCTTGACAGCGCGCGCGCTCGTCTCAAACAAGTTCCACAACTTAGCGGGTAAAATCGAGATCGTTTTCAAAATGCAACTCCCGCCTTGGAGCCGCACATCCGTATTCAAGTTTGCAACAGCCACGGGGATGGAGGGAAACTAGCTACTAGTTTTCAACATGAGGTATTGCTGGTTCCGCGCGCACGCGTTTTGAACCTTGGCAGCAAGGTCAGGAATGGATGTGGAGCCTTTTCAAAATTGTGGCGCCACGCGTATTCGTTGCACCAGGTCGCAGCACATGCAATTCGGAAACGTGGCACATGCAATTCCGCCTCCTCCTTTCGCCTCCTCCGCCTCCTCCTCCTCCTCCTCCTCCTCCTCCTCCTCCTTCTCCTCCATCCTCCCTCATCCCTCCTCCCTCCTCCCTCCTCCCTCTTCTTTCCTGGGGGCTCCTGGGGCGGGCCTCACGACCGCTCACCACCTCGCCGAAAAACTACGAAATCACGATCACTCCTCCCGAACAGACTGTCCTGTGTAGGGATTCCTATGATCGAGGATTCGGCCCAGATGCCGTCGCCGACTCTTATGGGCCACGACGCCAGGCAGCACAGGGCCCTCGCATTCTCGAAGCAGCTCCTGGGCCCGAGACTTCGCGAAAGCCCCCCACACACTGTGCAGGCCACGAACCCCGCCCTCTCGACCACCTCGTGCTCTCGAAACGCGGGCTGGGACGCACGAGGGGGGGGCGGGGGGGGTCCGCTGGAACTGGCTGCGCTCCCCTCGACCACCGCACGAACAAAACTGGCGTCCCTGGGGTCGGCTTTGCCGTGGACCAGGGCCTTTGAGACAAGACGTGCCCGCCCCCTCGCCAGAGCCCCTCGCCAGCCTGGGCACGCCTCTCTCCTGGCCACTGCCGGGCGGAGGCAGCTGGGAACGAGGACCGAGCGGGGGCACGCCGAACACTTCCAGGCACCACCTTCGAGCATTTGTAGCCTATGAGGCCGCGCGGCGGCCGCCGTTTCGCGGCCCCCACGGCGCCCACCCCTAAGACGTCCCGCGGAGGGGGGGGGAGGCTCGTGGTGGCAGCCTTGGCCCCGGAAAGCAGAACGCGGAAAGAGGCGACAAAACCCAAAACCATACGCGAAAGTTTCAAATCCTTCTTGACCTGGGCCACAGCCGACCCCCCCGCGCTCTGGAGCCAGCACACCTGTTCATTAAAAAGTGGACCTTCGCCCCTCCTTCGAGGCAAGACCTCTGGGCCACGGTCTGGTGAGACTTTATTTTGACTATCTGGAGGTTGACCCCAGGCACAAGCCCTTGATCCCCCAAGACAGCCCAAACCTTACGCCACAGATGCGCGGTTATCTGATCGCTCCTTTCGCAAAACTCTTTACCAGCCAGGAGGCCCTCCACAGTGGCCTTGCTATCTGTGACGAGCCCCTCGAGCCCCATGGAGTTCCGAACGGCTTGAAAAACGGCCCAGATCTCGCAGTGGGCCGACGTGGTCCTGGAAATGGGAACGCTCCCGAAGACGGACTGGCACTCACTGTTGGCCTCACGGTTCCAGCTGATGGCGGCGAAGCTTCCCGTGGATAGTGCTTCGACCTCGGGACAGAGGACGCACCCGTCCGTGGCCACCCAGCCCGACAGCACCTGCAAGCCGTCCGTGTCCCCGAACGTGTACTCGTCGGGAGGGATGGGCACAAGGTACTCGCCCGCGGGGTCCGCGATGAGCTCCCGTGCCCACTTCCAATGTAGCCACTGGCTGTCACGGCAGTTCTGCTCTTCGCGTGTCGTAGCCGTCTCGCCCAGGTGTACAATGTCTCGGCAATTTCCCTTGACCTCGGGATCGGTGAGAGCTTTGCGCATCTTGACACACGCATCCGCCTCACACTTGTAGTAGACATGCATCCAGGTTCCTCTGCCTTCTCCGCACAGGGGGCACGATGGACGAAAGTGCGCCAGTGGATCTCCCTGAATACACTTAAAGGAGGGGGGGGGGTCCAGAACCCCCCCCCCCCCCCTCCCTTCAGGGGGGGGGGGGAGGGGGTCCGGAAAAACCCCCCCACCCCCCCTCTCCCCCCTTCAGGGGGGGGGTCCCGAACCCCCCCCCCGCCCCCACCCTTCCCTTGAAGGGGGGGGGGGGGGGTCGGCGCGTGGGTCACTTTACAACCAGAAGCGCACTTTATAACCAGATGGGTCACTTTACAACCAGATTATAAAATCCAAGAAGGGCACTTTACAACCAGGAAGGGCACTTTACAACCAGGCAAGTAAAAACACATATTGAATGCACGCGTGCCTTTCCCTGAAATCTCCGTGGGCAAGCGCAAGGGTGGCTTTGGGCTCTTTGAGGCATGTTGGCTGTAAAGTTGCCCATCGCGCACGAAGAAGCACTGCGCACGAGTTGGCGATGCGGCGACCTGGTGCGCTATGGCATGTTGCGTGCTGGTGGGCGGATTCGAGTTTTGACCTGCTCTCTAAGCTCTGTCGGTCAGTTCTGCCATTGCTTGCTCTGCCTTTTTTTCTGACGGGCGAAGGCTAGTCGCGCAGGACATACGAATAAACCATGATCCCGTCCAAGACTGGAGCTGCATGGCAGTGGAAAGCTGTAGTGGGAGATGTGGTGGAAGCGGGGGCTACAGTGGGAACTGCATGGTGTTGGGAAGCTGCGTTGGCAACTGTGGTGGTCGCCAGGCAACGGTGGGAACTGTGGTGGTAGCTGGGCTGCAATGGGATTTGCGGTAGTAGCGGGGGGTCAGTCGGAATTGTGGAGGTAGCGGGGCTGCAGCGGTAAGTGTGGTGGTCGCAGGCACAAAGGTGGCGGTGATGCGCTGTCACGGTGGCTCAAGCTGCTGCGCTGGCACGGTGGCTGAGGCTGCTGCCCGAGCACGATGCCTGCGTTGCTGCGCTGGCACCGTGGCTGACGCTGGAAGAAACGATCTTCGAACTAGTTGCATTTATTCGGGACGTTGAACCTCGATCTTCCAAGACGAGGAGCAGCAGGGGGCCAACTGGAGCGGGCGCACTTAGCCCCTTGCAGAACACCGTGGGGCTTCAGGGGCCAACGTGGCCCAAGATACCCGCGGTGCCAATGGCCTAGTTCCCTGGAGCGCTGAGCCCTTGTGGAGGCCACTGGGCTCGCTTCCTGTGAGTGATCCCTAAAATGGGCAGCGCGTCGCCCTGGGCCTTCCTACGTATGCTGTCGCCTTATTCCCGTGCGAGCACGGGGCCCTTGTTGAGGCCGCTTGGCCCCTGCTAGCAAGCCCTGTCTTAGTCTGCTGGGCTCAGAGCGCCAGAGCGTCCAGGCGCTCGGGCTCAGAGGCATCGCTGGGGCCTGCTCAGAGCGTCCAGGCGCTCGGGCTCAGAGGCATCGCTGGGGCCTGCGCAGAGCGTCCAGGTCCTCGGGCTCAGAGGCATCGCTGGGGCCTGCGCAGGCGTCCAGGTCCTCGGGCTCAGAGGCATCGCTGGGGCCTGCGCAGGGCGTTCAGGCGCTCGGGTTCAGAGGCATCGCTGGGGCCTGCGCAGAGAGTTCAGGCGCTCGGGCTCCGGAGCGCCCACGTGCTCTGGATCACTTTTCAGAGCGTCCGCGCGCCCTGGAGCACTTTTGAGAGCGCCCACTTGCTCTGGAGCATTTTTCAGGCGCCCAATTGCTCTGGGGCATTTCTCAGAGCGCCCACTTGCTCTGGAGCACTTTGCGGAACGCCCAAACACGCACGGCCACTCTGAGCTGGTTGTAAAGTGGTCCGTTCTGGTTGTAAAGTGGCCCGTTCTGGTTGTAAAGTGGTCCGTTCTGGTTGTAAAGGGGGTTCTGGTTGCAAAGTGGACGTTCTCGATGAAAAACATACTTCCAATCCTATGTTGGTTGTAAAGTAACCCATCTGGTTGTAAAGTGGTTGTTCTGGTTGTAAAGAGACCGAATCTCGGGGGGGTCGGGACCCCCCCCCTCCCCCTCTTTGGCGCTGGAAAGGGGGGGGGGGGGGGTCGGACCCCCCCCCTTCCCCTCGTGTAGGGAGTGCGGAGTTGGGAGTAGGGAGTGGTGAGTAGTGAGTAGTGAGTTCGTGCGTAGTGAGTAGTGAGTATTGGGTAGTGAGTAGTGGGTTGTGAGTGGCGAGTAGGGGGTAGAGAGTAGGGAGTGGGGAGTAGTGATTCGTGAATAGTTAGTAGTGTGTGCTGATAAGTGAGTAGTGAGTGGCGAGTAGTGAGTAGTGAGTAGTGAGTAGCGAGTAGCGAGTAGTGAGTACTGAGTAGGGCGTGGGGAGTAATGAGTAGTGGGTAGTGAGTAGTGGGTAGTGAGTAGTGGGTGGCGCGTAGTGATTAGTGAGTAGTGAGTAGTGGTTAGTGCGTAGTGCGTAGTGAGTAGTGAGTAGTGAGTAGTGAGTAGTGAGTAGTGAGTAGTGAGTAGTGAGTAGCGAGTAGTGAGTAGTGAGTAGTGAGTACTGAGTACTGAGTACTGAGTAGTACGTAGTGCGTACTGAGTAGTGAGTAGTGAGTAGTGATGAACAGAGAGTAGTGGGTAGTGGCAGTGGGTAGTGAGTAGCCAGTAGCGAGTAGGGAGTAGCGAGTAGTGAGTAGTGAGGAGCACGTAGGGCGTAGTGAGTAGTGAGCAGTGAGTAGAGAGTAGTCAGTAGTGAGTAGTGGGTAGAGAAGTAGTCAGTAGTGAGTAGCTCCAGCCCTTTTCCTCCCTCCCCCTCCCCCCTCCCACCCAGAGAAAGAGAGGGCGCCCACGAGCAACGTGGCCCCGGGAAGTTTACAGGCACGCCTGCGAAGCAGCTGGGGGTATGGAGGCCCTTCCGGCGCTGTGGCAGGACACCATTTCTTCGGCCACGGCGTGGCGTGTCGCAGTCAGCAAGTACTGCGATACCACGTGATAGTGGCTATGTGCTCATGTGCGTTTCGTACTCAGCATTTTGCTTGCTAGTAGGGAGTAGCGAGTGGTGAGTAATGAGTAGGGACTAGGGAGTACGGAGTAGTGAGCAGTGAGTAGTAAGAAGTGGGTAGCGAATACTGGGTAGTGAGAAGCGATTGGTGATTAGTGGGTATTGGGTAGTGAGTAGTGACTAGTGACTAGTGACTAGTGAGTTGTGACTAGTGACTAGAGACTATGTAGCGAGTAGGGAGTAGTATGTAGTGAGTAGTGAATAGTGAGTAGCGGGAAGTGAGTAGTGAGTATTGAGTAGCGAGTATGGGAGTAGCGAGTAGTGAGTACAGAGTACTGTGTAGTCAGTTTCGTGTAGGGAGTAGGGAGTAGCGAGTAGTGGGTAGTGAGTAGTGATTTGTGGGCAATTAGTAGTGAGTAGTGAGTAGTGGGTACTGGATAGTGGGTAGTGGGTACTGAGGTGTGATCAGTGAGTAGTGAGTAGGGAGTAAGTAGTGCTTAGTGAGTAGTGAGTATTGAGTAGTGGGTAATGAAGAGTGAGTAGTGAGTAGTGAGTAGAAGGGAGGGAGTAGTGAGTAGGGAGTAGTGAGTAGCGAGTAGTGGGTGGTGGGTAGTGAGTAGTGGATAGTGAGTAGTGAGTCGTGAGTAATGAGTAGCGGGTGGTGAGAAGTGAGTAGCGAATAGCGAGTAGTCAGTAGTGGGTAGTGAGTAATGAGTAGTGAGTGCTCTTTGGGGCTGGGGTTAGTGGTTGGGGTTAGGATTAGGGGCTTGGGTTAGGGTGAGGACTAGGGGTAGGGGCGGCGGCGTCGGGTTCCGGAGTCAGGGGGCGGCGCGGCGAAAGGGGGGAGGGGGGGGGGTTCGGACCACCCTCCCCCCTTTTGAAAGGGTGGGAGGGGGGGGGAGGTCCCCGACGACGGATCGGGGAAAGGGGGGAGGGGGGGGGTCTCCGACGAAGGATCGGGGAAGGGGGGGAAGGGGGGGGGCCCCCGACGACGGATCGGGGAAGGGGGGGGGGGAGGGTCGCACCCCCCCTTTGGGGAGATCCAGCGGCGCACCCTCGCAAAGGACTGTCGACCTCACCACGCTCATAGTATGTCGCCTGAGATGGATGCCCACCCAGGGCCGCTGTCCGAGCGCAGCTGAAGTGGTGACGCGTCCAGATGTCGGTCTTCCTGGCACGGAGGAGCTGTCGGACTGGTAGCATAAAAGGACGATGTCGAAGTGGTTCACGATCTTCCTTCGCCCACGCACAGTCCGATAACCTTCTGCCCAGGATGGCCTGCTCAGCCCTCTTCAGCACCTCCAGCGGGGGGACCTCGCGTATGTCGATGACCCCGTCCATGGGGGGCTGCAAGTGCCACGGGCCCGCCATCGTCCAGCCGACCTCCACGGCTGTCAGCGCGGTAGCTGCTGCAGGGCCCTTGACCATCCTCCAGGGGTCGAAGCGGTCGGGGGCCCTCGCCAGGGCCTTCTGCACCTGTGGCCACTGGCGGCCCCGCGCGTGTGCCATCGCCCTGCGGCGGTCGGCGTGGTCCCAGGCCTCGCAGAGCCAAGCCCGCAGTGGCGCCAGCAGGAGCTGCTCGGCGCCGTCGGACCTGGGCGCCAGCGCTCTGCCCAACGTGCCTGAGCGAAAGGCTCCCGTGCCAGCGCGCACCGCCGCCGTCTTCGCCTCCACGAACCGCATGATGGCTGGGGAGCTGCCAGCACAAGTGGCTCCGCAGGCGACCGATGCCTTCAATCCCTGCTGCGCCACGGGGCGCACTCGCACTCCTCGCCGCTGCAGTGCCGCCGCCTTGCGCCACCTGCCACGGGCCATCTTGGCCCGCTGTGCCCTGGTGGCGTGCCGACGCCGTCCCTGCGGCTGGTAGTCAACGCCCAGCCAACGCTCGTTGGTGCTGTGACGCAGTCCGATCTCGTGGATAGCGTGGCTCACCCCCTCGGCCAGGACGGCGTCGCTGGCGACGAACTTGGACTTGCCCTTCGCTCCCTTCGAGACCCGGAGCTGCAGCACGCGCTCCAACAAGGCGACCAGGGCTTTGACCACCGCAGGGAAAACCGCCCTCAGCGGCTTCGCCGTACCCGCGAGGCGGATCGCCAAGTCGTCCACGAACTTGGTGATGTCCAGCCTCGCGCCTGGCCCGCGTGCAATGATGTCGAGGACGGGGTAGAGCACCACCTTCCGGAACCGATTGGCGAACTTCGATCCCGTGGGCAGGCCGACAAACGCGGTGACAGCGTCTGCCAGAGCTTGATCCTTCCGCATTATGCGCGGGAAGCTGTACGACTCCAGTGACAAAGCCAGGACGCTCACGCGCACTTGTTGCATAAGCCCAACAATCCAGGTCATATTCCGGGAAATGCATTCATATGTCTTCTCCAAATCCATCAGGGCCGAAATGGAAAGGAAAGGAGAGCCCTCCAACGCTTCATAATCCTACATCGTTCTCCAGACTGCATGCTCGGTCAGGGGCTGCCCAGTCATGCGGGCGAACGCGTTTCTTCTCCCATGCACGAATGAGGGGGTCCCTCGCAGCTTCCCAAATTCGAACTGGTGTGGGACATGATCGGCCACCCGCCTCCATCTTCATGGCCACCAGAAAGAGAAAGAGCAACTGAATGCTCTGAGGCCATGAGCAGAGATGCCCACATAGCATCAGGATGTTGGCCAGACTATCCAAACAGTCATTACTAAGCCACGCAAGATACCCAAAATGCCAACCGTCCAGCCCAGGTCCTGTGCGCCACCTGTAGTTTCTGCAATTGGCCCGAATCTGCCCAGCACCCAGCGGCGGCAGTACCTCCACATGTCGCCAACGCTCCTGGCGCCCTGCAGGAGCGTTGACCGCCTGCTGCGGGTCCGCGGGGACCTTGAGCACCGAGGAGGTGGGCTCCTTCCAGGCCTGCTTCCAGTGGCAGATCTTGTGGAGGTAGCCGCCAGAGCCAGGGAACTTGTCGCTGAGCTTCTCGTAGAACCGCTTCGCCCGCCCCCGCATGCGGGCCTGCTCCTGGGCGAGCGCGCAACCCTTGGCGAACTGCTGCGTCTGGAAGATGAGCTGCGCGATGCCGATCGTGGGCGAGTGCGCCGCCGCCTGTCGCAGCACGGGCGCAAGGTGGGCATGCCATGGCGCCAGGTGGTCCAGTGGTGTCGCTCCAGCGACAGCCTGCGCCACGCTCGCCTCAGCTGGTGCGAGACCTCCTCGACGTAGTTCTGGGGAGGCTCGCTTCCCGAGGCGGTGGTGTGGGCCCCCGAGGGCCTGTCCCTGGGCTTGGGCTCACCCCTGAGGACACAGCAGAGCAGTTGGCCAATCCAGGCCAGCTCGCCAGCGAGCCACCTCCAGGCCCCCGCGGGCCCGCGGTCCGCAATGGGACTCAGCTGCTTGGGGAGCAGCTGTCTCGCCACCACCTTGGGAACCAAACCCATGCCTTCGTACTTCCGCGCTTCGGCCTGGCCCCAGCCGAACAGCGCGCGCAACTCGGCCTCGGCGCCGCGGCAGAACTGCGTCCAGCTCGCATCCAGCTGGCTCTGCCCGTCTTGCTCGAGGTCGATGCCGGGGTACTCGAGTGGCACCGTGGGCGGCGGCACCGGTGGCGGGCGCTCGGTCGGGTACACAATTGGGGCTCCTCAGCGCCCGCACCTTGTAGGCTGCCCAGGACTTGACAGCTCGTATCCACGTCGGCCTGCGCGGCCTGTACGACAGCTGTATCCACGTCGGCCTGTACTACAGTGTAGGGCATGTGCTCGAAGGGCTGCACCTCGCCCAGCAGGGAGGCCAGGCGCTTGTCCATCCAAAAGAAGTTAATCACCCGATCCACGCAGGCCTCCATTTCCTGC
This sequence comes from Prorocentrum cordatum, assembly GCA_963575745.1. Classification (NCBI taxonomy): domain Eukaryota; class Dinophyceae; order Prorocentrales; family Prorocentraceae; genus Prorocentrum; species Prorocentrum cordatum. Next base: position 1,594 of record CAUYUJ010011897.1, on the reverse strand, counting down.
TTTGTGGTCTTGATGCGACAGGTGCCACCTTCGCCCTGCCACGCCAGGACGTGCCCTCGGACCTCATGGTTCCAGGGGCTGCGGAGGACGCTGTCGGGCTCGTTGTTGAAATCTCCCATGGCGACCCACGGGATCCGCAACTGTGCGACCCAATGGGCCACAGTGTCCATGATGGCAGCGTTCATGTTCCAGGTGATGGGCTTTCCTGTGACCAGGTCAACCGAGAAGAAAGCGACCCAGCCAATGCCCTTCACCTCCGTGAGCGCCAGGCAGAGCCGCCCTGGCGCACAGGCTGGCGAGACGTCCCAGCTCTCCTGACCAGGCGCTCTGGCAAGCGCCAAGCACACGGGCGTGACCAGCGCGACTCCCGCTGGCATGCCACCCTCTGCCGCGCGGACCGCTGGTGCGCCCGCCACCCAGCCCTTGCTGTGCATGGCTGCCGCCGATACCTGTAGCCACTCCTGGGGCTTGCCATGCCCCTGCGCTGCAATCACTGGCACCCCCCTTGGCTGAGGAGGACACCGATCTCGTCCTCCAAAAACTCCTCCACGCGCGGCCACGACAGGTTGGCATTGAAGGAGGCGGCGAGTAGGTGCCTCTTCCCCCGAGGACGTCGCCGCCCACGCCCAGGGCAGCACTCGCTGGCGCGACTAAACCCTCGGCATGGGCAGCGCTGCTTCGCCGTCCTTCTCGTAGAAGGAGCCCAGCACGATGTGCTTCGCCGCGCGCTCCTCCTCAGGAAGGTCCGCCACGAACTGCTCGATGAGCTCGTCCCTCTTCCGCTTGGCGTCCTCCACGTCAACGGGAACGGGCGTCTGCGCGGCGTCGCCCGCAGCTGCGGGGGGCCCCGCAGCGGGCGGCGGCTGCTGGGCCGCGGGCGCCGCTGGCGGGGCGCCCTTGACCAGCTCCAGCAACTTTCGAAGCGCCTGTGCCACGCCGTCTGGCAGGTCGGCGGCCGCCATGCCGGCGTCGCCCTGGCCGCCAGTGCCGCCCACCAGCGCCTCCAGGCCGTCGACCAGCTGCTGGGCCACCGCGGGCCCGCAGTGGGGGCCCGCGGCCGCGGCTGGTGTCCCTGCGACCCCTGCCGCAGGCTGCTGCTCCTGCGCCAGTCGCTGGGCGAGCGCGGCCTTCTCCTTCTGCAGGTCCTCCAGCTCCTGCGCCCAGGCCTGCCCCTGCTCCCTCGCTTGGGCCAGGCGGCGCTCGAGGTGGGGCAGGGCCTCTCCCCGCTGGCGACCAAGCTTCTTATCAACCGCGGCCATCTTACCCTCCAGCTGCCGCAGCTGCTGGTAGAGGGGCTTGCCCGCCCTGCGCTCAGCCACCAGATCGGCTCGGGCCTTGCGCTTGCGCTCCAACACCTCGCCGAGGCCGGGGTCGGCCAGCGCCTCCAGGGCGGCGATGGACTTGTCGAGCACGGTGATTGGGTCCGAAGCGTCGTGTCCAGCCTGCTGCTGCTGCTGCTGCTGCTGCTGCTGCTGCTGCTGCTGGGGCTTCTGCTTGAGCATGTCATCCTGGAGGAGCAGGAGGAGGAGGCGGAGGCGGAGGCGGAGGAGGCGGAGGAGGCGGAGGAGGAGGAGGAGGAGGAGGAGGAAAAGGA
>CAUYUJ010011896.1:5000-20507 GCA_963575745.1 Prorocentrum cordatum | reverse complement strand
TATATATATATATATATATATATATACATATACACACACAAATACCGCCCCCCCCCCCGGCCCCGGGTCCCACACCTCCCCGTGACATCTCGGGGACGCTCCCTGTACCGCTCCCCCGGCCTTTCCGGGGAGGCTTCACAGCGCCCCAGGAGGGCCCAAGACGCCTCCCAGGAGCCCCCAGCATGCGAAAGGATGGTCCAAGACGCTGCCAAGCAGCCCAAGTCAGCCTTCCAAAGGCTCTCGAGGCTCCCAGGTGGCCTCCAAGAGACCCCAAGAGAGGTCCGAGAGGCGTCCCGGGACGGCCCGAAGAGGCCAAAATCGTAGATGTTCATGTGTTTTTCAATATTTGTGGCTTCTCGCGTCTTCGAGCTTCCAACAGCGCCGAAGAGCCGCCCAAGACTGCAAGACTACCCAAGAGACCCTCAGGACGGCCCCAAGACGGGCCAAGAATGCTCCAAAACTGCCGAAGAGGCGCCCAGGACAGCCCCAGACCACCCCAGAACAGGCCCAAGTTGGGCCCAAGAGCGGGAGCAGGAGGCTTCCAGAGACCTCCGAGAGGCCTCCGGGACCCCCCAGAGGCCCCCAACACACCCCCGATCCCTGAGAGGCCCCAGAAAGACCTCGACGAGGCTCCAAGAACAGCCCAAGAGAGTTGCGAGAGCCGTCCCGAGAGAGCCCAAAGAGGGTAAAATCCTTGATTTCCGATGGTTCTCCTTATGTTTTTCGCCTTCTCACGTTTTCCCGCTTCCAACCCTAGAAGATCGAGGATTTGGAAAAAAAAGAATTCCCAGAATTCCCTCTTCTTTATTACAAAAATAGGGACTCCTACTCGGAGATCCCACACATCCCCTGACATCTGGCCGGTACCGTGCCTCCCGGCTTCCCGGGGGGGCCCAAGACGCCCAAGGACAACCCAAGACGACCCCAAGGAGCCCCCCAGAACGAAAAAACGGCCCAGCACGTTCCCGCGCAGCCCGACACACCCTTCCGACGGCTCTCCAGGCCTCCAGGAGGCCTCCAGAACCCCCAGGGGGTCCGGAAGATCCCACAACCCCGAGGGGCCCGGCTGGCTGACAAAACCCGCGAGGCACAAACAAAAAACAGCGCCGAACAGCGCCGAGGAACTGAAGAAAAGAATGGAAATCCCACAACTCCTTTGTTTTGTTCCCAAGTTTGGCCCCCGGTCTACTCTTGCACAACAGATCACACTTTAACAGGGGATATGTCGACCCCTATCCCAGGCTTCGTGGGGTTTCCGAATGGACCAGAAATTTGGGGCCTAACCCTGGGATATACGATGGGGGGGTGTCCATTCTCGATAGGGGTGCGACCGAATAGCCCCCTTGGGGTGTATCCCAGGGTTTTCCCATTCTTCTGAGCGGCCAGACTTTTCGGGCGAAACTCGGGGATTGGGGGAGAAACATCGCCCGCGACAATTCAGACCCCCCTCACCTCCAGAAAAAGAGCCCAGGAAGCCTTTGGGGGCCCCAAATGTCTGCGCTTCCGCAGTTCCCCTTCTATGCGACTCCGAGGCTTGGGCAGGGCCTCCCAGGGAGTCCCTGGACGCGAGAAGCGACCAACATGAGATTACAGGAGTTAGCCTATCAAGCCTAGCTAGAACTTGAGCGCGCGCGATGGTTCGAGTATGTATGTATATATATATATACATATATATATATATATAGAGAGAGAGAGAGAGAGACAAAAAAAAAAAAAAAATGATTTGCTTCCTTTGTTCTTGTTTTTGTATGTTTGCAATCCACGGGGCTGGCCTCTCCCCTCCACCCAAAGCCGGGACTCTCAGATCCGTGGGCCCAGGGCCCCCCTGGACGCCCCTGCAGACTGCCCCCTGATCTGTCCAGAGCTCCTGGAAGCCCCTGCTGGGCCCAGGCCACGGGCCCAAAATCAGCCGCGAGGGCGGCCGAACGGCGCCCCGAGGGCCCCAGGAGGCCCCAGACGCCCTCCAAACGCCCGACGACCACCCAAAGAAGACCCCCTCCGAGGCTGGCAAAACGCAACAAGCATGGATTTGGCATTGGTTCCCGTATGATTTTGGAAATGCTCTGTGCTTCGGTCGTCCGGGCGTCCGAGAGACCGCCCAGGAGGCCCAAACGTCGCTCCCGCACTGTCTGACAGGGCATCTAAGCTCTAGGCAGTCCAAGAGAACCCAAAGGCGGCCCAACAGGGTCCCAAGATGGCCCGACGAGAGCCCCACGAGGCTCTCAATGGAGGAGCCTCCGCACAAAGAACGGAGGAGCATGGGATGGTAGGGCGATAATGAGGACAAGAGAGAGGTGAGAGGCACCTTGAGGACACGATCGGAACATTATCATATCGACGATGCCGGAAACGGCAACAAGGAGTTATCGCTGAACTGTCAGTTTTGTCTTCTTGCCCTTCCGCCTGCATGACAAACTTCAAGGGTCACGGCGCACGACACGAAGCTCAAGTGCAGCCTTGCATATATATATATATATATATATATATATATAGAGAGAGAGAGAGAGAGAGAGAGAGAGAGAGAATTCTTCTTCTTCCTATATTGTTATCAGCCTGGGCGGGGTGACCCCCCCCCCAAAAAAAAACGGACTCTCGGGATCTAGGGCTTTGGGACCCTCCGGACGGGCCTCGAAGCGGCCCCCCGGGCCTCTCAGGGCGTTTTGCCAAGCCTTCCCAGCACACCTAGGGCGATCAGGGGGGTCATCGGAGACGCCCCAGAGACCCCCAAGACAGCACAAGAGCGCTCCAAGAGTGACCGACGTGACTTCAAGATGGCCCGAGAGGCCTTCAGGACGGTACCAAAGAGGTCTCCAAGAGCACTCCCAAGAAGGCCCCAAGAGGCAAAAATCATGGATGTTCTGACGTTTTTTGGTGAATTTGGGGGTTCTCCTCTTTTCGGCTTCCCGACGCTCCAAGACCGCGGTCTTCTGGACGTCCGAAGCCGCCTGGGAGGCTCCAAAATCGCCCCACAACCATCCGAAAGGGTTTCCAGGCAGTCCAAGAGAGCGCCAAAACGGCACAACACGGGTCCAAGATGGCCCTCAGAGAGCCCCGTGGCGGCCCAAGATCGCCCCAAGACGCCCTCCGAAGCATTCCAAATCGTGACCCGGTCGTTCAGGGAGACCGCGGTTGGAGGCAGGGTGGCCCGAGGAAGCCCCCAGAGGCCCCCAGAATACGCCCAGGAGGCCTCCAGAAGGCCTTAAGAAAGCCTGAAGCAACTTGTGTGAGGCCCCCAGAGGCTCTCCAAGGAGGAGCCTCCGCAAAAAAAGAGCTGAGGAGGATGGGGAGAATGCGCAGGGTATGGCGAAAATGAAGAAAAAGAGGCATGGAGGAAGGATGACCAATAACATTATTATAGCGGCGATGTCGGAAAAGGTAATTATCCCGACAAAGCAACCTAACAGCGATGTGTAGGAGCATATCTGGAAGCATTCCCCTTAAGATTCAGATGAGAATCCAGTTGTGGACTTCTGCTGTTCTCGCAGTCGTAGTCGCATTCGCGATGACAGTCGCAGTGGCAACGGCAGTCGCAGTCACAGCCTCAGCCTCAGCCTGCCTCAGCCTCAGCCTCAGCCTGCCTCAGCCTCAGACTGCCTCAGCCTCAGCCTCAGCCTGCCTCAGCCTCAGCATCAGTCTGCCTCATCATCGGCCTCAGCCTCAGCCTGCCTCAGCCTCAGCCTGCCTCAGCCTCAGCCTCAGCCTCAGCCTCAGCCTCAGCCTCAGCCTCAGCCTCAGCCTGCCTCAGCATCAGCCTGCCTCAGACTCAGCCTCAGCCTGCCTCAGCCTCAGCCTCAGCCTCAGCCTGCTTCAGCCTCAGCCTCAGTCTGCCTTCAGCCTCGGCCTCAGCCTCAGCCTGCCTCAGCCTCAGCCTGCATCAGCCTCAGCCTCAGCCTCAGCCTGCATCAGCATCAGCCTGCCTCAGCCTCAGCCTCAGCCTGCCTCTGCCTCAGCCTCAGCCTGCTTCAGCCTCAGCCTCAATCTGCCGTCGGCCTCGGCCTCAGCCTCAGCCTGCTCAGCCTCAGCCTGCATCAGCCTCAGCCTCAGCCTCAGCCTGCCTCAGCATCAGCCTGCCTCAGCCTCAGCCTCAGCCTGCCTCAGCCTCAGCCTCAGCCAGCTTCAGCCTCAGCCTCAGTCTGCCTTCAGCCTCGGCCTCAGCCTCAGCCTGCCTCAGCCTCAGCCTGCAGCAGCCTCAGCCTCAGCCTCAGCCTGCCTCAGCCTCAGCCTGCCTCAGCCTCAGCCTCAGCCTGCCTCAGCCTCAGCCTCAGCCTGCTTCAGCCTCAGCCTCAGTCTGCCTTCAGCCTCGGCCTCAGCCTCAGCCTGCCTCAGCATCAGGCTGCCTCAGCCTCAGCCTCAGCCTGCCTCAGCCTCAGCCTCAGCCTCAGCCAGCTTCAGCCTGCCTCAGCTCAAGCCTCAGCCTGCTTCAGCACACACCAGAACTCGTCTGGCCGTCAGCCTCGGCCTCAGCCTCAGCCTGCCTCAGCCTCAGCCTCAGCCTGCCTCAGCATCAGCCTGCCTCAGCCTCAGCCTCAGCCTGCCTCAGCCTCAGCCTCAGCCTGCTTCAGCCTCAGCCTCAGTCTGCCTTCCGCCTCGGCCTCAGCCTCAGCCTGCCTCAGCCTCAGCCTGCATCAGCCTCAGCCTCAGCCTCAGCCTGCCTCAGCATCAGCCTGCCTCAGCCTCAGCCTCAGCCTGCCTCAGCCTCCGCCTCAGCCTGCTTCAGCCTCAGCCTCAGTCTGCCTTCAGCCTCGGCCTCAGCCTCAGGCTGCCTCAGCCTCAGCCTGTATCAGCCTCAGCCTCAGCCTGCCTGAGCATCAGCCTGCCTCAGCCTCAGCCTCAGCCTGCCTCAGCCTCAGCCTCAGCCTCAGCCTCAGCCTGCTTCAGCCTCAGCCTCAGTCTGCCTTCAGCCTCAGCCCTGCCTCAGCCTCAGCCTCAGCCTCAGCCTCAGCCTCAGTTGCCTCAGCATTTCAAAATGTGGCCTGGGAATGGGAGTTTCTGGGAACTCGAAGAACACCGAAGTTGCCTACAGGTTGCTACGGGCATTCAAAAATCATGGCCCAGGACCAGGACGGGAGGTTTGGGGAACTCGAAGACCACGAAGTGGCCCTACAGGTTGCTCCGGCCACAAAAATGTGGCCCCGGGAAATGAGTCTGGAACTCGAAGAGCACGAAGTGGCCTACAGTTGGCTCCGGGCATTCAGAATGTGGCCCGGGAATGGAGTTCTGCATGGGAATTCGAAGACCACGAAGTGGCCTACAGTTGGCTCCGGGCATTCAAAATCATGCCCAGGAATGGAGTTCTGGGACCTCGGTGACCATGAAGTGTGTAACTGTTTGCTTAAAACGACTTCCGCGGCTTCTCCCCGGCACCCGCCCAGATCCCCCTGGGGAGTCAAGATGTTGACACTACTAGAAACCTATCAGTCTTCGCTGTTAGGTAACAAGGAATTATCGCTAAATTGTCGGCTTGACCTTCCTGCTATTCCGCCTGCATGCCAAGCTTCAAGGACCAATTTGCATGGCGCGAAGCGCCACTGCAGTCTTGTATGTATATCTATGTGTGTGTTTTGATAGTTATGCGTATATAATATCGCTCTCTCTCTCTCTTGTTTCTCTCTTTCTCTCTTCCTCTCCTTCTGTATGTGCATTCAAACCTGTATGTGCATACAGATATCTCCATCTACATCTCTCCATCCCTGTCGCTCTCTTTTCCTCTTTCGCTCTCCCTCTCTCTCTCTCTCTCCCCCCCTGTCGATCTCTCTCGCTTTCACTCTCTCGCTCTCTCTCTCTCTCTCTCTACCTCTCCCTCAATATCCTCTTTCTCTTTCTCTCCCTCTCGTTACCCCTGCCGTTCCTCCCAGCTCCCACTCTTACCACTAGTTTCGACCGTTCCCCTCCTCCCCCCCCTCCACCCCACATGCCCCCCCCCCGCTCCTCGCTTCCATCCATCCGTCTCTCCCTCCCGAGCCAGGAGACTTGGGGGCTGGGGGCAGGGGGGGGGACCTCTGGACCTCTTGGCAGGCACAAGAGCTCGTGCGGAGGGGGAAGGGGGGGGGCGAGAACGACCCCCGGAACGGCGGAGCCCTGGCACTGGGCGAGACCGGTGCCGAGACGCCTCCGCGACCACGACGGCCCGTCGACAGACCTTCCCCAACGGGGGGGGGGGTCGGAACCGGCCGCCAATGGCGGACGGGCCGCTCCGGCCACCCGCGGGCGCAGCAGATTGAGCAGGGACCGACCGTCCCGGCATTCCTATAGTCCTGCCACGAAATGTTCTTAGAAACAAAAATGCTCTAAGAACAAAAACACTGTTCTTAGAACATAAACCCGATGTGTTGAACCAAGACAATATCCGCCAGAAATGTTCTAAGAGCATTTCGTGTAAACAAGGTTTTTAGAACATTGTTTGCTGGGGCTATAGGCAAGCCGGGACGCTTCGCCACTGCTTGAGCAGAGGCTCCACTCGCGGGGCAACCCGCGCCTCGCGCACCGAGGGCCTGCCGCACGGCCCTCGGGGCCCTTTCTTCGCGCCTGGGGCACTCGCCCTCCTCGGTGCGACTCCATGTCCTCCTCCCCCCTCCTCCCCCTCACTCCTCCTCCTCCTCCTCCTCCTCCTCCTCCTCCTCCTCCTTCCTCCCTCCTCCCTCCTCCTCCTCTCCCTCCTCCTCCTCCTATCCTCCTCATACTTCCCCTCCTCTCATCCTCATACCCCTCCCTCCCCCCTTCGCCTCCTTCCTCCTTCCTACTTCCTTCCTTTCCTCTTCCTCCCCTCCTCCTCCCTCCTCCCCCCCCCCCCCCCCCCCCCCCCCCCCCCTCTCCTCCTCTCCTCCACTTCCTCCTCCTCCTCCTCCTCCTCCTCCTCCTCCTCCTCCTCCTCCTCCTCCTCCCCCCCTGGCCCCGACGAGGGAGCGCCTGCCGACCACGGTGGCGCACCTGCCGCGCGCAGCACAGACACGCTCCAAAGGGAGCTCCCGTCTCCAGACGGCACGCGAGGGGTGGGCGGCTCCCCAGATCTCCTCGAGTCATGAAAAAATCACGACGGGAGGCTTTTCGCTATTTTCGGCCTCTGAGGGCCCTCACCGGGCCTCGGGGCCGTCAAACAACGACTCGCGATGAAAAACCGGTCCCGGGGAATGGGTCTGGACCTCTGCAGGGTCGCGTCATGAAAAAATCATGACGTCGGGGGTCTGGGTCTGCCGGGCGCCGGCACGCCTCCGGCGGGGCCGGCCTTCCGACGGACCGTGCGGGGCCTCGTCCAGGGAGGGGATCCACCCGAAGGCAACGTCAATGGTTCTCTGCTGGGGGCCGACGCGGACGTTGGGCCAGGCGTCCTGGTTCGCACCATTCTTCTCCCGACGTCGGCTGCTGGCTCAATCCTTTGGCCAATGGCTCATGGTCAGTGACGAAGAGAACCTTCGACTTGACACCATTGACGGGCCTGTTTGCCACCCACCACCAACACAATAAGTTGGAGGGGGGAGGGGGTCCTCCTCCTCCTCCTCCTCCTCCTCCTCCTCCTCCTCCTCCTCCTCCTCCTCCTCCTCCTCCTCCTCCTCCTCCTCCTCCTCCTCCTCCTCCTCCTCCTCTTTCCTCTTTGCAACAAAGACACGGCGCCCGCCGGGCGCCTTCGAGCCCAGCCGCCCGTCTCGGCGCGCGTGCACGCCCGCCAGGTCCAGCCTGGGCGGGCCGGCAGTGCGGCGGGCTGCCCGCCGCTCGCCCCAGGGGGAGCGGGAGGAGGATCGCGGGGGAGCGGCGGGAGTGGGGAGGAAACAGGAGGAGGAAAGATGATGATGATGATGATGATGATGATGATGATGATGATGATGATGATGATGATGATGATGATGATGATGATGATGATGATGATGATGATGATGATGATGATGATTATGAGGGAGGGTGAGGGAGGAGGAGGAGGAGGAGGAGGAGGAAGAGGAGGAGGAGGAGGAGGAGGGGTAGGAGGAGGAGGTGGAGGAGGAGGAGGGGGAGGAGGAGGGGGAGGAGGAGGAGGAGGAGGAAGAGGAGGAAGAGGAGGAGGAGGAGGAGCGAGAGGGGGACGACGTTGGCGGAAAAGGAAGGCCCATATGTTATACAGTAAAGAACTTCATACAAACGTTTTCTGGCGTGGACGCCAACAGTGCACGTTCGCTGCACTCTGAAAGTACGCCACATGTAGTGCAAACGATGTGGCACAATTGACGTGGAGCGGACTATGTCGTGTAGTAGCCCATGTGGTTAACATATGGCGCCATCTAGGTTGTGAAATTCGCTGGTTCTTATGATTCCGTCAGATCCAAAGCTCGCGCAAACATCCCACCCGCCCACCCGCCGTGCGGCGACAGCGACGATGACGATAACGACAACGATAACGATGATGATGTCCTTGACGAAAATGGGGACGATGTCGACGACGACGATTGTGATGGTGATGAAGCCGGCGGAGATGATGTAAAGGTGGCAACAATGACGTCGACGATGGTGATGGCGAGGGTGTTGGCCAGGATGATGCGGAAGCGCGCGCGCAGAAATCTGACTGACGAAGGCGACGGGATCGACGATCGTCGATCGTGATGATGAGGTTGACGGCGGCAGGGATGATGTCGACTGTGGTGACGATGGGATGACGATGGCAATGGTGACGATGACGATGCTAATTACGATGGTGATGACGATGGCAATGGTGATGATTGTGATGACGATGACGATGGTGCTGATCAAGATGAAGAAGTGCGCGCCCGAAGACATTTTGAATTCCTGTCCCACGACGGCAACAGGCCGATTCTGAAACGGGGCCGCCCTCTAGCCTTGTACTCCGTACGTCCTTGATACGAGTGGCTGGCAAGTGCCACCGCAAACAGATGCTGCACAAGAGAATGCACCAAGCAGACCTGGAGTCGCGCGAGGAACTACCTGCGATAACTGAACCAACGCGCGAAGCCTCAGCCCGTGCGCACAAGCAGCGCCGTCTGCGAACGTGGCCACAACTCGGGCTCCAGATGGACGTGTCGAAGCTCCATGAACGGCCACGTAAGCTTGCACGCCATTGAAGATGCAGAGAGAGGATGGAGAGGGAAGGAGGAGACGGCGAGGGAGAGGCGCGAGGACAGATAGAGCCACGTCGACGCCACCGCCAAGGCAGAAGGAAACTCGCCCTTGAGAATCGCGCAGCTGCGCAACATGGTCGACCATGTAAAACCATCACTTCCAGTCGAAACTTGCATCTGATGGAAACTGGAAAAACCTATCTGAGCGGCGCTACTGCGAGAGGCCCATTTTGAAAACGACACCCTTAACTGTTGTAAAGTTCAAGCTTCAGGACTATACGTGTTGAGAACGTCCATGGCGAAACGCCTGGCCCGCCCTACGGACACGTCCGGCAGGTACGACACGGAGGAGTTTTCTAAAAGGAAGCGCTAGAGGGGCCCAGTGACCTGGGGCGATGATGGTGATGCTGATGCTGATGCTGATGCTGATGATGATGATGATGATGCTGATGATGATGATGATGATGATGCTGATGATGATGATGATGATGATGATGATGATGATGGTGACGGTGATGATGATGATGATGATGATGATGATGATGATGATGATGATGATGATGATGATGATGATGATGATGATGATGATGATGATGATGATGATGTGGAGCACGACGGCGACGGCGTCAGCGACGACGACGGCGACGAACAAAACGCCAGAGGCTCGGTGCCCGTGGGCGAGGGTGGTTGTGATGAAGAGGAGGAGAAACAGGATGGCGATGACGACGGTGGCGATGAAAACAACGCCGCAAGGACCTGGTGACCTTGGGCGTTGGTGATGAGGAGGAGGACGACAAGCACGACGGCGGCTGCGACGGCGGCGGCCACGACGGCACGAGGAGCTGCTGCAGCAGGCAGACTTTAGCATGTCTGTGCGGGCACACCCCGATGGATTTGTGGGGATCCTCCTGGGCCCCGGGAGGTGAGTATCGCTCAACCGATCCCCATCCCCACTAGCGTGGGCTGGGCCCCACTGGCCGGTTTACCCCCCCTGGATGGGGATATAGGCCGTATCCTTCGGGTTTCGAGGGGCGCATCCCCCACTGGGGTGGTAGTTTGGTTGGGGGCCTCGAAGGGGATGGGGATGGGCACTCGATCATTCCTCAGAACTTTCTCGTTCCTCAGGACTGGTTCCTCGTCCCGAGGTTCTACAGTGGGGGCTCGGCCACAAGAAACCTCCGCAAGAAACCCAACCCTGAAATCCGCGATCTGTTCAGTGAAAACCCACATGTGTCGATCGAAAATCGTCAAGATCTGATTGGGAGCCCATCGAAATCCAAGAAACCCAGGGCACCCTGGCAAAATCCAACTGGTTTCTTGGCACGCGCCCCCACTGTAGCTTCGACGGCCCCACTGGGGGCCCCCGCGCGAGGGCCCCGGAGGCCGCCAACGGCCAAACGCCGTCCGCCGTGCTTGCTGATGTGCCGAGAGCCCCCGACGCGCGGCCGTTCGGCACGACCCAGGCGCTCCCGCCGCGCTCGCGGCGAGGCGCAGCTGCAGGAAAAAAAAAAGCGCCCCGAGGCTTACCCAGAGATCCAACGTATTGAAAAAATCACGACAGAGGTTTTTCTCAATTTTCGGCCTCGAGCGGCCCTCGCCGGGCCCCGGGACTGTCAAAAAACGACTCAGGATGAAAAACCGGTCCTGGGGAATGGGTCGAGACTTCCGGGGACCCCGTATTGAAAAAAACACGACATCAGATCTCTGTGTATGTTGTTCCCATCGTGCTTCAGGACCGCATCCCAGAAATAGTTTCGGGCACCCGGAAAAGGGTCGAAGCAGTGTCGGAAGAGTGTCGAAAGTGTCGGACGAGTGTCTCCCAGGGCCCGACACGTGAAAACCCTCGAGTTTCGGTACTTTTTTCTGGTGCTCGAAATTCTTTCCGGTGATCAAGGCTTTGGAACATCATAACACGAGGCTGAAGTCGGGCCTGCCCCTCTACAGGGGGAATATTCAGTAATAGTCAACAAATAGCCCGGGGACTATGTTTTGCATGTGTGCTTGGGCATCTCTTGCGCATGTTTGGGGGCATTCTTCTATTTCTCGTCCGACCTCCCCCCCCCCCTGTAGGGGGACAGGCCCGACCTCACACGAGGCTGGAGAAAGCCGCCGAGCGCTCACGAGAACGCGCCCGCAGACCTGGGAGCCTCCTCGGCGCCTCGGCGCCGCTCCCCTGGAGGGCCCGGCGCTGCAGGGGGGCCCGGGGACACGCGCACGCGCAAGCAACCAGGCACAACTGGCAGGCCTCCCCAGCTCTCCCCCTCTGTGCTTCTCTCTCCTGGGCTCCTGCCTCCCCCCTCCCCCCACTGTTCCCACAATTACCTTCCCCCCCCCCTCGGCGTCGACGACTATATTTGCGCCTCTGTGTGCCTCTTCCCCTCCGGAGGTGCCCTCGGGCGTCTCGGCCGCGCCCGCCCCCACCCCCCCCCCCCGACGCCCAGGGCCTCGAGGGCTCCCAACTTCGCGCTTCGCGCTGCGCGAAGCGCCAAGCGCGAATCACTTCGCGCCCTCGCGCCGCCCCCCAGGGGAGAAGAGGAGGACGAGGAGAAATCGGAGCCGAACCGCGAAGCGCGCAGCGCGAAGACCCCCCCCCCCCCGGACGCCCAGGGCCTCTCGGCACCGGCGGCGGGGCGCCCGCGGCGGCTCGCGGCCGGCGGGCTCCGGCCCGCCGCCTGGGCCGCTGCGGCGGCGGCCGCGGCCCGCCGCCGCGTCGCCGTCGAGGCGCCGCCGCCCGTGGTGGTCGGGGCCTGTCGTTGCCGTCGTGGTCGCGGTCGCGGTCGCGGTCGTGGTCGCGGTCGTGGGCGTCGCGGCTCGCGGCGAGCGTCGTCGTGGTCCTCGCGGTCGCGGTCGGTGTTCACGCTCGTGTCCGTCGTGGTGGTCGTCGCGGTCATGGTCGTCGTGGTCGCGGTCGCGGTGGTGTCTGTTTGTATGTCGTCCTGGTCGTCGGTGTCGCGGTCGTCGTGGTCGTAGCGATCATCGTCGTCGTCGTCGACATCGAAGTCGTCTTCGTCGTCGTCGTCGTCGTCCTCCTCCTCCTCCTCCTCCTCCTCCTCCATTTTCTTCTCCTCGTTCTCCTCATCGCGCCGCCAGGAGGAGCGGAGGGGCGGGAAGAGGCAACGCAAAACTCAGATCCACGAGGTCCGGCGCCTTCGCGGAGCCTCGGCCGCGGTCGCCGCTGCGTGCCCATGAGGACACTCCCGGCCTGCTCGTCGCTGCCCCGCGCACGGCGCACTGCGCCCGCCGGGAGCGCGTGGCTGTCCAGGCCGTGCTCGGCCACGGCGTCAGCATGGCGCAGCGGCGCCGCTCAGCCCGCACCGCAGGGCGCCTGCCGCGCGCGGGGTACAGCTAGGCCTTCAGCCGGCGCCCTGCGGCGGGCGCCCAGGCCACCGCGACCGGGGCGCGCCCCCGGGAGCCGCGCGCGCGCGAGGCACCGGGGGGCCAGGCAGCCCCGAGAGGCCCCGGGGCGGCCCCGCCTCCCTGCCAGCAGAGAGCCCCCACGCCGCATCCGCGCAGGGACTCGCCCGAGCTGCAGCGCCAGAAAAATCCAATGCACCGGCGTGGTCGGCCAACACGGGAGAACGCTTAATTACAGGGCATCCGATGCTGATGGCACACGCCTGCAGGTGGCTGCGCTGATCTGTCTCTCGGAAGTCACAGTTCGCGGGCTTTCCAAGAGAGGCGAGGGCAGCGCCCACGGCGCCCTGGGGGGGCGCGCGAGCAATGATACTTTGCGCGCCTTTTCGCAAGGAGTTTGGCTCGTTCGAGGGCCCGATCAACGTTGGAAGACCATGTCGGTGCCTGGATCCCCCTCCCCGAGAAGTGCCTCTACTCGAAGATAAGGTGGTCGCTATGAGGGTGTACCGCCCTTGCCCCTCTGGTGGTCAGCGTGCCCGTGGGGTAGAGGAGGAGTGGCGGTACTTCGCTCGGTTCCTGTCAGTTGCCGTTCTTGCTCGTGGCAGGCAGCAGGTTGGAGGCACGAAGGTGAGACTTAGAGTGGATTACCTTACGTTCTGCTTCCTGCAGGTCCGCGCGATTAAAAACCTGGGTCTCGTGGATCTGCTCGCGGTTGCTCATCTCTGCTCCGTTGGGTCCCGTCTGTGTTGGGGCGAGGCAGATGAGGTCGTTCTCGGCCAGCTCCTTGGCCCGTTCCACTGGTAAGGCGACGACTAACGCCCTCTTCTCCGTGGTGCGTAGGGGGCCGTCCTCATATGTTTTGACCCATGCAGCGTTGCGGTAGTAGGGTATGTGGAGCGGCCTTGCTGACCAATGGCCTGTCATGTCCTCGATGTCGGGTGTAGGACGCTTCCTGATAGAGAAGCTCATGATCGCGTCGGTGGCTTTCTCGGCGGTCTTCCATCTGTCGTTGGTCTGGCCAAGGTACGCGATCGTGTAATGGTAGTGGTGGTCAAGCGTCTTGATCCATGATTCGTGGTCGGTACGTAGACTGGTCCGACTTCCAGTGCGGCGTAGGTGTGCTCCTTGGTGATGGCGCAGGACTCGACGCCGTGCTGGTATTTGTCGGGTGCGCGTGCCGCTGGTTTGGCAAAGTGAGGGTCAAGTCGTGTGTCCGCGGGAGGAGTGTCGTCGAGTCTCAACTCCTTCTCGGATTTGTTGTCCATGTAGAACGAGTGGCTGATCCTGCTGCTGGACTTCGAGCGCAGCGTCTGGTGCGATGTCTGGCCGTCCGCGCTGCGCTCGAGTTGAAAGACTGGCTCTGCGTTCTGGGCGGCGTAGTCCATGGTGCCCCCGGTGATCCTGATCTCCGCGTGCTAGAGGAAGGCGATCTTGGGGGGCATGTTGAAGGCCCTGTAGTGGGTGGTGGCGTCACATGGATCTACAGTGTCTGCGAGTCTGCGTGTGATCCCCCACTACAGGTTCATGGGCGGATCGTGGCGTCGTCGAACTGGGTGGGCCAAGCGCCGGATAGTTGTCGGGTCGTTGGCCGATTCCTTGAGCCTGATGTCTGCGGTAAGCAGGTTCATGAAAGGCCGCGGGTAACGCAGCGCTTGCTATGATGTGATAATGTACTCTTCTACCACGTCGCTTCCAGTAGGTGCCCGGGTCCGCCGGAGGGGCATCCGTCCCTGAGGTCAGGCGAGCGAGAACCCCTGGTAGACGCAGCTCAAATGGGAGTTGAGGTTCCGCCTGTCAGGGGACATGCCCCGAGTGATGTGGGCCGCACAGATCGGGACACCACCGGGACACCGCTCAGGGCACCACTCGGGACACCATGGGGACACCATCAGGACACCACCGGGACACCATCGGGACACCAATCGGGACACCAGTCAGGACACCAACCGTGACACCGCGGGACACCACGGGACACCACGGCGGGACACCCCCAGCGGACTTCGGCCCCAGCGGCGCCCGAGCACTAGAGGGTTCCTTCCTCGCGCCCGCCCGCGCAGCTTCGCCTCGCTCGCACGCACGACACGAGCACGATCTCCCGGGTGGGGGGCTCTCCGCGCCACTTCGATCTCACCCTCCCACCTCCGACCGGCCTCGCCGTGGCACCGATGTTTCTCTCTCCGTCGACGGGCGCCGCGGCGGACCTGGAACCCCCTGAGAGGATCCCTGTCTTGTCATGCGCAATCAGGAGATGGGAGCTGCACGTATTGGGGGAGGAAGTGGCGGATGAGCAGGAGGATGGGTAAGAGGAAGAGGAGGAGAAGGAGAAGGAGAAGGAGGAGGAGGAGGAGGAGGAGAAGGAGGAGGAGGAGGAGGAGGAGGAGGAGGAGGAAGGTTTCCTGAAGAGGAGCATCGGGACCAGCAAATGGATTGGGAGGAACTGGAGGAGCAGGGGAGGATCGGGAGAAGGAGGAGGAGGAGAAGGAGAAATGGAAGGAGAAGGAGGAGGAGAAGGAGGAGGAGGGAAAAGAGGACCTGTTTTGTGGGGGGGGGGAGGAGGCACGAGGGCGGAGGGGACGAGGAGGGGGGGAGGCGGGAGGGGGGAGGACGAGAGACACAGCACGGATCGGATGCCGCTAGCTCACTAGCTCGACGCCCGCAGGACGGGCGAAGAGGCGGAGGCGGAGGGGGTGGGGAGGCGGGAGGGAGGAGCCTCCGACCTTCGACCGCATGAGGCTCACCGCCAGCCTGTCCACGTCGTTCATTTCTGATCGTGCTCGTTTCTAACTGTGCTCGTTGCTAAGTGTTCCTGGCCCACGAGTGGCCAGGAAGAAAGGCCCAGGATAGAACGGTTAGAAATGAAAGGATTTGGCCCCCCGAACAATCAAAGAACTTTTTCGAAGAATTGGAGCTGAACAGTGTGTGGCAGTGCACAGAACACGAAGAGGAAGAGGAGGAGAAGGAGAAGGAGGAGGAGAAGGAGAAGGAGGAGGAGGAAGAGGAGAAGGAGGAGGAGGAGGAGGAGGATGAGGAGGAGGGGAGAGGAGGAGAGGAGGAGGAGGAGGAGGAAGGTTCCTGAGAGGAGCAGGTGAACGGGGCGAGAAGGAGGGCAAAGAGA
>CAUYUJ010011895.1:0-20515 GCA_963575745.1 Prorocentrum cordatum | reverse complement strand
ATACACACACACACACCCATGCACGCACGCACGCACGCACGCACGCACGCACGCACGCACGCACGCACGCACGCACGCACGCACGCACGCACGCACGCACGCACGCACGCACACACAGGGCATCAGCAGTGCGTCGTCCTCGTCCTCGTCCTCGTCCTCGCCCTCGTCGTCCCCATCCTCGTCCTCGTCGTCGTCATCGTCGTCGTCGTGGTCGTCCCCCTCTCCAGGCGGCTTCCCACCACCTCAGCCGGGAGGCCCACCGCGGCGACCTCCGCCTCCCACAGACCAGAGAGAGCCCTCACGGGGGAGGGCTCCCCGACGACGTCGGCCTTTTTTGTCGACGATCCCCTCGGAGGTCACTTCGACGACGAAGAGGAGGCCCCCTTCGGTCTCGCAGGCTCCTTCGGCGACCAGGAAACGGAGTCGGAGGCGGCTGAACTCACCAACGCGTCGGCCCCAACGCCGTGGGCAGCAGCCCCCGGCGATGCATCCCGGGGTGACACCGACCTCCTTCGCGAGGATGCTCGGGCCTCCTCTGTGCAGCCTGCCTCGGCCTCTGCCGCGGCCAGCGCCGCCTCCCATGGCGGGCGCCCGCGGCGGGACACCCCGCCCCAGCCCCGCGCCCGCTGGGGCCAAGCGGCGCACCCGCGGGCCTTCGGCGCCGCGACCGCTGAAGTTCCGAGTGCCACTCCCGCTCTGCTGGCCCCCTCCGGGGAGAGCGCTCCCGTGGCCCCCGCTCCCACGGGCACCGCGGGGTCGTTCCCGGGCCCAGCGGTGCACCCACGGGCCTTCGGCGCCGCGGCCGCGGAAGTTCCGAGTGCCACTCCCACTCTGCTGGCCCCCTCCGGGGAGAGCCCCCCCCCGTGGCCCCCGCTCCCGCGGGCACCGCGGGGTCGTTCCCCCGACCTGCGCCTTCCGCGCGGCAGGTGCCGCGGTCGCAGCGGCGGCCGCCGTCGGGGCCGCAGCGGCGGCCGCGATGGCCGCCGCGGCCGCCTCGCGGCGGCACCTTCTGCGCGGAAGGTGCGGGAGGTGCAGGTCGAGGGTTCGGTGGTGGTGAACGGGCGCCCTCCGGGCAGCTCCGTGCCCCGCCTTTCGCCGTGGCTGGCCCTGCCCATCTCGAGGAGCACCGGCGGCCCTCCCAGGAGCCCAGCAGGGCTCACGGCCGCCATTCCCCCGGCCGTCCCTCTGTCCCCCGCCGGGTGACGAAGCTGCCTCCCTCCGCCCGTGCCCATCATGGCCCTCCCCTCTCTGCGGCCCCTGAGCCGCCACTGCGGCCCCACCTCAGGACCCCTGCGGCTCCAGGGCCACTTGACACGGACGCTCCTGCATGTCGCAGCGCCTCCACCGCGCGCCTACCTCTGCGCCCGCTGCTACCGCTGCAGCTGGTGCAACGGTGGCGCAAACCCTCCAGACAGCGGGCCGGTGTGGCCGCTGGAGCCCTCCAAGACGTCCACGACCGCACTACCCCCCTTCTCGAGCGCCTCCGTCGCGCCCAGGCCGCATGGCACGAGGCAGCTGGCTCTGCCCGTGCCCCAGAGACTGACTGCCCTGCCCCCCGCGGTGCAGGCTGCCCTGGCGGCTTTGCAGGCCCTCCTCTCCCCAGTCCTTCTCGGCAGCCTGAAGCGCTGCCAACCGCGTCCCACGCTCTAGCCTGGCAAGCTAGCCGTGGATTGGCGTTTGAGCGCTGGCGGGGGTTGCCCCCCGCGGGGAGGGCGGCATGCCAACACCATCTATCGCCCTCCGTACCTTCGCCGATCCTGACCACAGATCCGCTGTCGTACTCGGGTTGCTGGCGGACCACGCCTACACACTCGCGTCGGCAGGTGCGCCGGGGTGGGTATGTGTTTGCTGCCTGCTGTTGGACCCTGGTCTCTGTGGGGGGGGGGGGGGGGCATGGGCGTAGATGCGCGCGTTCCTCCGCTTGCATTCGACTTTCTACGCTCCGCTGCTGCGCGCGGGGCCGCGACGCCAAAGTGTGTGTGTGTGTGTGTATATGTGTGTGCTTGTGTGTGTCTCTCTCTCTCTCTCTCTCTGGAACCCCCATAATCTCTCTCTCTGTTTTTTTCCTCTCTCGCCCTCTCTCTCTCTCTCGCTCTGTCTTTCTTTCGCTCCCTCTATCCCTTTACCTCTCTTTCTCTCTCTCTCTCTATATATATACATATATATATATATATGTATTTATTTGATGTTTCAATATATGTATATATATACGTATGTAATATGTATATGTCTTGACCTCTGTCTCCTTGATCTGTCCTGACACATGTGTGTATAGTTCATGCTGACCAGATCCTCTCTCTCTCTACCTCTATATATATATACACCCGAAGCCATCCACGGGACCGATGTCATAGAAATGCTCACCTCGAAACCGGAGGAGGAGGAGGAGGAGGAGGAGGAGGAGGAGGAGGAGGAGGAAACGGATAGTAAGACGGAATAGAAGGCTGGGGATACACGTTTGCAGTTGCAGGCGAAGCCCGGCCTGATCCTCACAGACCCTGCATTGATGACCGAAGAGTTGAGGACACCACCAGGCCTTGGCCGCTCGCGGCATCGATTCGGCGCTCTTGGACAAGTGGCCGCAGGACGTCCGATGGTCATCCCGGGGTGGCCTCTCGGGCCTCTCTTGCCTCTTACAGGCTCTCTTGGGGCGATCTTGGGGGCCTCCTTCTCTTCCCCCCTCCCCCTCCCTCTCCCTCCCCCGCCTGTCCAGGGCCCCGCTGCCCCCCCCACTCCTCCCGGCCCCCCTCGCCCCCGCCCGGCAGGACGACGAGAAGGGAGGCAAGAGCAAGGGCGGCAAGGACAAGGGCGACGACAAGGGCGGCAAGGACAAGTGGCGAGAAGAGAAAGGCCTCTCCCGGGGGGAGTGTGCAGGGAGGAGCAGGAGGGGGAGGAGCAGGAGGGGGAGGAGGAGCAGGAGGAGGAGGAGGAGGAGGAGGAGGAGGGGGACAAGGAAAAGTTGGAGGAGGAGGAGGGAGAGGAGGAGGGGAGGGAGGAGGAGGAGGCGGAGGAGTAGGGGGGGGAGAGGGGAAGGAGGGAGGTAGGAGGAGGAGGAGGAGGAGGAGGAGGGAGAGGAGGAGGAGGAGGATAAGGAGCTGGAGGAGGAGGAGGGGGAGGAGGAAGATGAGGATGATGATGATGAGGAGGAGGAGGAGGAGGAGAAGAAGAAGAAGAAGAACATGTAGGATCATTAGGAGGGGAAGGTTGATGACGAGGAGGAGGACGAGGAGGAGGACGAGGAGGAGGAGGAGGAGCATGATGACAAGGAAGGCTGATATTGGGGACGGCGCAGGTCGGAGAAGTGGGGCTGGGGTGGAGGCGCACAGTCGGAGGAAGGGGAGAATGGGGGAAGGGGAGTCGGGGGTGGGCGCGGTGGGTGGGAGGCAGCGGAGCGGAGGCGAGTGGGCGGATTGTGGACAGGAGCAGCAGCGGGAGGCGAGAAGAGGTAGGTAGCAGAGTGGAGGAGGAGGAGGAGGAGGTGAGAGGAGAAGCAATGAGCAAGGAGCAATGATGATGAGGATGATGGGGATGATGATGGTTCTGGTGATTGTGGTGGTAGTGATGATGAGGAGGATTATGATGATGAGGATGAAGGCGAAGATATGAAGATGACCACGGCGACGACGATGATGCTGGGAAGGTGGAGGAGGGGAGAAGGAGGAGGAGGAGGGGCAGTAATAGCGTGGAGGCGATAGAAGAGAAGGGGGAGTTGGAGGAGGAGGAGGAGGCCGATGAGGCGGAGGCAAAGGAGAGTAGATCCAGGAATGCGGAAAGGGGTGAGTATGGGGAAGTGCGAGGCGGTGAAGGGGCAGAAGACAACTCCTGATAATAATGATAGTAATACACGTTCCGCTCACATTGTGTAAGGCGTCGTCTTCACCGCCGCCGGTCGAGGACATGCAGGAGGAGGAGGAGGAGGAATAGGCGGATGAGGAATAGGAGGGTGAGGAGGAGGAGGAGGAGGAGGACCAGTGCAAACCCAAGAACCATCGACGATGTTGGAATAAACCCTCCCGCCAAGCTCCCTCTTCATATGCCCTACAATGCCACGGATCAACCTGACTGCTGCGTCTTGACGATCCTGAAGCGTGCCAGAACGCCATTCCTGGGACTTCAACATCGCGAACCAACGTAATTGTTGCACCCCCATAATCCTGAACCGTTCCAAAACATCATTTCTGGCACGCTGGGCATTGGAATCAGCGAAACTCTTGGAAATTGTATGAACGAATGTGCGCGGCGCTAATGCGAGAGCCACATTTTGAAAAGGAACCGCCCTCAATCCGTGAAGCTCTTGCAAATTGTTTAGACGAATGTGCTCGGCGATAATTCGAGAGCCACAGTTGAAAAAGAAACCGCCCTCAATCCGTGAAGCTCGTGCAATCTGTTAAAGCGATTGTGCGCGGCGCTAAGGCGAGAGCCATAGTTTGGGAACCACCCTCCCTCAGTATGTGACGTTGTTGCTATGCTTTAAGTTTCAGGACCATAAGTGGTGAGGAAGTCTCAGGCGAAGCGCTGGGACCGCCCTAAAACGTGGCCTCGGGGTGCGACAGGGAGAAGTTAGTCATTAGCAAAACGGAGGAGGAGGAGGAGGATGAGGAGGAGAGTTGGGAGGAGGAGGAGGAAACGGAGGGGGAAATGGGAGGAGGCGGGGAGGAGGAGGAAGAGGAGGTTGAGGTGGAGGTGAGGCAAAGGTGGGGGAGTTGGGGCAGGCATCTTGCACTGGGGAGGAGGAGGAGGAGGTGAGGGGGAGCGTGAGAGGAGGAAGATGAGCAGGAGGAGATGGAGGGGAGAACAAGAGAAGGAGCAGCAGCAGCAACCGAGGAGAAGGCGGGAGGCCTCCCACCTCCCGCGCCTGGCTGGCTGAGCGGCAGGTGCAGGCAAGGGCAAGGGCAAGGACAAGGATAAGGATAAGGATAAGGAGGACAAGTCGAAGGCCGCCAACAAGGGCGAAGATGAGGCAGCGCGCGGCCATGTCGTCGTCGGCCTCCTTGCCAGCGTCGTGTCGATGTCACTGTTCTCGTCATCCTCATCATCACCAACATCAACACCATCACCGTCGTCATCATCATCACCATCATCACCATCATCATCATCATCATCATCAACATCATCATCATCATCATCAACATCAACATCAACATCAACAACAACAGCACATCATCACCACCACCACCATCATCATCATCATCATCATCATCATCATCATCACCATCACCACCATCATCATCATCATCATCATCATCATCGTTGTCATTACCATCGTCATTATCATATTCAGCATCAGCATCGGTATCACCACCCTCATCGCTATCATCATTATCAGCATAATCATCATCAGCAGCCGCAGCATATCCATCATCATCAGCAGTAGCAGAAGCAGGTCTTCCCAAGCAGTGCTTGCACTTGGGGGGTCCTTACTTCGTCTAAAAGGAACGGGGCCTGGGATTCGGTCTGGCCGGCTTGCCGCCGTCGCTGCCCGCCGCCGCCGCCGTCCGTCGCCGCTGCTTCGGGGCCTGGGCGTCGGTCGCCGCCCCGGTTGCCGCACTCGCCGCCCGTCGCCGCCGTCCGTCGCCACTCCACTGCGCCGGGGTGTCGGTCGCCGCGCTGCTTGTTGCCGTGGCCGCCTGTTGCCGCCGCCCCGTTCCAGCCCCCCACTTCATCGGATCGCAATCGATTGCAATAGGCTCTCCTTTCTAAGGAATTTGGATATACCGTAATACCCCTTCTGGGTTTATCAACCCCCCCTGGGAATAGCACGGTTTGCCCCATCGTTCAGTCAGAACTCAGGCCATCCCAGCCAAGCCGGTATCGACCCCCTTTATCCTCGTTGAGGATTACTATGCGCGCACACTCTCTGATCAAACACCATCAACTTCCAATACTCCTCTGCAGCAAATGAGACAAAGTCCGCACACGCGCGACGTCGCACGCGCATGCCGAAATATTCAAAAACCGTAGCTTCGGAACGGATTTCAAGATCGAGGTTCCCGAGCACATAGAACAAACATTTGTGTTTCAACATGAATTGTCAAGCCAGAACATGTGTGCTGACGCCCTTGCGAATTCGTATGACAAGTATCGGTTTTCCAACCATTCCACCAAACAAGATCAAGCGGGGCTCTCGCGCGTGCATGTCGAAATCATTCGAACGCCATTGCGCGCTTGCTGGGGGCACGAACCCGATGCAACAACAAAGCAGAGTACACGCGCGCGCGTCGTCGCGGGCGCATGTCGACATGTGTCAAAACCCATGGGCCCCTTCAGGATTTCAAGATCCCGAAGCCATAGTGAAACAAGTGGTGTTGCAACATGCTGTTTCAAGATAACGCGTGCGCGCTCCTGCGAATTCGTATGAAGCCATAAGTGTTTCGCCAGGTACATCACATGCGACCAAGTGGCTTCCTCGTACGCGCATGTCGAAGCAGTTACACTGCCGTTGCGCGCTTGCTGGTGTGGGGGCACGGTCCCTTCCAAATCAGACCATGCCGGCCACTCGCGCCCGTCGGCCGTGCGCGCACGTCGAAATTTTCCATTGCGTTCATCACCGACGCGTGGACACCATCATCGTCATTTGCGGGGTCAGCATCGGCGCTGTCGTTGGCCATGCCGTCGTGATCGCCAACATCATCACCAGCATCGCTACTGTCATCATCGTGTCTGCATTTGTCGGCGTCGCCATGATACCGCGCCCGCCCGCGCCACCGACTCGCATCGGAGCACCCGCGCGTTAGTGCGGCCTGCGGGACACGCGGCGAAATCCCCAGCGGTCAGCGCCACCGCGGCCGCGTCGGTCGCGCCAGACTAGCTGGCCGCTCTGCGCGCGAGTCTGCGCGCGCTAGCGCGGCCGCAGCAAGGTTTTGAGAGGATTAGGCAAAGGAGCTGTGGACACGCACCACAACTTTTATATATATATATAGAGAGAGAGAGAGAGAGAGAGAGAGAGAGAGAGAGACACGTACTGCTGAGCATGTATTTTACTGCTTAGCTTAAGCTTACACCACAGCCACTTATTAGTATACCTTGCGCCACATCGATTGCCCCACGTAGCTAGCACACATAGAGTGCACCACCCAGATTCTTTACTCTAAAAAGAGAATAGACCCCCCCCCGGCTTTCTCGGTACACCAGTTTGTGTTGAAGTTTACAGATGACCATCTGATTTTGCCCCATCGTCCGTCCCAAATATGACCTCAGACCATCCCAGCCGGGCCGAGTTCGACCCCCCGTCATCTTATGCAAAAAACTCTGTGCGCACACTCGCTTATCAACAAGTATCCGTTTCCAAACATCCCTTTCAACAAATGATAAGAGTACACACGCGCGCGTCGTCGCGCGCGCATGCAACACATGGTTTCGCAGCACGGATTTCCACAAACAAAATGAATGAAAACAACGTGCGCGAACGCTTTTGCGAATTCTCAAGAAACCCGTCGGCTGCTCAACGGTTCCAGAGAAGACTACCAAGCGGGCTTCGCGCGCGCGCAGGTCGAAATCGTTCGAAATTCCTTGCGCGCGTGCCGTCGCAAAAACCCTTTGCAAAAAATGGGACGAGGGGCGCGCGCGCGTCGTCGCGCAAACATGCTGAATTCCTTCAAAAACCCGCGGTTTCGTAACGGTTTTCAAACATAATGTACAAAGCCACACACACACACAAAAGCACTTGGCTTCGCAACATTCGTCTTCAAAATAACGCTTGCGCGCGCGCTCTTGCGAATTCTTAAGAGAACCATCGTTTTTTTCCACATGTCCATGGAATTCTGCCAAACGGGCCTCTGGAGCCGCATGCCGACATCATTCGCACGCCCTTGCGCGCGTGCTGGGGGGGCACGATCCGTGTCAAATAAAACCAGGGGGGCCACACTCGCGCGTCGGCAAAGCGCGCATGTCGAACTCTTTCCGAAACATTCATCGCCGACGCGAGGACGCCGTCATCGTCGTCGGCGTGATCAGCATCGGCGCCCGCACTTGCCGCGCCGTCGTCGGTGCGAACATCGTCACCAGCCTCGCTACTAGCATCATCGCGTCTACCTTTTTCGGCGTTGCCATGATACCGCGCCCGCCCAAGTCGCTGACTCGCAGAGAAGTGCCCAGTGGGATGCGCCCAGCGGTCAGCGCCACCGCGGCCGCGTCGGCGGCGCCAAATTAGCTGGCCGCTGCGCGCGCGTGCTATGGTTGGCGCGGCCGCAGGGATGCAACAACCAACGCCAAGCATGCATCGCAATCGCCACCGCGTGGGTTTTGCAAACCAAGTTGCCGGTGGGTGAGTGGAATGTTTGCAAGAGCATGGGATGTGTCAACTCTTTCATAAAATTACTTACACCACAAAAATTGCACCACGTAGCTTGCATTTCCTAGCCTACGCCGTATAGGTTAACACGTAAGCTGTTACGGCATATGTTGTATTACGAAGTTGCGCTACGTAGCTTACACCATGTCGCTCACACCACATATATTGCACCACGTATATGGCATCACATAGCGAACGCCAAATATATTGCACCACGCAGATGGTAAAAACATCACTGCCTGGGCAGGAATGAGAAGCGATGCGTATCGCCCGCGCGAAAGAGTGTCCTGAACTTGAAAATGGATCCACACAACAGGCGTGACGCATGTTGTGTTTCGTTCGCCGGCCGTCGGAAAAAAAAGGGGCCGCGCCCGGAGCGAAATGCCGGTTGCATCTCACTTGGAAGTTGCGTTTCCGGTTTGGCGTGGCGCATGTTTCGCCTTCGGTAGTCCTGCTGCACGTGAAATTTCTGATTGATGCTCTCGCTGACATGCATCGCTGGGAGCTCCTAAAAGTTCCGTTCCCGTTTGCGCGCGGCCTATGTATGTTTTTCAAGTGACGATGTCGTCGGAAGGGCGGCCGCTTGCGCGGGAGCGTCTTTCGTTTGCCAGGCTGGAGAACACGCCAGTCCCAATGTCCAGTTCAGGCAGCATCGATTCGTATGTTATGGGAAGAGGGCGGCGACTGGGCGGGGCTCGCTGACCTGCTCGAGCTGGCCAGCTTCAACCTGTCTCCTGCTCCAACTTCCAGTGCTTCTCCTCCCTCTCTCTTCCCGCTCCTACCCCGCCCTTGTTTACCCTCCTCCCTCCACTTTTGTTTGTTGGTCTCTTTCGCTCTCTCTTCCTCTCCCCTTGCCCTGCCCGGCCCTGCCTTCCCCCTCCCCCCTCTCTGGATGGAGAACGAGAGAGGTTGTACAGGAGCGGGCAGGGTAATGGGCAAATAGATGGAACAGACAATCGAGACAAGGGGGGGGGGGATGGACAGGACGAATAGCAGTGGAGGAGAGATCGGGAGAGGAGGAGGAAGAGGAAGAGGAGGAGGAGGAGGTCCAGTGTAAACCCAAGACCCATCAACGATATTGGAATACACCCTCCCTCCAAGCTCCTTCTTCACAGGCCCCTTATACGGGTTCATTACATTGAGGGAAGTGCCCGATTGGGAGACAACCGTTTGAAGATCCTGAAGCGCGCCGGAGCACCATTATCGGGACTTGATCGCCACGAATTAACATGACGGTTGCGTCTTGACGATCCTAAATCGCGGCAGAACACCAGCCTTGGGACTTCAGCACCACGAGGCAACTTGATTGTTGCGCCCTCACAATCCTGAACCGCTCCGAAGCACCATTGCTGGCACGTTCGCAATAAGATGCCGTGGAATTCTGGCAAATGTTTAAAACGAGTAGGCGCGGTGCCAGGGCAAGAGCCGCATTATGAAAAGGAACCGCCCTCCATCTGCGAAACTCGTGCAGATTATATAAACGTATGTGCGCGGAGCTACGGGGCGCTCCCTTTGGGCCCACGAACCCTGTGAGAGGTGTGCCGAAATGGGTGCGGCGGACGCATTCGGACGGTGGCATCGGGGCCTTCGGTGGAGCTCCCCATGAGGCCACGAAACGTGTAGGGGGTGCGGAAATATGTGATGGGGACGCATGCAGGCGGTGGCACGGGAGCTTTCGGTGGAGCTCCCTACGGGGTCACGAAACGTGTGAGGGGTGTGCCGTAAAGGAGTGTGGGGGACGCATGTGGGCACTGGGGCCTTCGGGCTCCATATGGGCCACGGAACGCGTGAGGGGTGTGCCGAAATGGGTGTGGGCGCATGTGGACGGTTGCATTGGGGCCTTCGGTGGAGCTCCCATTGGAGCCACGGAACGCGTGAGGGGGGTGCCGAAATGGGTGGTGGGGGGCATGCGGGCGCAGCTATTGGGGCCTTCGATGGGGCTTCCACTGGTGCCACGAAACGGCTCAGGGGTGTGCCGAAATGGGTGGTGGTGAGGCATGCGGGCGCAGCCACTGGGGCTTTCGATGGAGCTCCCGATGGGGCCACGAAGCGTGTGAGGGTGTGCCGAAATCTGGTTGTGGGGGAGGCATGCGGGCGCAGCCACTGCGGCCTTCGGTGGAGCTCCCTATGGGGCCACGAAGCGTGTGAGGGGTGTGCCGAAATTGGTGACGATGATGGTGATGATGACGCCGATGATGGTGAAGATGATGGTGATGATGACGCCGATGGCCATGATGATGACGATGATGATGACGCCGA
This sequence comes from Prorocentrum cordatum, assembly GCA_963575745.1. Taxonomy (NCBI): domain Eukaryota; class Dinophyceae; order Prorocentrales; family Prorocentraceae; genus Prorocentrum; species Prorocentrum cordatum. The sequence continues at coordinate 9,966 of CAUYUJ010011895.1, read as the reverse complement.
TGATGATGATGATGCTGATGATGATGATGATGATGATGATGATGATGATGATGATGATGATGATGATGATGCTGATGCTGATGCTGATGCTGATGCTGATGCTGATGCTGATGCTGATAATGATCATGATCATGATTATGCGGATGCTGATCATGCTGATTATGATACTTATAACGATGACGATCATGATGCTGATGATGATGATGATGCTGATAATGAGGATGAACGTGATTTCGATGATCATCATCGCAATCATGGACGATGGATGATGATGACGACGATGGATGGCGGTAGTGATCATTATGATGATCATGTCGATGAGCATGATGATGATGCTGGGAGGAGGGAGGGGGAAGAGGAGGAAGGAAAGGAACGCGCGGCGTTGTCTCTTCAATCTAAGGACCCAACACCACAGGATGGTTGGGGAAAAGCGGCCCGCCATTAACACGTGAAACGCTTGTAACATGTTGAAAACGAATGTGCGCGGCGATGAGGCGAGAGCCACATTTTGGAAGCGACCCGCCCTCAGTGTGTGAAACGGCTGCCAACTTCTAAGCTTCAGGAGCATTAGTGGTACGGAGATCTCAGGCGAAATTCCCCGCCAGCCCTTCCGACGATTTCCTGGGTGCAACAGGGAGGAGTTATTCACAAGGAAAAGGAATGGAGCAGCAGCAGGAGGAGCAGGAGCAGGAGGAGGCGGAGGAGGAGGAGGAGGAGGAGGAGAGGGAGCAGGATGAGGCGGACGAGGAGGAGGAGGAGGCGGAGGCGGAAAAGGAGGATGAGGATGAGGCTGTGTGCGAACCCAAGAGTCATCAACGATGTTTAAACATAAACATCCCTCCAAGCTCCCTCTTCATCAGCCCATACAACGGTTCAATTCCACAGGAACTGCCTTGTTGGAAGTCAATCATGTGAAGACCCTGGCACATACCAAAACATTGTTCTCGGGATTCCAACGCCACGGATCAAGCTGATTGTTGCGTCGTGACGATCCTGAATCGCGCCAGAACGCCATTCCTGGGATTTCAACACCGGGAATCAACGTAACTGGTGCGGCCTCATAATCCTGAATCCTTCCAAAACGCCATTTCTGGTACGTTGATCATGGGAAATCCGTGAAACTCTTGCTAATTAAAGAAACGAGTGTGCGCGGCGCTGAGGCTAGAGCCACATTTTGAAAAAGGCACCGCCGTAAATCCGTGAAGTTCGCGCACAATTTTGAAACGAATGTACACGGCGCTAGTGCGAGAGCCACATTTTGAAAACAGCCCGCCCTCAATCCGCGAAGCTCTTGCAATCTGTTTGAACGACAGTGCGCGCGGCGGTCAGGCGAGAGCCACATTTTGGAAGCCACCCGCCCTCGATTGCGCGGCGCTAAGGCGAGAACAACATGTTGAAAACCACCCGCCCTCAATCCGCGAAGCTCATGTATTTTTTTTTGCGCGCGGCGCTTGGGCAAGAGCCACATTTTGAAAACGGCCCGCCCTCCATCTGTGAAGCTGCTGCCAGTTTTGGAGCTTCAGGGTCAAAACTGGTGAGGAAATTCTCAAACGAAACGCCGGGCCCGCCCTAAAACCTGGCCTCGGGGTGCGACGGGGAGAAGTTATTTATAAGGAAAAGGAACGTGAGAGGACGAGCAGGAGGAGGTGGAGAAGGAGGAGGACGAGGAAGAGGAAGAGGAGAAGGAGGAAGAGGAGGAGGAGGAGGAGGAGGAGGAGGAGCAGAAGTCACAGCTGCAGCAGCCGCCGCCGCAGCGGCGCGAGCGCGGAGGACAGCTACAAGGAGCGCAGCCAGCTGAGCAGCAACGCCCCGGACTTCACTCCGGCCGCGCCCGCCGCGCCATCTCCGAGCATTCCCAGCGCCTCTCGGGACCGCGCGGGTATCACAACCCTCGCGAGGGTCTAACGAGGGTGTTCTTAATACCCCAGCGAGGGCTTTTGTTTATGCCCTCGCACTGGTCGTGTTCTCCTGGACCATAGGACCATATTGCGCAGTGTAGGAGGCCATTTTGGATTACAGTAGGCCAAGACCATCTGGGGCAGCCATCTCAGGGCCAAAACGGACACCCCCAGCACCTCGCGGCCAGACCCCCGGGATGGGACTTCCCTTCTTGCGCTCGGGGGTCCTATTTGGCTCGATCTTGGTCGAATGTGGAAGCCGTGTTCAGGCTACGCCAGGCCCAGAAATCAGCAATACATCCATCCCGTCGGGCCCAGAAGTCGACAACATGTTTAATCGACAACCACATGGGCACACGTCTTCACGCGAGCGACGCCGCGTATGCACGCGCGCTTATGCGCCAACCATCATTTTCGCGTGACTCGGCGTGGAAGGCTTCTGGCGTGGGGTATGGGGGAGGGCTGTGGTCGAGCACTGTGGCATAGCGTGTCGCGCCGCGGGTTCTGGTCCACTACGATTCGGCTTAACGCGCTAACCACCTTCGAATCCCCAAGCGTCAACGTCCCGAGCCGTTCCCAGCCTCCCGCCCCGCGGAGCGGAACGACGCACTCTCATCGCATGGCATAGCGTGTCGCCGGGGCTGCCGCCGCGACGCGCTATCCAGAAGTTCCTGGCCTTAAACCCCTCCACGAAGGGGACGAAGGGTGCCGGGGAAGAGCCCTCGCTCTGAGCCGTCCGGGCGCAGAGGGCTGGCGTGGTTCCGCGTGCGCCGAGGCAGCGCGTGAGAGCGCCGCCTTCACCCGGCGAGCGCGTTGGCAGCACTGGCGCCGCCCCCCTCCGCAGATCACCTCGTGCCCCTCCGACGCGCTGCAGAGGGCAGCCCGCTGTGCGAGGCAGGGGTGAGCTGCGCCCAGCACGAGCAGCTGCCTTCTGCAGCCACGCGGGGGAGCTGCGAGTGCAAGAGAGAGAGAGAGAGAGAGACCGCGCGCAGGAAGCCGGCGGGGCCGCGCGTAGCCTTGCGAGTGCCCTGCGAAGCGCGAGGGACCGCGCGCACGGCAGGCTTTTTTTTTTATCTTTTCTTTTTTGTTTTTGTTTTGTTTGGTTTTCGTAGTTCCTTGTCACCTTTTTTTTGTTTGTTTTTTTTGTTGTTTTTTTTTTTTCTTTATGGATTTTGGTATTTTTTTGTTTTTTTTTTTTTTTTTTTTTTTTGTTCTTCTTTAATTTGCCTGTTTGTTTGTTTTTTTTTTTTTTTTTATTATTCTTTTTTTTTTTCTTTTTTTTTTTCTTTATATTTTTATTTTGTTTTGATTTTTTTTTTTTTTCTTTTTTTACACGAGCATGTTTTTTTCTATTCTTTTTATTTTTCTTTTAATTGTTTTTCTTTTGTTTTTTTTTTGTTTTTCGAGTCGCGTCGACGCCGCGGCGACGCCGCCGCGGCGGCGCCGCGGCGGCGACCCCGCCGCGCGCCGCCGGTGGCCCTGAAGCGGCCGGTGTGGGACGAGTCGGCGGTGGCAGATCCATCGATCGTGCAAGGTGGAAGGATCCACGCGGTGTCGGACACTTGTGGTGGGCTCGCCACGGCGCGAGCCTGCCGCCGGCGGAAACGGCAAGGACCACCCGGTGCTGTGGACGACGATCCGTGGAGAGGGAGCATGTTGCCAAGTCATTCCCAGATGTATTCAACATGTTTTTTTTGTGAGGTGGGGGCGTTCGTTAAGGAATGTGGCCAGGAGGTTGCAGACCCTGGAGGATTCCGTACCGGACGAAGGCGGCGGCGATATCCGTGCCCGATCCACCATTGGAGATCCACTGGCTTCCAGACCCTGGACTCCTTATCCAAGGGTTCCTTGCCCAATGCCCTCACCGCTTTTTTATACCATTATCCCGACAAAGCAACCTAACAGCGATGTGTAGAAGCATAGCTGGAAACATTGCCTGTGGTATTCATGTAAGAGTGCTGTTGTAGAATTCTGGTGTTCTCGCAGTCGCATTCGGATTCGCAGTGGCAGTCGCAGTGGCAACATCAGCGGCAGTCGCAGTGGCACTGCCAGTAGTTGCAGTAACAATACCTACACTAGCAGCAGCAACAGCAGCAGCAGTAATAGTAACAGTAGTAGTAGCAGTAGAAGTAGTAGTGATGGTAGTAGTGGTAACAGTGAAGTAGTAGTTGTAGTGTGTGGAGTGAACGAGTAGGAGTGATGGGAGCAGTGGTAGTAGCAGTAGAAACACTGCTTTCGATAACGGTATCTCCAAATGAGATATTTGTATAAATGCATTGAGGTCTAAACAAGACACTGCTATCAACGGATGTGATTCCAAACGAGACACTGCTATCAACGGGTTGAGCCTCAAACGACACACTTGCATCAATGAGTGTAGCTCCAAAACAGGCACTCCCATGAATGGATTTAGTGTGATGTCGTAGTAGTAATAGTATGGGCACGGACCCGTAAGACCTGAGTCTGCACCGGGGTGCTCGGCGAAACCATTGATGATGATGATGATGATGATGCTGATGCTGATGATGATGATGATGATGATGATGATGATGATGATGATGATGATGATGTGATTGAGGAGGATGATGGGATGATGACCGCGCTACTTGGATTTGTTCTGTCCGTCTTTCTCGGCCTCCAACCAAATCTTGGAAGACATCTCGCAAACGGAAGAGGAGCGCACTGAGGAGCGGCGTGTGAAGCGGACAGTCGGCAAAACTTGCAGGCTGAGAAGCACAGCGGAAACTCGGAGGCTGAGAAGCACCGCGGCCGCGCAGTCCTACTACTGCTGGAACTAGGATTACAAGTACGCACGCCGAGAAGCACCGTGGACACGCGGGCTCGGATACTTCACCTCTCCCGCTTGTATTGCAGGAAATCGCGCCAATCCGGCGGCTGGCAAGTACCGAGGAGGCGCAGGCTGAGAAGCACCGCGCGAGTGCAGGCTGAGAAGCACTACGCGAGTGCATGCCACGGCATTGCGTGTCACATGAATGCAGGCTGAGAAGCACCGCGTTTTGTTTGCCAGAGATCACTCCCAGGTCACCTGATCCTGCAACAACAGCCACGGCGTAGCTGCCACAGGGGCCGCAGAGAGCAACGGCTCGGTCACCAAATTGGCCTGTCGGTGAATCACAATGCGCGCGTGGCTCCATGAGCCATTGTATCGCGCGTTGCGAGGCACCAGTGTGCTGTGCGTGTTGTTGCCGTAGCAGAAGACGGCCTCTGGGGCCCAGAGCGGATTCCAGCGGACAATGTAGACCCTGTGGACGCCATTCCGGATGACGTCGCGCGCACCCTCGATTTGTGCCGCCCATCGAAGCCAGTCAAACGCTGAGCCATCGGTGATGTCAACAGCACCTGGGGCAGTCTCGCCATAGTGGTAGTGCAACAGCGTTTGGAGAGCGGCGCTCGCTTCGTCGCGGCCCACAGTCTGGCGCGAGCGGGCGGCCTCTTGCAGGTGCTCCAGTGTGAAGAGCAGTGGGGCATCACCGCCAGGCACGGCAGGCTGAGCAGCGCCACAGGTACATCAGGCCGAGTAGCGGCAGGCCCAGGCACCGCAGGCTGAGCAACGGCGCGTGGTGGGCCGACATAGGTGGGCTCATCGGGTCGGCCGTTCTTGTGGTAATGCAGGCGCGTGGCTGAGCCGTCTGCGCGAACGAACTCAAAGAAATGCCTGCCGTGGCCATCCGTGTTGGAGTAGTTTGGGTCGCGCTCTGTCTCGATGATGCGAAAGAGAACCCGGGCGATGCCCTGGCCGATTGCCCGGTCAGCGAGACCCGGAGCGGCAGACCGAAGCAGTTGCTTCCAGTCGTAGAACGGGTCTTTTGTTACGTCTCTGAACGACACGTCGTTGGCAATCGACTGCGCGCGCAGCGCGCGCTGCCATTGGCAGGCGGTCTTGCCACCCGCGCCTGGTGCACGGGGGACCTCTTCGAGGTGAGCTCGCTCAAAAACCACGTCGGAATCTGGCTCGGCAGGCGGTCCGGGCGGAAGCGGCAGAGACTCCTCCGGGACATCGGATGGTGGCGGGGGTGGCGGGGGCGACGCCGCCTTGTCGCGTCCTGGCATTGCGAGAAAGCAGGCTGAGGAGCACCGCCGCGGCTGGGCGCACAGGTGGATCTCGAGCAAACAAGTGGCTACGGATCTTGTCGCGTGTCGATTTGTACAATCAATACTGGAGAGCTAAAAGTGTCCTCAGTGGTGGCAACGGTAGTACCCCCAGTCGGAGTAGTGGTTGCAATGGCAGCAGTTGCAACAGCAGTAGCTACAGGAGCAGCAGCAGCAGCAACATCAGTAGTACTCTGAAGGGCAGTGGTAATGGTAGTAGTAGTAGTAGTAGTAGTAGTAGTAGTAGGCCCGCCAGTGGTACTAGTAGTACGAGCTGGACTGGTAGGACGATCAGTAGTAATGGTAGCAGTAGAAGTAGTAGTAGAAGTAGCAGAAACAGTAGTAGTACCAAGTACACACTGCTATCCACTAGCGTATGCGTAATCGAGAGACTGCTCGCCATGGATTTAGTCTGGAAAGATGCACTGCTATCACTAGTGGATTTGTCTCTGAATGAGACACTGCCGTCAATGGATGTAGATTCGAAGGACTCACTGCTGTCGACAAGTGCATCTCCAAAGGAGACCCTGCTATCAATGGATTTATATCCAAATGAGACACGGCCATCAATGGAGACAGCTCCAAACGATGCAGCGTTTTCAATGGATTCTGTTTCTTCAAACGAGACGCCTCTATAAATGGATGCAGGTTCAAACGAGACAGTGACGCCAACGGATGTTGGTCCAAACGAAACACTGCTATCAATGGATTTAGTGCGGAACGGGACACTGCTATCAATAGGACATTTGTTTGCAAACGAGACACTGCCGACCGCCGCAGCATCGACGCGTCTAGAAAAAGCAATTGCGGGGTGAGAAGCACCGCAGGCAAAAAGTGAGGCAGTTGCGGCGGCGAGCGCAGCCGCCGCGGGGCTCGTCGACAGCCGCGGCGACGCCTTCGGCACTCACTCCCGCACCCACTGTAGCACGTTATTCTTGTGCTGAAACCAAAACTTTGTGGTGGTACTCACAAGAGCAATGGCAGGCTGAGAAGCGCTGCGGGCCCAAGTGAGTAATCCCGCACAAGCAGTTACAGCAGCAACTGAGGGCTGAGAAGCACCGCAGGCGAACGCGAGTCAGCGGGGGCTGTGAAGCGAGAGACTTGAGGCAGACATCGCTGGCTGACTGCAAGGCGAATCCGATCCCGCCGAGCAAGCAGCGAAAAAGCCCGAGGCACGCGAGGTGCAGCAAGCTGAGAAGCATCGCTGGCAAGACATCAGCACCTTATGTCAAGCTTTCTCCTGACGGGTGGCCTTCGAGGATTCTGCACTTCTTGGCTGAGTCGGGTGTCTTACTCCACGCATTCATCCGCTTGTGCTCACCAGATTGCTGGAGCTCTGTGCGCGTCCCCAGTGTCCTCAATTTCTTGATGAAGTACTGCGCCTCTGTCACTGCGCCCTCGTCGATGCGGGTTACGCTGCGCACCGTGATCGCATCTTTTGAACAGCCTGCAATGAGCAACAGGCAGACTCTGTGCTTTGCTCTGTTGGGCGGGTCCATTTTGAAGGAGAGCAAGTTGTCTACGGAGCAATAGCCGTGAATGGTCACCGCGTGTGAATTCTCATCGTCAGAGGCGTCCGTCACATCTGGTGTAGACACGAGGAAGCCACTCGCAGTGGACACGCACCGCGACTTCTGTGTGGCGCGAACAAGAGCCACTGCCAAGTGGCGTGGACCTTCTGGAACTCGGCCATGGCATCAATGCCACTCAACGCGAAGGCTGCCGCTTGGGAGACGGCAACTTTGCAGGAGCCGCTGAAATCGCGGGCAGTAGTGGTGAAGAATACGCGCTGACCTTTGCTCTCCACCACAGAGTCGCCGGGCTCCGGCTCCTCAGGCCTCATCCCGCTCACCTGCAACAAGCGCGGCAAGGTTGCGGTCGGGTCTTCCGACGCCATCGCCAGAAAGGCACAGCAGGACAAGCGGCCATGGCACTGCGCCAAACAGGCTCAGTTTGCGGCGGTGCTGCTCAGTTTGCGGCGGTGCTCGAGGTAATCTTTCTGCGCGCAGACTACGCAGGCTGCCTCGCATCGGTGTGCTGCCTCGTTGCCCGAGAAGCGGTTGCCCTTGCTGCCCGGGTGACAGAACTGCTGGAAGTGAGCAAAATTCTGCACCATGAGCCTCTTTTCCTGGGCGGTTATCGGCCTGCAGCCAGCCTCCGCCATCAGGAACAGCACCCGTTTGCGGTATTCCGCCTCGCCCGCGTGGCCCTGCTGCTTGTGCCGCGCAAAGTCTTCCTCTGTAGGAAAGTCGCAGTCGCAGAGCTGGCACACGAGCGGCCCCGTCATGACGGGGCGGTCGGAGAAGACGCGCAGCTGGCACCCCTCCACCTCGCCGCCGGGAACGTAGCAGCTCTTCCCCGCGGGGGCGGCCGACGCCTTGCGCACCCGCCCCACGCACCGCTGCGCGAATTCCGCGCGTTGCGCAGAGAGGCTGGACACAAGCTCCTTGTAGGCGGCAAGGCGCCGCAGGATTGCCTTGGTCCGGATGCCGCTCTCGAGCATCAGCAGGTCCTGGTCGATCCTGTTCTGCGCCTCCTCAGCGAACCCTTCCATGGGGTTTGGAAGGCCCTCCGCCTCCGCGATGCGAGTCTTTGTTGTGGCTTCGCTCTCCGCTTGCTTGAAGGCCTGGAGCTCGGCGCCCTGCTCCGGGGAGAACTGGTTGGCCTTCCGTGCTTTCCGGACTTTCTCTGCCAGCTGCCGCTCTGCGAGGCTACGCCCAGCATGCTCCTTCGGGTGGCGGCCGAGGTCTCGCACTTGCTGCATGAGCTCCTCGGTCTTATCTCGCTTTTGCTGCATGAGCTCCTCGGTCTCCTGCTTCCGCTTGAGCTCCTCGGTCTCCGTCTGCTGATCAGCACAGCCCAGGGCCCGCAGTTCATGCAAAATGTCTTTGGGGATGCGGTCGCGATGGTCCGAGAAACGTTTGGCCAACTTGTTTTCGGCCCGTTCTTGTTCGGACGTTCCTTTATTTCGCTTCGGTATCCGGCCGAACTGCTTCACGTGCTCGACGAGCGTTTACAGACGACCGCTCAATGCAGCACGCTGAGGAGCAGCGCTGTTCCCTGCCGCAGGCTGAGGAGCACCGCTGTTGAATGCAGCAGGGTCAGGAGCACCGCCGCCAGATCGAGAACTATCAGCATGTCCTGGCATTAAGGTGTGCAGTAGGCGCTGCGCAGTTCCTTTGAAAGGAAATCTTCGAAAGCAGGGCTGTAGCCAAGAAGGCTACGGGGACGACGGTGATGATGAAGATGATGAGTCTTGGAAGTCTGGGAAGTGGAAGAACACGAAGTGGCGTACAGTTGGCTCCCATTCAAAACGCGGCCCGGGAGTGGAGTTCTGGGAAGTGGAAGAACACGAAGTGGCCTACAGTTGGCTCCGGGCATTCAAAATGTGGCCCGGGAATGGTGTTCTGGGAACTCCAAGAGCACGAAGTGGCCTACAGTTGGCTCCGGGCATCCAAAATGTGGCCCGGGAATGGAGTTCTGGGAAGTCGAAAAGCACGAAGTGGCCTACAGTTGGCTCCGGGCATCCAAAATGTGGCCTGGGAGTGGAGTTCTGGGAAGTCGAAGAGCACGAAGTGGCCTACGGTTGGCTCCGGGCATTCAAAATGTGGCCCGGGAATGGGGTTCTGGGAGGTCGAAGAGCACGAATTGTGCGACTGTTTGTTTAAAACGAGCCTGGCCCTCGCCTGTCCATCCCTGCCCAGACCCCCTGGGGAGTCATCAGATGCTCTCTTTTGGCCCCATTAGAAACCTAGCAGTCTTCGCTGTTAAGGGAAAAAAGGCATGTCTTACGCATGCAAAGCAACATGGTGTTACACATGCCCATCACATGTTCCGAGCACGTTAAACACCGGTTTGTTATTCGATGCTCGGATTGCATCGCAGGGTGCACATTGCCGTGGCGCCCGCAAAACCCCCGCGCGGCTCAGGCCACCATGGCCGCGCGCCCCCGGGCCGG
>CAUYUJ010011894.1:0-20518 GCA_963575745.1 Prorocentrum cordatum | reverse complement strand
GACGGCAGAAAAAAAGGGTCGTCTGCGCCGACATGGGCGCGTAAACTGCCCGTGTGAGGTCGCGCGTTAAGTGCCCTCGTCTCCACGGTGGCGTGCCGCGCTGGCGGCCCGCGTAAGCCTCCGCGTAAGGTCGTGCCATTTCGCGTAAAGACCAGTCCTTGATCGTCGCTCAAGTGGGTCGGAAGATCGCGCCGCATCGCCGATGCAACGGCGGTGCGGCTCGATGCGGAGCCAGATTTTTTCCTCGTGGACGTCGACGCTGCATCGCCGGAATCGCCGATGCACCGCCGATGCATCGCCAACGCGTCGCCGATGCATCGCCGATGCGGCGCGGTTCTTCGACCCCAGTTACCCCGACTCCATTTGGAGAGGGAGTGGTGCGGTGGGGGCGTTCGTTAAGGAGTGTGCCCCAAAGGGTTCAGACCCTGGGAAAATTTTGCCCGACGAGGGCGGCAATTCTATCCAGGGCCAAGTCCCAGTTAGTATTCCACGGACTTTCGGACCCTGGATTCCTGAGGCCGTACGTCCTTCGGGACACCAGGGCACCCCGCGGCCCCTTGAACACCCCGTGCTGTCCCCGGCGCCAGACTGCAGGGACTCGCCTTCGCCACCCGACCGCACTGCCATCTAAACCATCGACGGCACCATGTGGGTTCGCACCGCCGACGGTCCCTTCGCGCCGCGGCGACGGTGCTAACAATGACGAGCGCCAGCGCAGCGTGGTCATCACCCCGCTCGGCTCCCGCCGCCCGCTCGTGGGCCCGAGCAGGGCGGGGATCGAAAACGCCTTGCGCATGGCGTTGAGGCGGGCGACCAGCAGGCCATCGATTGAGGGCGCGCCCGTTTGGCCCCCTCGCCCCCGGTTGCCTCGACAGCGGATCTGCCCGCCCCTGGTGCGTGGCGTCAGGCGCGTTTTTATTTCGTTGGGGATGGCCGCCCGCCCCTCCGCCGCCCTCGCTGGGTCTGCCGCCTCACTCTGGCTGGATTTTGCCCCTTTTGCTGCCCGCCGGGCCCACGCCCGCCCTCCGCCCCCTTGGGTCTTGCCGGGCCTGTCAGGGCCTTCCGCTTCGCTCGACGCGGTCGTCCGATGGTCCGACGGGAGCCCCTCGGCGTCGACCCCGCGTCGCCTCTGCCCTCTGCCTTGTTGTCGCTACGGGCTCAGCATCGGCACTTCGCCCCTGCTGCCTCGGGCGCGGATCTGCCCGCCCCTGGCGCACGGCGTAGTTTTGCTTCGCTCCCGGGCTGTCTGCCCGCCCCACCGCCCTCGCTGGTCTGCCGCCCCCCCTCTGGCTGGACCTTGCCCCGTGCTTCTGCCCGCCCCCGCCCACCCCTCCGCCACGCCCTGGTCTTGCTGGGCCCGCGGCGGCTCTCCGCCTCGGGAGCCCCTCGGCGTCGACCCCGCATCGCCCACGCTTGGCCGACGATGCGGGCCCGCTCGTCCACGGCCCGGCCCTGGGCCTGCCGGGCCGGCCGGGTGACGCGCCGCCTGCCCGTCGCGTTCAGCTCTGCTCTGCCCCCGGTCGGCCCTGGTCCTGCCGCGCCGTCCTGGGGCCCTTCCTCTGCTCGCCCGCCGCAGCTCGGTCCGCTGGGAGCCTCTCCGCGCCGGCCGCGGCGTCGGCTCGCTCCCGTCCGCGGCCCCCCCCCCCCGCGCGGCCCGCTGCTCTCCTTGGGCGGTGCCCGCGCTCTTGGCCCGCTGCGCCGTCCTCGGCCTCGCGGCCTCGTGTCCTCGCGGCCCGCCGCGTTTCTTCGGCCACCTGGCCGCCCCCCCCAGACCTCTGACGTCGTGATTGTTTTCGCAGCGTCGGCCCCCAGAGGTCTGGACGCGTTCCCCGGGACAGGTTTCTCATCCCGAGTCGTTTTTTGACGGTCCCGAGGCCCGGGAAGGGCCCCCGGAGGTCGAAAATAGCGAAGAACTTCCGGTCGTGATTTCTTCACAACGCGAGGGGGTCTGGCTATATGTATGCAGCATACATATACAGGAGGAGGCGGGGGAGGAGGCGGGGGAGTAGGCGGGGAGGAGGAGGGGGAGGAGGGGGAAGAGGAGGAGGAGGAGGAGGAGGAGGGAGGAGGAGGAGGAGAGGAAGAGGAGGAGGAGGAGGAGGAGGAGGAGGCTCCCTGTCTGCTGACAGGGCCGCCCGCTGGAGCGCCGCCATGGCCTCTGCTTCGGGCCGCGCTCTGCCCCGCCTTGCTGGCGCGGCCGCTCCGCCTCGCCCCACTCGGCCTGCTGGTCTCGGCTGGGCGCCGTGACTCCTCCCTGGCTCCTCCTCCTCCCCTCCTCCTCCTACCTCCTCCTCCTCCTCCTCATCCTCTGCTCTCCTCCTCCTCCTCCTCCTCCTCCTCCTTCTCCTCCTCCCGCCTCTGGCGCCCTGCCGAGGCTCCCTGGGCCCCGCTGTTGCGAGGCGCCCTCCCGCGCCCGTCATTGTTGTGGCTCGCCTGCGGCCCCGGCCCCTCTCGCTGCCCCGCCGCCGCTCGGCCACTTCCCCGTCAGGGGCGCGCGCGGCTCCGGCCGCGCGGGCGCCCGACGCCCTGGCGAGTCGCCGGGCCGCAACGACCGAAAAGTGCGTGTGTGTTTGTGTGCGTGTGTCCCCATCTGAGGGGCCGGTCGCGGGCGCGCCCGTTCGGCTTCGGTTCGTTGCGCTTCCTCCGCCTCGTCGCTGCGGGCAAGGCCGCGATCGCCAAAAAGCGTGCGCGCGCGTGTGTGTGTGTGTGTGTGTGTTTGTGTGTGTGTGTGTTTCCGCTGCTCTGGCCCCCACTGCGCGTCTACTTGGCTGTACGTGGGCGGCCTTCGTCTCGCCGGTCCTCTGCGACTTGGTCGGCCTGCTCGATCCGTGCTGTCCGCACCCCCGCTGCCCACGCCAGGGCGAGCGCATGGCACGGCTGATCCTGACGGGTCCCTTGCCTCATCTGAAGGGCCCGTCGTGCGCGCCCGCTCTGGCTTCGGATCGCTGGCCTTTCTCTGCCTCGACTCTGCGTGCGAGTCCGCGATTGTCATTACAGGCGGCCGCATTCTGGTGTTCTGGTGGCATGGGTTGGCATTACTGCTTTTGATTAAACAGCTGGGCATAGTTGGTGCTCGCCGAAAAAAAGATTGTCGAACGTGTCTTTGTCTGTGCCTGTGCCTGTGTCTGTGTGTCCGTGCGTCTGTGCTGCGTGCTCGGCCTGCCCACCCTCGAGGCAGGATGCGGCTCGTGTGCTTGCCTCCCGTGCGAATCCCTTCGCGACTGTAGTGTCGGACCGCTGGCGCGGACTCCAAACAGATCATACGACTGAGACGAAGTGGACTGGAGTAGACTGAAGTAGCCCGGGCCAGAGTAGATTTGACTGGGCTGGACTGTAGTGGATTCTGCTCCACTCTACTCTGCTCTGCTTTGTTCCATTACTCACGACTCCACTCGACCATCTACCCTTCTCAACTCTGCACTGCACAACTCTACGCTACACAAGTTGATGTTACTCTATTCCATTGCATCTCACTCTGCTATACGCCACTCTACTCTACTCTGCTTAACTTTACCGCACTCCTTCTCTAGTCTACTGTACTCCTACTACTCCTACTCCTGATCTTACTCCTACTCCTACCCTGCTCCTACTCATACTCGTATTCCTACTCCTACTCCTACTGCTCCTACTCCTCTTGCTCTTTACTCTTTACTCTTACTCAACTCGTATTCTAGTCTACGCTAGCCTCGTCTACTCTACTCCACTCTAATCTACTCTATTCTGCTCCACTCTACTCCTACCCGACTCTAAGCTACCCTCTACCCTATTCTGCTCCACTCTGCCCTTCACTATTTCACCCTACTCTACCCTACTCTGTTCTGCACCACTCGACGTTACATCCAAGCTGCCCTTCTCGACTCTATCCTACTCTAGGATACTCCTATTGCACTCCTCTTCTATTTTACTCCTTTCCCACTCTACTCTTTTTTTCCTCCTTTACTCTACTCCGTCATACTCTAATGTGCTCTGCTCTGCTCTAGTTTGCTCTACGCTATTCGACGCTAGCGCCAGCCTGCCCTAACCTACTCGGTTGCATTATATTGTCTACCCTACTTTACACTACCCTACCCTACCCCACGCCACGCTACCGTATTCCACTCTACGAGGTTACATGTCACACTCTATTATTTCGTACCCTACTTGATTATATTAGAGTATGCCCTATTCTATTCTATTCTAGTTTACTCCGCTCGTTTCGCTTTTCCCACTCTACCCTGTTGGGAGCCATTGCAGCACTAGAGGAAGCCACTGCAATAGCAGAGGAAGCCATTGCAACGGCAGAATACCCCACTGCAGTAGCAAGGGCAGGCATTGCAACGGTAGAAGGAACCATTGCCATAGGTCTGGGGCCACGTTCGGGGGTGGGGGGGGGAGAGGACCAGATCTTCAAGGATGGGAGCTAGAACTATCAGAGGTCAGCCTATTTGGATAATGCCGTGTGCCCATCGCTTGTAGTATGATGCAGGAGCTGGTAGAGTAGTAGAGTTGATGCCCATCGGCGCGAGTACTTCACTCGATATGAAGCGGGGTCGTGGCCGAAACACTTGGGCAAGGCTGAGATGCTTGCGCGTGCTGCGTAGTTGGTTCGGCCCGTTGCGTGGGAATGTCTGCCGGGCTGCCTCGTGTCGCTGGTCTAGTTCTTATCTTGCAGGTTATCGGCTCTCTCTCGTTAGTTCGTCCTTTCCTCCTTAATTTCCCTTTCTCGCTTTCTCTCCCCCTCTCTCTCTCTCTCTTCCCCGCCCTGCTCCTCGCTCTCCCTCCCCTCTCCCGCCGTCCATCCACATCTTTCTTTCGTTCTTCCTCTCTCTCTCTCGCCCTCTCTCTCTGCCTCGGCCTCTCGCCCTCCTCTCGTCTCCCGACGTCCCTCCCTCCTCCCCTCTCCCTCCGCACTTCGTCCCTGTCGCCGCTGCCTCCTCGGCGGCGCCCTCCCCCCCTCGGCGACAGGACTTCGGCGACACCTGGGGCCCGTGGCTCGCCCAGCAGGGCCTGGAGGTGGCCAGGCACCCCAACTGCGGGTCGCCCCTGTGCGCCTGCCGGGAGGCGGTGCGGGATGAGGATGGAGGATGACGATTATGGTGCTGATGATGAAGGTGATGGTGATGGTGATGCGGCTGATGATGATGATGATGATGATGATGATGATGATGATGATGATGATGATGATGATGGTGTTGATGATGATGATGATGATGATGGTGATGGTGATGATGATGGTGCTGATGATGATGATGATGGTGATGGTGATGATGATGGTGCTGGTGCTGATGGTGATGGTGTTGATGATGCTGATGATGATGGTGGTGATGGTGATGATGATGCTGATGATTGTGATGGTGATGCTGATGATGCTGATGATGATGATGACAACGATAATGACGACGATGCTGATGATGATGATGATGATGATGATGGTGGTTATGCTGATATGGTGATGACGATGCTGATGCTGCTGCTGCTGATGATGACGATGTCGATGCTGATGATGAAGATGGCGACTGTGATGGTGATCTTGATGGTGATGGTGATGATGATGATGCTGATGACGATGATGATGATGGTTGTGGTGATGATGCTGCTGATGATGACGATGGTGATGATGGTGTAGATGATCCTGATGCTTCTGATGATGATGGTGATGATGGTTTTGATGATGATGCTCATGGTGATGATGGGGATGATGATGGTTATGATGATGATGCTGACGATAATGATGCTGGTGATGGTAACGATGAAGATGATGCTGATGATGATGCTGATAGTGATGATGGTGATTGTGATGGTGATGATGATGGTGAAGGTAAAACTTATGCTGCTGATGATGCTGATGATGCTGTTGATGATGATGGTGATGACGATCATGGTGCTGATGATTATGGTCATGGTGATGGTGATGCGGCTGATGATGATGATGATGATGATGATGATGGTGTTGATGGTGGTAATGATGATGGTGATGATGATGATGATGGTGTTGATGATGCTGATGATGATGGTGGTGATGGTGATGATGATGCTGATTGTTGTGATGATGATGCTGATGGCTGATGATGATGATGACAACGATAATGACGACGATGCTGATGAGGATGATGATGATGATGGTTATGCTGATATTGTGATGACGATGCTGATGCTGCTGCTGATGATGATGATGATGATGTCGATGCTGATGGTGATGATGGCGACTGTGATGGTGATGTTGATTGTGATCATGATGATGATGATTGTGGTGGTGATGATGCTGCTGATGATGACGACGATGATGATGATGGTATAGACGATCCTGATGGATCTCATGATGATGGTGATGATGGTTTTGATAATGATGATGCTCATGGTGATGGTGGGTATGATCATGGTTATGATGATGATGGTGATGCTGATGATAATGATGCTGATGATGGTAATGATGAAGATGATGCTGATGATGATGCTGATAATGATGATGGTGATTGTGATGGTGATGATGATGGTGATGGTGGAACTGATGCTGCTGATGATGCTGATGATGCTGTTGATGTTGATGGTGATGATGGCGATGATGCTGATGCGGATTAATGTGATGGTGATGGTGATGATGATGCTCTTGATGATGGTAATGATGCTCCTGCTGATGATGATGATGATGATGATGATGATGATGATGATGATGATGGTGACGGTGACGGTGATGGTGATGATGACGGTGCGGTGATGGTGATGACGATGATGTTGATTACGATGACGGTGAGGATGAGGATGAGAAGGATGATGATGATGAGGATGAGGATGAGGATGATGATGAGGATAAGGATAATGCTGATGGTGATTCTGATGCTGACGTTGATGTGGTTGATTGTCATGGTGAGGTTGATGTTGCTGCTTTTGATGATGACGATGATGATGATGGAGATGATCGTGATGCTGATGGTGATGATGACGATGATGATGATGATGGTTTCAATGATGCTGTTGATGCTGATGATGATGATGTTGATGATGATGTTGATGGTGATGTTGACGGTGATGATGCTGATGGCGATGATGATGATGTTGATGTTGATGGTGATGGTGATGATCATGAGGATGATCATGTGATGATGCTGATGATGCTGCTGATGATGATTATGACGATGATGAGTTTGATGATGATGATTCTAATGATGATGAGTATGACGATTATGCTGATGATGATGATGATGATGATGATGATGATGAGATGATGTTGATGATGTTGATGATTATGATAGTGATCGTGATGGTGATGGTGGTGATGATGATGATGACGATGATGATGGTGCTGATGCTTTCATGCTGATGCAGATGCTGGCCGGGGCCCGATCCTTGCTCGGCCCGGTCCTGGTCCAGACCCGGCCCGGGAAAAACAAACATATTTTCCTTTATCATCATACCTACCGGTGTGATCTCGCACTGCTTTATTTCGACCGACCGTGTGCCCATAATGCGGTCGTGCTGGTGGTTGTGCTGGCGGCCGTGCTGGTGGTCGTGGTTGGTGGACGTGCTGGTGGTCGTGCTGGTGGTCGTGCTGCTGGCCGTTCTGGTGGAGGTGCTGGCAGTCGTGCTGGTGGTCGTGCTGGTACTTGTGCTGGTGGTCGTGCTGGGAAGTGCTGGTGGTCGAGCTGGTGGTCGTGCTGCTGGCTGGTCGTGCTGGTGGTCGTGCTGGTGGTCGTGCTGGGCTGGTGGTCGTGCTGGTGGTCGTGCTGGCGGTTGTGCTGGTGGTCGTGCTGGTGGCTGGTCGCGTTGGTGGTTGTGCTGGTGATCGTGCTGGCGGTCGTGTTGGTGGCCGTTCTGGTGGAGGTGCTGGTGATCGTGCTGGTGGTCGTGCTGGTGGTCGTGCTGGTGGTTGTGCTGGTGGTCGTGCTGGTGGCTGGCCGTGCTGGAGGTGCTGGTGGTCGTGTTGGTGGTCGTGCTTGGTCGTGCTGGTGGCTGGCCGTGCTGGAGGTGCTGGTGGCTGGTCGTGCTGGTGGTCGTGCTGGTGGTCGTGCTGGTGGTCGTGCTGGTGCTTGTGCTGGTGGTCGTGCTGGCGGTCGTGTTGGTGGCCGTTCTGGTGGAGGTGCTGGTGGTCGTGCTGGTGATCGTGCTGGTGGTCGTGCTGGTGGTTGTGCTGGTGGTCGTGCTGGTGGCTGGGCGTGCCGGTGCTTGTGCTGGTGGTCGTGCTGGCGGTCGTGTTGGTGGCCGTTCTGGTGGAGGTGCTGGTGGTCGTGCTGGTGGTCGTGCTGGTGGTTCTGCTGGTGGTCGTGCTGGTGGCTGGCCGTGCTGGAGGTGCTGGTGGTCGTGTTGGTGGTCGTGCTGGTGGTCGTGCTCGCGGTCGTGTTGCTGGCCGTTCTGGTGGAGGTGCTGGTGGTCGTGCTGGTGGTCGTGCTGGCCCCTCCCCCTCCCCCCCTGCGCCTCCCCTCCCCTTATTCCGACCGACCGTGGGCCCCCCCCCCCGCTTCTCCCCTGCGCCCCCTTCCCATTATTCCGACCGACCGTGGGCCACCCCCCCCCGTGCGCCCCCCTCCCTTATTCGCCCCCCCCGCTCCCCCCTTGCGCCCCCGTCCCCTTATTCCGACCGACCGTGGGCCACTCCCCCCGCTCTCCCCCCCTGCGCCCCCCTCCCCTTATTCGACCGACCGTGGCCCACCCCCCCGTTCCCCCCTTGGCCCCCCTCCCTTTAATTCCGACCGACCGGGGGCCTCCCCCACCCCTTCCCCCCCTGCGCCCCCCTCCCCTTTTTCCGACCGACCGTGCCGCCCGTCGTGGGGCCATCTTAGAGGCCTCTTGACGATCTTGGGGCGACCTTGGGGACCTCTTGGGCCGTCTTGGACCGTCGGAAAGCCGAAAAGGCGCGAATGCACGAATCCTTCAAAAACTTAAAGAAAATACATAAATATTGCCCTTTCGGGCCTTCATGGAGGACCTCTTGGAGGCCTGTTGGGCCATCTTGGACGCCTCGTGGGAGCCGTTTGGGCCCATCCAGGGCCGTCTTGGGTGCATTTTGGGCCGTCTTGGAGGCATTTTGGTGCCATGTTGGCCGTCTTGGAAGCCATCTTGGAGGTACTTGGAGGCCATCTTGGCCGTTTTGGAGGCAATCTTAGCCATCTTGGAGGCCTCTTGGCCCGTGTTGAGGCCCTCTTGGGACCGTCTTGGAGGCCTCTTGGGCCGTCATGGGGCCATCTTGGGGGCCTCTTGGGCAATTTTGGGGCGATCTTGGGGGCCTTGGGCCGTCTTGGACCGTCGGAAAGCCGAAAAGGCGCAAATGACCAAATCCTTCCCAAACCCAAAGAAAATCAATGATTTTGGCCTCTTCGGGCCCTCCTAGACGACCTCTTGAAGGCCTCTTGGGCTGTCTTGGAGGCCTCTTTGGAGCCTCTTGGACCGTCTTGGGCCTCTGGGGCCCTTCCGAGGCGACCCGGCGGACAGGCCAGGCGGCCGGGAAGCTCGCCGCCGCCCGCCGCTCGGTGAGCGAGCCTCGGGCCCGAGGCGAGGATGAGTTGCCTGGGCCAGCCTCGGGTCGGAGGCGAGGACGGTGAGGCGGAGGAGGAAGCGGAGGGGGAGGGGGAGGAGGCGGAGGTGGAGGGGGAGGAGGAGGACGAGAAGGAGGAGGACGAGGACGCAGCGTGCCCGGCCGCATGCCGGCGGCGAGGGCGACTCCGCCGCCACGCGCCGCACCGCCCCAGAAGGTGGAGAGAGGGGGAGGACAAGGAGGAGGTCGAGAACCAGGAGGAGGAAGAGAGGCGGGACAGGAGAAAGTGGAGGTGAGGAGGGGGAGAAGGAGGACGAGACAGAGGACAAGCGACCTTCCTCCATACCCAAACTGACATGCTTCTAGCCGCCCCTTCCCGTCTTCGAATCTGTCCCTTGCCAACGTGTCGCAGCAATTGCGGCGCGCTTCCCGGCGCCTGCCAAGGACTGCCTCCCTCGCGATCCATGGTTTTCTCCATCTCCCATGGACCCACATCGTCATTGTATGATCCTTGGCACGCGTGCCCCTTGTTATTTGATGCCCCCAGCATGGGTGAAGTATGTCCGGCCGCGGGTGACGCTTCAAAAGGTAAGCGGCCATATCGTTCAGAAGCCGCGACTTGTGCTGAAGATGTACTGGAGCGGCTGTGTGAGCTTCAACTTCTACTGGCCGTCGCTCACCGGGAAGATCATGCGAGGGCTCTGTGTGAAGAGCTCCCTCTGTCGAGGGCTTGTGGCGCAGAGCTCCCGTATGAGCTCAAGGCCGAACTCATCTACCAGCTCGCTGAAGATCGTGATGAGGTCGAAGTTGGCCGACGACACCTCTGCCTTCAGGAGCTCATGGATCCGCTGGTGTGGGACCTTGGACCTACCCAGCTCTCACATGTCGGCGCTCTATGTGCTCGCCTCCTCCTCCTCCTCCTCCTCCTCCTCCTCCTCCTCCCCTGGCTCGCCAATGTCGACGTTCAAGTTCTGGGACACAGGCTGGGCCTCGCTGGCGACGGGAATCCTCGTGTCCTTCCCCTTGCCAGTGGAGGCACGGAGGGAGGAGGAGCTGCAGGAAACGGCTGGTGATGATGATGATGACGAGGCTGCTGAGGATGATGCTGATGAGTATGATGATTATGATGATGCTGATGCTGATGATGCTGATGATGCTGATAATGATGCTGGTAGTAATGATGGTGATGGTGGTGATGGTGGTGATGATGACGATGATAAGGATTGTGGCGATAATGATGATGGTGGTGGTGGCAATGACGACGACAATGACGATTATGATGATGCTCATGGGGGTGATGATGCTGATGATGGTGATGATGATAATGACGATGATGCTGATGATGATGGTGACAATGACGATGGTGATGCTGCTGATGATGATGTTGTTGTGATAATGTTGATACTGCTGCTGCTACTGCTGCTGATGATGATGCTGATGATGATGATGCTGATGATGCTGATGATGTTGATGATGATGATGATGATGATGATGATGATGATGATGATGATGATGATGATGATAGCGTTGTTGATGATGATGGTAGCGGTGGCGGCGGTGATGGTGATGGCGATGGTGACGACGACGTTGGTGATGATGCTGATAATGGTGGTTTTTACCGCCGAGTGGGGCGGGGGACACGAGGAAGAACGGAACAGGGGGTACGATTGGCGTGCGAGGGGGAAAGGGGGGAGGGAAATTGAGGTGAGGGGAAGTCGAGGGATGAATGGGAGGAGGGGCGAGCCAGAGTCTCTGGATGAGCATCGTGAAGACGACAATGCTGAGGACGAAAACGTTGACGGTGATGATGCGCTTTGTTATGGCGGTCGTGATCTTGACGGTAGTGATGGCCATACTGACTGTGGTGATGTTGACGCTGTTGCCGTCGAGGATGAGGGATAGGATGAGAGACGGACGAGGAGGGAGGAGCCCCACTGGAGTTAGAAGGGCGAGTGGAAAGATATATTGGGAGCAGATCGGTAGAACAAAGAGAGAAATACGAGTATGACTCTCTCTATACATATACGCAGAGAGACGGGCGGGTAGGGAGAACGAGAGAGAGGGAGAATGAGAGCAAGAGAGAGTGAGAGTGAGAGCGAGAGAGAGAGAGAGAGAGAGAGAGAGAGAGAGACGTATATCGATTTAGACAGGCACAGTGTTATCTATGAGCAGGTATGCCGGCATTCCTTTAGATGCACATATATAGCCAGCGATAGAAAGAGAGAAAGAGAGAGAGAGAGAGAGAGAAAAAGAGAGAGAGAGAGAGAGAGAAGGAGAGAAGGAGAGAGAGAGGGGTCGCGAGAGAGAGGGATAGAGAGAGAACGAGCGACAGAGCGAGAGAGAGAGAGATAGAGAGGTAGGTCGAACGCGAGAGCTAGCAAACAAAACGCGCTTATGCATCCACCATGCCAACTGGATTGTGTGTGGTTGATTTGTTTGTTTGCTCGTTTGCTTGCTTGTTTCTTTGTTTGTTTGTGTGTGTGCGTGTTCTGCGTGGTGTGTGTATCAGAAGCGAAACGGCGAGAACGTAAATCACGTGGATTTTCCATAGGCATCGGGAGGAATTTGGCCTCTTGGGTGCTCTCTTGGGGGTGTTCCAAGGCCATTTGGAGCCGTCTTGGGGCGGTCTTGGAGCCTCTTGGATTTCGTTGGAGGCTATCTTGAGCTATCTTGAGCTATCTTGAGCCTTCTAGGAAGCCATTTTGGGCTCCCTGAGGCCCTCTTGTAGCCATCTTAGGCCATCTTGGGCGCTCCAATGGGTCGCGGGGCGCCCCGTCCAGGTCCAGGGGTAGGGGGATAAGGCGGGGGGACAAGCTACCTTCCCCTAATCAGCAGGCCGTCTAGCTCACTCCCACCCACCCTCCCAACATACAAGTAACGCGCGAGTGTCAGCAGATCGCCCAGGAACGCCACGCATGCCATGTGCGCCACGGGTTCCAGGCGTGCGCCAGGCACCCTGGCCTAGGCGTGCCAGGTGCGGCACGTCCTCCACGTGCGCCAATCAGGGAGGCGAGTCAGGCTTTCAGGTGCAAGGGTCTGGCCCTGCGTCTGCTTGCTTGCTGCTTTTTCTCTGGAAGGGGGTAAGGGTGTCGGGGCCCTTTGCTTGCTTGCTGTTTTGGCGGCTTTGGCTTTGCTGCATCTGCGAGTCTTCTGGGGTCACCGTGAGGGGCGCCCTGGGGCTCCCCCGAGGCTCCAACGGGGCTTCTGGCGGCTGCGGGGAGCAGTTATGAGCAGTTCCTGAAGGGGCTATTTGCCGCCGACCCCCGGGCCCCAGGCATCGAGAAGTCCTAAGAGGCATTGCGGAGTCTGGGCAGGCCTCGGCGAGTTGTGCATAGCTTCCGGAGGCATTGAGCGGCCAGCGGAGCTTCTTGGTACTCCTGGCGCCTGAGTCCGCGGGAGCCCGAATTTAGGTTGTCAGCGTGAGCGCGCGAGAATTCATTTTTTTCAATACTCGTTGTTTTCTTTTGGCCGTGCTGTCCACGAGTGCAAAATCGATGCATTATTTTCGCAGCAGGCGTTTCGACTTCAGCGATTCATTTCGTTCCCGAAGTTTGGAAATTCTGAAAAATTATCGTTGAAGTCTTCTATGGCCGCGCTGTCTGGGAATGCAAATAAATGCGTTATTTGCGCAGCGGGTGTTCGACAAATATTTAGACATGAAGTCGGGTTGACAATTCTGGAAAAAATGTTCATGAAGTTTTCGGTGTATAGATTTTCGAATGCAAAAATGAATGCACCAATTTCGCAGCGAACGTCCCGAAAAATATTTAGATGTGAATTCAAACGTCGTTGTTTTATGTTGTGCCGAAGTTTCGGAATTATGAAAAAATCGTTGAAGTCTTTTGTATTGCGTTGTGCAAAATGCGAAATGGATGCGTAATTTCCGAAGCGGGTATCCGAAAAAGATTTGTGAATGAAGTCAGTTCGATGCTTTCATGCGTGTTTCAGAAAGTTTTTGGGTTCATCTGCTGTTTCGTTTTCTGTTTTAATCAAGGAGGCTAGGGGATCAGAGATTCTTTGCTTGCTTGCTAGTTTGAAGGGGTTGACATTCGATGTTTGGTTTGCTTGCTTGCTTTTTCCGGACCCTTCTTGAGGGGTCCGAGTATTCGTTCAGTGTGCTTGTTGATTTTCTGAAGAGTCTTTGGGAGTAGAGTCGCCTCAGGTGTGCGCCACCAGCTGTGCCGCGTGCTCCAGCCGCGCCCAGGGGCGCCAGCCACGGGGAACCAGTGGGGACCCCAGGTGCCTGGGGCTCTTGCCCCAGGGAGCTCATTACCAGCCTCGAACGTATCCCTATCCCTAAGATTGACACGCCAAAAGGCGATGACAATCTCAGGGATGCTCCCTCAAAAAATACGGGAGCCCCTGAGATTGGCATCGTGATGAGGAGGTGCCCAGCATAGGGATAGGGACATGCTCCAGGCTGGCAAGTCCAGGAGGTCGCAGGCCCTTGAGGCGAAGCGCCGCGCATCCCGCGCGGAGGGCGGCCGCCCCAGGAAGCGCAGAGCTCCTGCGCCGATGGACGAGCTGTGACACCTCGAGGAGTCGTGGAGCAGAGGAGAGCTCAGAGAACAGAGGGCCCTGCGCATGCTCCGGGCTTGGAGCCAACGTGCTGTTTGGTATGGCTTTTCGAGAGGGACGGCTTGCCCGCGCGCGCGTGGAGCACTGAGCGGCCCCCCTGCCGTCCCTGTCAAAACCCCAAGCAAAGTGGTCGCGGGGCGCCCGTGCATGTCAAGTTTGGAGGCAAAGTGCATGTTGCATGTTTTTCAACAGGACTAGAGTGTGTGTGTGTGTGTGTTTGTGTGTGTGTGTGTGTGTTTGTGTGTGTGTGTGTTTGGGGGGGCGGCCCTCATTGGTCTGGGTTGGCTGCAGGTCCCCTGGGGGAGGATTTTTTTTCAAAAACAGAGACCAGCGATAAACCCTTTCCCGAAGAGAAAGGGGGAAGATGGCAGAGAAAACACCCCAAACCACCTACGCCCAGAGGGCTGAAGAAAGTTGGACCGTTGCGAAACTGCGCGAGGTTGAGCAAGCGCAGAGGGTTCGTCAGCAGCAGGTTCCACGGGCCCAGCCCAAGCACCACCGCAGCGTGCTTGAGCTGAACCCGCGGGCCGCGGACCTCCTGGTGGGCCGGGTGCGAGAGCTGCCGCGCCCGCTGCCGCGTCGGGCGCGGCCGCCAGACCAGATGGAGCTGACGTGCACGTGGCAGCAGACTTTGAAGTGCCAGAGTTTCGCAAACTGGGCGCTGCTCAGTTGCGACAAGTGGTGCCAAGATCGGTGTCTACCACCGGGGCTTGTGCAGAGTCAGCGCCAATATGGATGTTGATGATGGCTCGGATGCAGGATCAGATGCAGGATACCTAGCCCCAGATGCTGCCGAGAAGTTGGCCCAGCTTCGCAAGCGGTCGCTCGCGGGTGTTATAGGCGACGATGGCCGGTCACGCATGGAGGCGCTCATGGTGCAGAAGACGAGCGCGACGTCGGCCGAGCGCACGCGCAAAGCTCAGCAGTCTGCAGATGTCAGGTTCAAGGACCTCATCAAAGCAGTGGTGGCCCAGATACCGCAGCTAGCCAAGTCTTTTTGCACGATGTTCATGGAAGGGCTGACGCCCTCATGTTTTGCGACCGCCGCCAGCTTCCCGACGAGTTGAAATCGGCCGAGCGCGACTGTGCCAAGCTGAATTGGCGCCCCCACTTTGTTCCTGCCACCCCTTCCCGAGGATGGAGCTCACGGGAGAGTAGGTGTTGAGGCGCACAAGAAATTGCATGTTGCGTTTCCTCTCGCACTCGGGGCAGGTCCTTCAAGTAAGAGTTGGCAGTGGCTGGCTGCTTCTGGAGCTCAGGATTCAGAGGTGCGCGATGGCTGTCGGAGTTGTGCACGTTTCCTGGCTCGGGCGTTTCGGGTGAAATAGTGAAGAAGATTCCGCACCAGTGCCTCTGTCAATTCCCCCAGCCTTCCGTGGTTGCTGATGGGTGACTTCACTTTTGATATGAAACTTGATGGAGGAGGACGAGGGGGGAGGAGGAGGAGGAGGAGAAGGAGGAAAAGGGAGGGGGGAGGGAGGAGGGGGCAGGAGGTAGTTCCTCCTTCCTCCTCCTCCTCCTCCTCCTCCCTCCTCCTCCTCCTCCTCCTCCTCCTCCTCCCTTTCTCCTCATCCTCGAGCCAGCTGGCGGGCATCGTGCTATCTTGCTGCTGGCCAGTCTCGTGCGCGTGTGGGAGCGACTGCGGCGCCCGCAAGTTGGCCCCTTTTTCTGCTTCAGCTGAACGTGCATACTGGGCCTTCGGCGCTGGCATGATAGCCGAATCGTGTGTGCGTGGGCCCAGGCTTCAGTCTCAGAGGTTGCATCGTCACACGATCAAGTGTTTATGGGGTCCAGTGGGATGGTAATACACACCACGAGTTGTTGAATTTCGGACGCGAGGTCTCGAGCGCACCAGTGGGGTATTCCAGGTGTCATTGCCAAAACGATGTTTAACCGTTGGCATGTTCCTCGGCTGGTCGGTTTGGGAATGTCCTTTCATCCCATTGCGCTGTTCCCTACCAGCGGCCTCCCAGCAGGCGACCTACTTAATGACGCGTTCGTTAAAGTGTATATCGTCGATGCTTCGACAACTTTTTGAGTAGGTGGAAGGAGTCGTCGATCCGTCTGTCCTCATACGTCGATGACGACGCGATCGTGGCTGTAGGTGATAACCGCACCCTCCTTCGAGTAGTCCCAGGTGCAGCAGCTGATTTTCATGATATGTGCAAACGAGTGCTTCGAGCCCAGGTTTCGGAGCCTAAAGCTTTCATGATTGCGAGCACCCCGTCGTTAGCAGCAGCCTTTGCTACAGAGCGACGTCGTCTTGGACTTCCAGCTGGTTCGGTTACTAATGCTTCGCTCAACCTCGGGGTCGGCTTCGCTCCTGGATCGGCTACGGGGGTGCCTGAGGCGCTGCGCAAAGCGAGAACGTCTTCGGGCTCTCAAGCGAAGTCATTCTCGAGTGCTTCGTTTTCGTAAGTGGCTTAACCACGGAAAGCGCCGCATTGGCATGATCCATGGTGCTGGTCTGAAGCCATCATAGGCACACGCCATCATAGGCTCAAGCGAGCTCGAGCTGCGCTCTTGAGTTTTCGTGCGCCAGCTCATCGGGGAGATTCTCTTTTGTTGAAGTGCGTGCTGCATGGGGACCCCATGGCTGGCGCCAGAGTGGCACCTGCGGTGCAGTGGGCGATCTCTGCGTGGAAGGCCGCAGTTGCACCGGACTGCGCGCTGTTCACGGTGCACGTGCTTGTGCGGATGCATGCTGTCGTTGATGGTAAGTTTGATATGCGTTGCGAGTGGGGAAGATCAAAGGGCCCCATTGCTCGTATAATGGTTTGCTTGCACTGCTTTGCTTGGAAGTGTCAGAATGTGGTTGAGTAGATCGACGATCGAGGAGTCGAGCTCTCTTTCTTGCACACGTCCGCCATAATCAATGCCCTGCTGCGTGAGGGCGTGCAACGTAAGCATGAGCGCGACGTGTGCGCGTTGGTCAGTGGCGCGAACGTGCGTAGTGAGCAGCGCGTGCGCATGCGTACTGACCGTGCGCGTAGTTTTGAATGCATGAGCAGGGAATTCACGCCCAGGCAGAAGCGCGCTATAGCTTCATGTTTTACCAAGGCTGTCTTCACACGAACGACAGGCCGCGCAATGCGGGGCGGGGCGTGGAGCCGCGCTGCCCGCTTTGCGGAGCGCAGGGTGGCCTGCATCACAGGCTTCGGCGCTGTTTGCGTCCTGAGGCTCGGGGGGTGAGGGGTCATGGGCTTGTTTTCCACCACCACCACCATAAGTTGGAGGGGGGAAGGAGGTAGAGGATGAGAAACGTGATCTCGTGGGGCGGCCGATGCAGGCCTGGAGGACCTGCTCGGGACTCGACTCGTCTTCGCCCGCCCCGCCCGCATCCGCCCTCCCCCCGCCGACGGGCTCTATCCAGAGACGTTAGATCCCCATGGGCAGTCCTTGACCCAGTTTTGGGTGCTCGAGGGAGCTTCGGACGTCGTCGTCGACGGGTCGTGAAGTCGATCGGTGATCCGGGAGCTGTCGAGGGCTACCTGTGCGGGAGTTTCTTATTGCTCCTGACTCGGAGGAGGTCTTGGCTCGTCTCCGCGGGCCAGTCTGGCCTGGCTCGCCACGGGCCCCCCGAGCAGGAGAGAGCAGAGGGCCGTTTGTGCTCTTGCCCTATTCATTCGCGGCTTGATGAATGTGCACTCGGATTGCTCGGGCGTGGTCCGTCTTCACAATCGGGCCTCTCCCCGGCAGCTGCGCGCCCGAAGCTCCTTGCAGCATGAAGGCGCGCGGTATGTGGACGCGGCAAGGCGCGCGAAGGCGCGCCGCGGCGCTGAGGTCACTGGTGCTTTGCCAGACGCGGAGCGCAGGACTGCGCGCGGAACCTCCCTGCCCGATGCGCGCCGAGGCGGCGATTTCCAGGCGCCCTCGGGGCGGCCCTGACGTTTTGGCTGACGTTGAAGCCCTGGTCGGCAAGGCCCGAGCCGCGGGCCGCGCGGCGGGGGCCGCGCTGCCCCAGTTTTCTTCTGCCCAGCTCCCCAGGGGCAGGGGGCCCATGAGGCTTCGGCGCGCGGGCGCCGAGCGACGGCGCGCGCGGGCGGGCTGCGCCCGGCGCGCCCGGCGCGCTCCTGCGTCGCGATCGCCGCGGGCGCGCGCGTGCCGCGCGTCTGCCGCGCGCCTCGACGCGCGCCGGTGTCCCTGGCGGCGGGCGAGCTTCCGCTTTCGGGGCGGTGGTGAGCGGCGCGGCCATGACTTGGTCTGCGCGCGACGGTCCGCGGGCCCTTCCTTGGGTGCCTCGTCGCCGCTGTGGTGCGCGCAGTACTGATCGCCGCCAGTGGTCTCCTTGAGAGGCGCTGCCGTGGGCGCGCCGCGTCTGCTGCCTCTCGATGCCGTCTCGGCCGCGTGAAACTGGGGCGCGCTGCGCAGTCGAATCGTGCTCCAAACGTTGTGCTCCGCATCGTAAGTGACGGACAGGGGGGGCTGCCGATCTCCCGGCAGCCCCGGCAGCGCGCGGTCTACTCGCGCCCGCCGGAGGCGGGGCCGCCGCCAGGCCTGGAGGCCCTGCGGCAGCGAAGGAAGAGGCTCGAGGTTTCTGATTGGTTGTTGCTTTCTGTGCCCCCGGGGGGGGAAACTCCACCTCCTCCTCCTCCTCCTCCTCCTCCTCTCCCCTCCTCTCGTGGAGATGACCCATTCCAGAGCTCTGCCGTCCGGGGCGGCGAAGTGCGCCGTGCAGCGCGCGCGTGGGCTCGCTGATCGACTGCGCGGTCAGCCGCGAGACGCTGGCCCGTCTTTTTCGAGCGCAGGTATCGCGCCGGCCCCTCGGGGCGCATTATCGTTTGGAAGTTGAGTTCCCGCGTGCCGCTCTGCTGCAGGAGGTGGGCGTACGGGCGCAAGAGTGAGGCCCTGTTCTTTCCCTGGTGCCGAAGGGCCCGCCCCCCCTTGGTCGTCGCGTCTGGCCGCCGGGATTTGCATCTGCAAGCCGGCGCCGAATGCGTGCGAGAGTAAGTTGCTCCCCCATGTGCGTCATAATGTTTTGATGTTTGTTTCGTTGGGTATTGGGTGCGGTCTCGGGCTACTGAGTACATGTCCATGCGCGCCCTCAGTGAGCGCCAGCACTAACCGCAAATTCAACATGGACGAACTGACTGAGTGAGCGCGCGTACTTGCACACATACTGATCATGGCAGCGAGAGTGGGTGTTTCTCGGGCCCGGCCCCACGTTCTTGTCGATGTTGCCCCGGAAGCTGGTTGAATTACGAGTTGCAGCCAATCGTGTGCGCGCTACTATGCAGCGTGCGCTTAGTGCTCGACTGGCCGATTTGAATCGGCGAGCACCTCGGCGTGCTGCCTGTTGTCCAGGCGATCAGTCAGCAGGTTGGCGGCAGGCTCAGCTGTCTGATTGGAATGCCGCGGATCCCGATCGTTCCCAGGATTTTCTCGGTCTGCGCTCGGCTAGCCACTCTAGGGCGCGGCGTCGCGCGGGAATGCTGCCCGCTAGGGCGATTCAGGATTGGCTCACTCAGGCGCTCCTGTGCGGCCCGACAGAGTGCTTCAACTGCCGATGGAGACGGTGAAACATCGAGAACATGTTTGGTAAGTTTCGGGCTGCCAGCGCACCCCAGATTCCCGCGCTTGATGAATCGTTGGAAGAGCTCCGTTGATGGGGCCCTCGAGGTGGCCCCTGCTTTGCCACGCGTTGAAGCTAAAGACGTGCATGGTGCCTG
Source organism: Prorocentrum cordatum (assembly GCA_963575745.1). Lineage (NCBI taxonomy): Eukaryota > Dinophyceae > Prorocentrales > Prorocentraceae > Prorocentrum > Prorocentrum cordatum. The sequence continues at coordinate 826 of CAUYUJ010011894.1, read as the reverse complement.
TGGGATCTCTTCGGAAACGGCAGCGGTCGGCGCGGGCCAATTGATGCCTCGGGATTTTCTCAACCTCGGCCTCGCTGCTATGGAGGCCTTGGTGGGCATGTTCGGGGAAGGCGAGAGAGTCATGATGTGGCTGTCCTAGGTGCTCCTCTGGATCCTCGTCCCCCCCTCCCAAACTTAGGACTGATGCGCAGCCAGTTTGCAGCTTTCCCACCGTGTATCAGGTAAGCTGCAAACTACGATTCAAGCTTGTGGGAAATTTGCCCCAGTCCCACCTGGCCTTCTGGGAGACTGCCATCAAAGGTAGCTCCGGCCTGCTGGTGGCGGAGAGGGGGGAGCCGCCCCGCGAGCTGGCCAACCTTGGAGGTCAGGAGAGCGTGGCCGTCCACTGGTACCTCGCCAAAATCTTGACATTGTTGCGCTGGCGTGCGGCCTGGATGTCCGCCCCGATCCTTTTTACCTCGGGCCTCTTGTCCTTGTTGCTCCCAGTGCGGTTCAATGTCGTGGCTTCTGTTCTAGCATTCTATATTCGGGAGCTGGCGTCCTTCCTGGATGTACGCAGAGTGGTGTGGGTTTGAGATATGTGCACCATGTGTAAACGTTGCGCATCATAGATATCGCCCCAGAGTTTGCACGCATACGTAGAGCGATGTGATTGCTCATGTGGCCTAAGGGTCTGCCGAGCACGTTCGACGACAGATCGTTGCTGGTGCCGTGCATCTTGGGCGTGACGTTCAGAGTGCAGAGTTGGCGCTGTCAGGGAAGGCGGCCCCGGTTGGGAATCGGGGGCCACGGCTCGTGGCGGCCCCCTAGGATCTTAGGGCTGCCA
>CAUYUJ010011893.1:2500-20524 GCA_963575745.1 Prorocentrum cordatum | reverse complement strand
ACATGCTCGACCACCCACCTTGTCACAGCCAAGCACCAAACACACACACTGGGCGCAGACGACAGGCCCAACGCGCATCGCTGCGGATGCTCAATTGTGGACAGCTGAATCACTAGAGAACCCTAAATGGTACCCAAAGGCAGAAGTGCGGGCAAACTGACGGACGAGCCAGAACGGGAAGGAGGACGACCTCAGCAGGAGGAGGAGGAGGAGGAGGAGGAGGAGGAGGAGGAGGAGGAGGAGAGGGACGACGACAACCATCCATCTTGGCACAACCCACGCTCACGCATGCTGGGCGCACACATGCGCGGCCTGAATACAAACATTGCGGCACCTGTTGTCGGTCACCGCCGACCGAAGTTGCGGAGAGAGAGGTACTTCGCGCACACGGATAAGGGGACCCGCAATCTGGTTGCCGAGTTGGTCAGCATGGCCTCGGGCACGGCACAACACTGATTTAAACGACACCCCCCTTCCACTTCCACAGCAAAACCCTACAGCACGAAGGATCAAGATTTTAACCCTTCCTGCACGCGCAACACCATCTGGATCTCAGAGAGATTCGCACACGTAATGTCTCATCACGCACTCGCTCAAGCGCTGCTTCGTCAACGACAGCCTGCCTGCAATAATTCAGCGCTGGAAAATTCAACCTGCGACGGAAGCAGCGTCCTGAGCATGACCTCAAGTCATGATCATGTAGACTTGTAGGTCGCTCAACATTGGAGAACAAATAGTGTTCTGCCCAGCGACCGGAGCCTCAGCTGGGCGCAGACGACAGGCCCAACGCGCATCGCTGCGGATGCTCAATTGTGGACAACTGAATCACTAGAGAACCCTAAATGGTAGCCAAAGGCAGAAGTGCGGGCAAACTGACGCACAAGCCAGAGCGGGAAGGAGGAAGACCTGAGCAAGAGGAGGAGGAGGAGGACGAGGAGGAGGAGGAGGAGAGGGACGACGACAACCATCCATCTTGGCACAACCCACGCTCACGCATGCTGGGCGCACACATGCGCGGCCGAATACAAACATTGCGGCACGTGTCGGTCATCGCCGAAAGTGTGCGGAGAGAGAGGGACCTCGCGCACACGGACTAAGGTGACCCCGCACTCTGGTGCCGAGTTGGTCAGCAATGGCCTCGGGCACGGCACAACACTGATTTTAACGACACCCCCGCTCCACTGCCACAGCGACCCTACAGCACGAAGGATCAGATTTTACCCTACTGCATGTGCACACCACTCCTGGATCTCAGAGAGATTCGCACACGTAATGTCTCATCACGCACTCGCTCAAGCGCTGCTTCGTCAACGACAGCCTGCCTGCAATAATTCAGCGCTGGAAAATTCAACCTGCGACGGAACCAGCGTCCTGTGCATGACCTCAAATCATGATCCTATAGACTAATAGGTCGCTCAACATTGGAGAACAAATAATGTTCTGCTCAGCGACCGGAGCCTCAGCTCTGGTGCCAACAACGTTTCTCATCATAGCGACACGTATGCTAACATGTCGAATACCACGTGCGGTAGTGGACATGCTCGACCACCCACCTTGTCACAGCCAAGCATCAAGCACGCACACTGGGCGCAGACGACAGGCCCAACGCGCATCGCTGCGGATGCTCAATTTTGGACAGCTGAATCACTAGAGAACCCTAAATGGTACCCAAAGGCAGAAGTGCGGGCAAACAGACGGACGAGCGAGAACGGAAAGGAGGAAGACCTGAGCAGGAGGAGGAAGAGGAGGAGAAGGACGAGGAGGAGGAGGAGGAGGAGGAGGAGGAGAGGGACGACGACAACCATCCATCTTGGCACAGAATACGCTCATGCATGCTGGACGCACACATGCGCGGCCGAATACAAACATTGCGGCGCGTGTGGGTCACCGCCGAAAGTGTGCGGAGAGAGAGGGACCTCGCGCACACAGACTAAGGTGACCCCGCACCCTGGTGCCGAGTTGGTCAGCAACGACCTCGGGCACGGCACAACACTGATTTTAACGACACCCCCGCTCCACTGCCACAGCAACCCTACAGCACGAAGGATCAGATTTTACCCTACTGCATGTGCACACCACTCCTGGATCTCAGAGAGATTCGCACACGTAATGTCTCATCACGCACTCGACCAAGCGCTGCTTCGTCAACGACCTCCTGCCTACAATAATTCAGCGCTAGAAAATTCAACCTGCGACGGAACCAGCGTCCTGAGCATGACCTCAAGCCATGATCATATAGACTTGTAGGTCGCTCAACATTGGAGAACAAATAATGTTCTGCTCAGCGACCGGAGCCTCAGCTCTGGTGCCAACAACGTTTCTCATCATAGCGACACGTATGCTAACATGTCGAATACCACGTGCGGTAGTGGACATGCTCGACCACCCACCTTGTCACAGCCAAGCACCAAGCACGCACACTGGGCGCAGACGACAGGCCCAACGCGCATCGCTGCGGATGCTCAATTTTGGACAGCTGAATCACTAGAGAACCCTAAATGGTAGCCAAAGGCAGAAGTGCGGGCAAACTGACGGACGAGCCAGAACGGGAAGGAGGACGACCTCAGCAGGCTGAGGAGGAGGAGGAGGAGGAGGAAGAGGAGGAGAGAGGGACGACGACAACCTCCATCTTGGCCACAACCCACGCTCTCCACGCATTGTGGGCGCACCACATGCGCGGCCGAATACGAAGGTGCGTGTCGATGCCGACCCCAGCGTCGACACGGACACGACGCAACCTACCGTAGAGGAATGCGGCACGTCTGGCGGGTCACCCGCCGAAGTGTCGCCAAGAGAGGGACCCGCGCACACAGACTTAAGGTGACCCCGCACTCTGGTGCCGAGTTGGTCAGCAATGGCCTCGGGCACGGCACAACACTGATTTTAACGACACCCCCGCTCCACTGCCACAGCAACCCTACAGCACGAAGAATCAGATTTTACCCTACTGCATGTGCACACCACTCCTGGATGTCAGAGAGATTCGCACACGTAGTAATGTCTCATCACGCACTCGCTCAAGCGCTGCTTCGTCAACGACCACCTGCCTGCAAGAATACAGCGCTAGAAAATTCAACCTGCGACGGAACCAGCGTCCTGAGCATGACCTCAAGTCATGATACTATAGACTTGTAGGTCGCTCAACATTGGAGAACAAATTGTGTTCTGCCCAGCGACTGGAGCCTCAGCTGGGCGCAGACGACAGGCCCAACGCGCATCGCTGCGGATGCTCAATTGTGGACAACTGAATCACTAGAGAACCCTAAATGGTAGCCAAAGGCAGAAGTGCGGGCAAACTGACGCACAAGCCAGAGCGGAAGGAGGAAGACCTGAGCAAGAGGAGGAGGAGGACGAGGAGGAGGAGAAGGAGGAGGAGAGGGACGACGACAACCATCCATCTTTGCACAACCCACGCTCACGCATGCTGGGCGCACACATGCGCGGCCGAATACGGCAGGTTCGTGTCGTGCCGACCCCAGCGTTGGTTTTTGACACCGCAGGGATCGGTCAACCTTGAACGATCGGCCGCTGCCGCAACGTCCGATCGTTCAACATCGATCGATTCTGGGTCGCCGGCAGCGTTCAACCTTGAACGCCCGCGCTGAGATCGCCGCTGGTCGACACGACGCAAACCTACCGTACAAACATTGCGGCACGTGTCGGTCACCGCCGAAAGTGTGCGGAGAGAGAGGGACCTCGCGCACACGGACTAAGGTGACCCCGCACCCTGGTGCCGAGTTGGTCAGCAACGGCCTCGGGCACGGCACAACACTGATTTTAACGACACCACCGCTCCACTGCCACACCAACCCTACAGCACGAAGGATCAGATGTTACCCTACTGCATGTGCACACCACTCCTGGATCTCAGAGAGATTCGCACACGTCATGTCTCATCACGCGCTCGCTCAAACGCTGCTTCGTCAACGACCGCCTGCCTGCAATAATTCAGCGCTAGAAAATTCAACCTGCGACGGAACCAACGTCCCGTGCATGACCTCAAGTCATGATCATGTAGACTTGTAGGTCGCTCAACATTGGAGAACAAATAGTGTTCTGCTCAGCGACCGGAGCCTCAGCTCTGGTGCCAACAACGTTTCTCATCATAGCGACACGTATGACGTATGCTAACATGTCGAATACCACATGCGGTTGTGGACATGCTCGGCAAGCCACTTTGCCACAGCCAAGCATCAAGCACGAACACTGGGCGCAGACGACATGCCCAATGCGCATCGCTGCGAATGCTCAATTGTGGACAGCTGAATCACTAGAGAACCCTAGATGGTACCCAAAGGCAGAAGTGCGGGCAAACTGACGGACGAGCCAGGACGGAAAGGAAGAAGACCTGAGCACGAGGAGGAGGAGCAGGAGGAGAGGGACGAGGACGGCGACAACCATCCATTTTTGCACAACCCACGCTCACGCATGCTGGGCGCACACATGCGCGGCCGAATACAAACATTGCGGCACGTGTCGGTCACCGCCGAAAGTGTGCGGAGAGAGAGGGACCTCGCGCACACGGACTAAGGTGACCCCGCACTCTGGTGCCGAGTTGGTCAGCAATGGCCTCGGGCACGGCACAACACTGATTTTAACGACACCCCCGCTCCACTGCCACAGCAACCCTACAGCACGAAGATCAGATTTTACCCTACTGCTGTGCACACCACTCCTGGATCTCAGAGAGATTCGCACACGTAGTAATGTCTCATCACGCACTCGCTCAAGCGCTGCTTCGTCAACGACAGCCTGCCTGCAAGAATTCAGCGCTAGAAAATTCAACCTGCGACGGAACCAGCGTCCTGAGCATGACCTCAAGTCATGATCATGTAGACTTGTAGGTCGCTCAACATTGGAGAACAAATAGTGTTCTGCCCAGCGACTGGAGCCTCAGCTGGGCGCAGACGACAGGCCCAACGCGCATCGCTGCGGATGCTCAATTGTGGACAACTGAATCACTAGAGAACCCTAAATGGTAGCCAAAGGCAGAAGTGCGGGCAAACTGACGCACAAGCCAGAGCGGAAGGAGGAAGACCTGAGCAAGAGGAGGAGGAGGACGAGGAGGAGGAGAAGGAGGAGGAGAGGGACGACGACAACCATCCATCTTTGCACAACCCACGCTCACGCATGCTGGGCGCACACATGCGCGGCCGAATACAAACATTGCGGCACGTGTCGGTCATCGCGAAGTGTGCGGAGAGAGAGGGACCTCGCGCACACGGACTAAGGTGACCCGCACTCTGGTGCCGGAGTTGGTCAGCAATGGCCTCGGCACGGCACAACACTTGATTTTAACGACACCCCGCTCCACTGCCACAGCAACCCTACAGCACGAAGGATCAGATTTTACCCTACTGCATGTGCACACCACTCCTGGATCTCAGAGAGATTCGCACACGTAATGTCTCATCACGCACTCGCTCAAGCGCTGCTTCGTCAACGACAGCCTGCCTGCAATAATTCAGCGCTGGACAATTCAACCTGCGACGGAACCAGCGTCCTGTGCATGACCTCAAGTCATGATCCTATAGACTAGTAGGTCGCTCAACATTGGAGAACAAGTAGTGTTCTGCTCAGCGACCAGAACCTCAGCTCTGGTGACAACAACGTTTCTCATCATAGCGACACCTATGCTAACATGTCGAATACCACGTGCGGTAGTGGACATGCTCGACCACCCACCTTGTCACAGCCAAGCATCAAGCACGCACACTGGGCGCAGACGACAGGCCCAACGCGCATCGCTGCGGATGCTCAATTGTGGACAGCTGAATCACTAGAGAACCCTAAATGGTACCCAAAGGCAGAAGTGCGGGCAAACTGACGGACGAGCGAGAACGGAAAGGAGGAAGACCTGAGCAGGAGGAAGACGAGGAGGAGAAGGACGAGGAGGAGGAGAAGGAGAAGGAGGAGAGGGACGACGACAACCATCCATCTTGGCACAACCCACGCTCACGCATGCTGGGCGCACACATGCGCGGCCGAATACAAACATTGCGGCACGTGTCGGTCACCGCCGAAAGTGTGCGGAGAGAGAGAGACCTCGCGCACACGGACTAAGGTGAACCCGCACTCTGGTGCCGAGTTGGTCAGCAATGGCCTCGGGCACGGCACAACACTGATTTTAACGACACCCCCGCTCCACTGCCACAGCAACCCTACAGCACGAAGGATCAGATTTTACCCTACTGCATGTGCACACCACTCCTGGATCTCAGAGAGATTCGCACACGTAATGTCTCATCACGCACTCGATCAAGCGCTGCTTCGTCAACGACCTCCTGCCTGCAATAATTCAGCGCTAGAAAATTCAACCTGCGACGGAACCAGCGTCCTGAGCATGACCTCAAATCATGATCATGTAGGCTTGTAGGACGCTCAACATTAGGAAACAAATAATGTTCTGCTCAGCGACCAGGAGCCTCAGCTCTGGTGCCAACAACGTTTCTCATCATAGCGACACGTATGCTAACATGTCGAATACCACGTGCGGTAGTGGACATGCTCGACCACCCACCTTGTCACAGCCAAGCATCAAGCACGCACACTGGGCGCAGACGACAGGCCCAACGCTCATCGCTGCGGATGCTCAATTGTGGACAGCTGAATCACTAGAGAGCCCTAAATGGTACCCAAAGGCAGAAGTGCGGGCAAACTGACGGACGAGCCAGAACGGAAAGGAGGAATACCTGAGCAGGAGGAGGAGGAGGAGCAGGAGGATGAGGAGGAGAGGGACGACGACAACCATCCATCTTGGCACAACCCACGCTCACGCATGCTGGGCGCATACATGCGCAGCCGAATAGAAACATTGCGGCACGTGTCGGTCACCGCCGAAAGTGTGCGGAGAGAGAGGGACCTCGCGCACACGGACTAAGGTGACCCAGCACTCTGGTGCCGAGTTGGTCAGCAATGGCCTCGGGAACGGCACAACACTGATTTTAACGACACCCCCGCTCCACTGCCACACCAACCCTACAGCACGACGGATCAGATTTTACCCTACTGCATGTGCACACCACTCCTGGATCTCAGAGAGATTCGCACACGTAATGTCTCATCACGCACTCGCTCAAGCGCTGCTTCGTCAACGACCGCCTGCCTGCAATAATTCAGCGCTGGAAAAATGAATCTGCGACGGAATCAGCGTCCTGTTCATGACCTCAAATCATGATCCTATAGACTTGTAGGTTTATGTTGCTCCCATCGTACTTAAGGGCCACATCCCAGAAAAAAATTGAGCACCCGGAAAGGTGTCGAAAGAGTGTCGAAATAGTGTCGAAACAGTGTCGGACGAGTGTCTCCTAGGGCCCGACACGTGAAAATCCTAGAGTTGTTGGATGCTTTTCTGGCGCTCGAAATTCTTTCTGGTGATCAAAGCTAAAGTAGGTTGGAACATCATAATTGTAGGTCGCTCAACATTGGAGAACAAATTGCGTTCTGCTCAGCGACCGGAGCCTCAGCTCTGGTACCAACAACGTTTCTCATCATAGCGACCCGTATGCTAGCATGTCGAATACCACGTGCGGTAGTGGACATGCTCGACCACCCACCTTGTCACAGCCAAGCACCAAGCACGCACACTGGGCGCAGACGACAGGCCCAACGCGCATCGCTGCGGATGCTCAATTGTGGACAGCTGAATCACTAGAGAACCCTGAATGGTACCCAAAGGCAGAAGTGCGGGCAAACTGTCGGACGAACCAGAACGGAAAGGAGAACGACCTCAGCAGGAGGAGGAGCAGGAGGAAGAGGAGAGGGACGACGACAACCATCCATCTTGGCACAACACACGCTCATGCATGCTGGACGCACACATGCGCGGCCGAATACAAACATTGCGGCACGCGTGGGTCACCGCCGAAAGTGTGCGGAGAGAGAGGGACCTCGCGCACACGGACTAAGGTGACCCCGAACCATGGTGCCGACTTGGTCAGCAATGGCCTCGGGCACGGCACAACACTGATTTTAACGACACCCCCGCTCCACTGCCACAGCAACCCTACAGCACGAAGGATCAGATTTTACCCTACTGCATGTGCACACCACTCCTGGATCTCAGAGAGATTCGCACACGTAATGTCTCATCACGCACTCGCTCAAGCGATGCTTCGTCAACGGCCTCCTGCCTAAAATAATTCAGCGCTAGAAAATTCAACCTGCGACGGAACCAGCGTCCTGAGCATGACCTTAAGTCATGATCATATAGACTTGTAGGTCGCTCAACATTGGAGAACAAATAGTGTTCTGCTCAGCGACCAGAGCCTCGGCTCTGGTGCCAACAACGTTTCTCATCATAGCGACACGTATGCTAGCATGTCGAATACCACGTGCGGTAGTGGACATGCTCGACCACCCACCTTGTCACAGCCAAGCACCAAGCACCCACACTGGGTGCAGACGACAGGCCCAACGCGCATCGCTGCGGATGCTCAATTGTGGACAGCTGAATCACTAGAGAACCCTAAATGGTAGCCAAAGGCAGAAATGCGGGCAAACTGACGGACGAGCCAGAACGGAGAGGAGGAAGACCTGAGCAGGAGGAGGAGGAGGAGCAGGAGCAGGAGGAGGAGGAGGAGAGGGACGACGATAACCATCCATCTTGGCACATCCCAGGCTGACAGTTATCCATCTTGGCACAACCCACGCTCACGCATGCTGGGCGCACACGTGTGCGGCCGAAAACAGGCATTGCGGCACGTGTCCGTCTCGGCCGCGGGCGCGTTGCTGAATGGAATGCGAGGTCTTCGGGGGGCGATACCTGGGGGCAATCCGTGAGAGCGAAACTTGGGCGTAACAAAAAGGGGGCACAATACTGGGTAGTCGAAGCCAATCTGGCGCCAATCTGGCAGGCCCAATCTGGCAAACGGGGGCAATCTGGCGAGGGAGCCAACGCGAATCCAGTCTGGCGAATAACCCAAATCATCCAGTTTGGCCAGGCCAGATTGGCCCGTGGGGCCCAATCCAATCTGACAGTCTGGCCTTCGACTACCCAGCAATAGCGATAACTGGGCGCAACGTTTGGGGGCAACCGATGGGGGAGCAGTAATTAGGACAATACACGGGGGAAACACTCAGGTGCAACACTTAGGTGCAACCTTCCACCCTTATCCCTAAGTGCGGGGTGCTACGTATGTGTGCTGTTCCAGTTCTGAGCGGAATTCGGTATAACTATTCACAGACGCCTGTGCTGGTGCACGCCACGTGATTCCTGGCGGGCCAGGAATGATATTGAGAGATGCGTCGTGATAATTATGAACACGCGAACTCTTGGCAGCTTCGCTGTGCCCTTGCACGCGCGAGTCGGAAGTCCTCACGACGTGACAGAGAAGCGGCGGCATCCGAACTCTCAACTCCCAGCAACCGCCGGCTCACCCGAAACAGTGGCAAGCGGGGAGAGAGTTCGGACTTCGCCACTCGTTCGACGACCTGCCCCCGCCACCCATCTAGGGCTCCCAACTTCGCGCTTCGCGCTGCGCGAAGCGCGAATAACTTCGCGCTCTCGCGCCGCCCTCCCAAAGGGAGAATAGGAGGACGAGGAGGAGGGGGAGAAGGAACGAGGACCGCGAAGCGCGAAGCGCGAATAACTTCGCGCCCTCGAGGGAGCCCTTGACCCATCGAGTTGCCTGATCCGTAGATCGGCGAGGGCAGGGTGCGGACTTCGCCGCCAGACCAGTGCACAGAGGCTCCGCCTGGCGTGGGGGGGTGGCCGAGCCCCGGGCGTGGCTCCCCAGAGGGGGCAGCCCCACGAGCGGCGGGCGTGTCCGTGTCCACGCCCTCGAAGCCTGGATTCTGGGACGCTGCTCCTCCTCCTCCTCCTCCTCCTCCTCCTCCTCCTCCTCCTCGTCCTCCTCCTCGTCCTCCTCCTCCTGCCCCTCCCCCTCCCCCTCCCCCTCTGGCGAGCGTGTCCGTGTCCACGCCCTCTAGCCCTCGAAGGCTGCTGCAATAACGCACGCTAGACATGTGGAACGGAGCCCTTTTTGTTGGGGCACCACCAGAGCCTGGCTGCACGAGGAGGGCTGGAGGAACAGCGAGCCCCTTCGGAGCCCGGAGCGGTCCATGCTTCAGCGTCCAAGCTGCACGCGGTCGTATGGATACGTTCCGCGCGGGGCATCCGGGAAGGACCCCCCCGTATCAACGGTGTCTTGACCTGGGGGCCTGGCCCGCGAGGGCGTGGATATGGAGATGGATCTATATGCACACTGCCCAGACCGAGGAACAGCGCGCAGATCCAAGAGATCCGCGCAGACCGTCGAATCCCGCTGCGGATAAAAGAGAGGGGGCGGGCGCGGTGGGTCGCGGGGTGGGTCGCTAGCGGGTCGCGGGTGGGTCGCGGGGCGGGTCGCAGGTGGGTCGCGGGGCGGCTTGCGGGTGGGGCGACGACAACAAACGAACGAACAAACAAACACACAAACAAATCAACTAACTAACTAACTAACTAACTAAGCAGAATCCGCGCCGCGGATCTCCGCTTCCGCCACACACCCAGGGACAGCGAATGACGGTTCGGACCCCTCCCTCTGACGTCTACTCCGGATTTCGTAATAAAGGGAGGGGGTCTCATTTCGGGGGGGGGTCTCTTCCAGGCCATCTTGGAGGGCCTGGGGGGGGTCTGGGGACTATGTTTTGGAGGGTTCTCCCACGGGGGGGGGGTTCTAGAACTTCTCGTCTGGGAGGGTTGAGACCCCCTCCCTTTTATTAGGACTTCTGGAGTATGCCTTTCCTTCCACGCCTAGAGCCTGGAGGCCTCGGGCGCAACGCCTCGCTCTGGATCGATCGACCCTCGAATGACTCGCCATTGCACCCAGAGCCTGCCAACTGGCGGGGCTAATACAGGGGGCTATTCCCACCTCGTGCAGTCGAGGCGTTGACCTAAGGAACCCTAAATAAGGAACGGGGCCCCATTTTTCCATACCTATCGGTCGGAAGAAGTAGGTAGAAACATGAAGTAGGAAGGCGTTGGAAATAGATCGGGTTTCCGCCCCGCCTCCTGAAGAGGAGGGAAGAGGGAAAACCACTCGACTCTTGAAGTAGGAAGGCGCTGAAAGTAGATTGGAATCCGGGAATCCAAAAATATCTACTTTCAACGACCGAGGGGTAATACAGGGGGCTATTCCCACCTCGTACAGTCGAGGCGTTGACCTAAGGAACCCTAAATAAGGAACGGGGCCCCATCTTTCCATGAGTCAAACTTGGACTTCCCGTCGAAAACCTGAGGAACACCTGAGGCAAGCTGCAGAACAAGGAAGGAACACGGAGCCCCTCCCCAACGAGAAGGGCTCTTTCTTCAGCGCCCCGACTGTACGTCTCCGACTTCCGCAAGGACCTTCGGCCCATCACGGACACCCAGCGGCAAACACGGAAGGCCGCCCCACCTCCAGAACAAGCATAGGGGGAAAACAAACCTACCTCGCTTTTGACCACCCTCGCTTCCAAGAGATACCAAACGATGCCAAACTACGGCCTGTACTGGTCAGGCCGCTTGACGAGGAGGCGCGTGGTATGACTTGGTGTTGCCTGGAAGCGAAAGCGGGGTAGGTAATTCACGCTCTGAAAAAAGGGTGGCGACCGCTGCCGGCACGGAAGTGCACCCAGAAAGTTGCCCCGCGTTGTGCCGATTTGGCCCTTGGCATCGCAGGGTGGGCGTGGCACGCGTGGATAGGGGAAGAAAAAGTGGCATACACCTAAAAGCTCGGAGGTCCGCGCGGATTTCTCGGATCCGCGCTGGACCCCCCTCCCTGGAGCGCGGAGCGCGCCAAGGGCGGCGCCAAAGGCGCCGCCAGGGGGGTCCAGCGCGGATCCGAGAAATCCGCGCGCGGACGTCCAGCGCAAATCCGAGAAATCCGCGCGCGGACCTCAGTGTTTTTATGTTTATGTCACTTTTTGTTCCCCTACAGTCGGGGCGTTGACCTAAGGAACCCTAAATAAGGAACGGGGCCCCTTTTTTCCATAAGTTGACCTTCGATTTCCTGTCGAAAACACGAGGGAAGCCTGAGGCAAGCTGCGAAACACTTCAGGAACGCGGAGCCCCTCCCCAACGAAAAGGGCTCCTTCTTCAGGGCCCCGACTGTATTCTATCTTGCGTGAGACCAATTTTCGTCTCCCAAATATCGGCGGCGCGCCCAAGGTAGGGCAGGCAGAGCAGGCGGGCCTTCTCGGCAGGCTCCGAAGGCCTCAAGGCTTCAGAGAAGCTTTCTGAACCTTCTCCGAGGCCACAGAAGTCTTCTCAGAAGTCCCGCCGCCTTCTCAGAAGGCCTGCCCCCTCTCACACCCCCTCGGCGCCCCCCTCGGCGCGGCGCGACTGTAGTGGAGAGAGACAGCGGAGGGTGCGGATTGCACCGGGCCCGCAGCGGAGCAGAGACGCGTCGGATCGCCAGCAGATCGTCCCGCATCGGCTCGAGCCCGGATCGCCGCGCCCGGCTCCAGGCGACCCCGGCCGATGCCGGTGGAGTCCGGGGAGGCTAGAAGATACAGGGCAGTTCTTAACACATGGGATTTCTATAGATATGGGATTCTTAATACATGAGTAAGTTAGGAATAAATGTATGCATGAACTCATCGTTGTTTTTAATGCTAAACCCTGCATTTTGAATACATGATCCGCACGCGGAGCACGTATAAAAACGGCACTGTACACCGATGCCGCTGCTCCCCAACCCTCTCCCGGGGTGCGTTCCGACCAGACCTTCGGGGCAGATCCAGCCGTGGCGACGAGGGCTTCCCTGGAGGTCCCAAAGGCGACAGCGAGCGAAGGGTAACGGTATCGATGCCGTTCCCAAACATCTGGCGTCTCGATCTTTTCGAGACACAGGCACCCGACCTCGCGACCACATCACGGGGACCGGTTTTTCGTCCCGAGCCGTTCTTGGAAGGTCCCGAGGCCCAATAAGGGCCCCGAGACGGCGAAGACTAAGACAACCTCCGTCACGATTTTTTCGAGACGCCCGATGTTCGGGTCGGGCGAAAGGGGGGGATAGCAAAGGGGGGGTTTGATAATCAGCTCACGTAGCTGATTTTCCCGGCGCCTCCCGGCGCCGGAGGCGGCTATGTATCGAGGAATGGGCCCCTCGGTGAAGCCGAAACCAGCTGCATGCAGCAAATTCCGTAACCCCCCCTTTCCCAATCCCCCCTTTTCGCCCGGCCCGAGATGTCTGGGCCTCTCCCTCTGAGAATCGAGCGGCATCGGATCGAATAGGAACCGTGGCCCCAGCCGGCGAACCGAATCGCACCGAGTCGGGTCGTGGGCGGCCCTGGGCGGACAGCGGCGTAAGGAGGGGTCCGCTCCTCCACGATGAGCTCGTTGATCTCGCTCTTGCGAGCGTCCAGGCTGCCCACCTCGTCGATTGCAAGAGGAGGCAACGGAGGGGGAGGAGGAGGAGGAGGAGGGGGAGGAGGAGGAGGAGGAGGAGGAGGAGGAGGAGGAGGAGGAGGAGGAGGAGGACGACGACGAAGAGGAGGACTCCAGCCTCCAGCTGCTCCATCTTTCGTGCTCCTGCCTCCCGATCATGCTCCTGCTCATCCGTCGCTGCTCTTATGAATAGATCCTCCCTGACGCACGCTCGGACATGTCGGCAGGGCGGGCCGGCAAATGCGCCTGAGACTTCCTCACCCAGTTTGATCCTGAAACTGAATTTCGCGACAAGTTAAAGGATGGAGGGCGGGTGGTTTTCAAAATGGGTTCTCGCCGTAGCGCCGCGCACATCCGTCTTACATATTTGCAGCACGTCCAAGAAAGGAGCGGTGTGGATTTCAAAATGTGGCTCTCTCCTGAACGCCGCGCACGTTCGTCTTACAACTCGGCAGCAACTTCAAGGATGGAAGGCCGCTACTTTTCAAACTGGGTTCCCGCAAAAGCTCCGCACACATTCATCATACACCCTGCGAAATGCTTAAGAAATCATGGGTTAAGAAATTCATAGTCTCAGAAATTGAAAAAAACCAAGAACTTCTATCAAAATCTTGGGATTTACATTGAAAAGTTAAGAATAATCGAGACTCTGGACGAAAACTTAGGTTTTCTTAAGCATCGCCTAAGGTGTACAAGTCTGCAGCCGCTTGGGGATCGAGGGCGGCTCATTTCCATAACTGGGCTCTCGCCTCGGCGCCGCGCACATTGATTTTACAAGTCGTGTCCTCCTCCTCCTCCTCCTCCTCCTCCTCCTCCTCCTCCTCCTCCTCCAGGGATTGAGGCGGTTCCTTTTCGAGATGGGGTTATCGCCTCACCGCCGCGCGCATTCGTCTTACAAGTCTGCAGCACGTTCAGTGCCCGAGGCGGATCCTTTTCAAAATGGGGCGCCTGCCTCAGCGCCGCGCACACGCGACTTGCAAATCTGCAACATTTGAGGGATGGACGGGGGTCCTATCCAGAATGGCGCCTGCCTCAGTGCCACGCGCATTCGCTGTTACGAATGCAACTTCTATTGGGATGGAGCGCGAATCGTTTTCAACATGGTGTTCTCGCCATTGCGCTGCGCACAATCACCCTACAACCTTGCAACAATGCGACGGACGGAACTCGTTCCTTTTGTTCAGAATGGGGCCGTTGCTTGACATCACCCCAACTTTCAGGACCCGGGAACTCAAGACATGCCGGTTTCTTCAGCATCAGAGTCACACATGGTGGGGAAATCTCCAGCGACATGCCTGGCCTCGGGGTGCGACAGGGAGAAAAAATACTTAGAAGGAAAAGGAATGGAGGAGGAGGAGGAGCAGGAGGAATGGGAGGAGCAAGAGTGAAGAGGATGGGGAGGAGGAGGAGGAGGAGGAGGAGGAGGACCAGTGTAAACCGAAGAGTCATCAACGATGTTGGAAATATCCCTCCCTCCAAACTCACTCTCCATAGGCCCGTACAATGGTTCATATCCACTGAAGGAGCTGCATCGTTAAGACATCCGCTTGAAGACCTTGAAGCATGCCACAACAATATTATCGGGATTCCAACACCACGGATCAACCTGGCTGTTGCGCCTTGACGATCTGGAATCGTGCCACAACGCAATTCCTGGGACTTCAACACCTCGAATGACCGTAACTATGACGCCCTCATAATCCTGAATATTTCCAAAGCGCCATGTCTGGTACGTTGATCATGGGGATCCGTGACACACTTGCAAATGTTTTTTGTTTGGAAAATAAAAAGAAAAACAAGAGAACCACATGTTGAAAAGGAACCGCCCCCAATCCGTGAACCAGTTGCAAGTTTTACAAACGAATGTGCGCGGCGATGAAGCGAGAACCACAGAATGAAAACCACCCGCCCTCAATCAATGAAACGGCTGCTACTGTTTATGCTTCACGGTCATAAATGGTGAAAAAATCTCGGGGGGCGAAACGCCCGGCCCGCCCTAAAAAGCAGGCCTCGGCGTGCGACAGGGAGAAAGTACTTGTAAGGAAAAGGAATGGAGGAGGAGGAGGTGGAGCAGGAGGAAGAGGAGGAACTATGGGAGGAGGAAGAGTGAATAGGGTGGGGAGGAGGAGGAGGAGGAGGAGGAGGAGGAGGAGGAGGAGGAGGAATAGGACCAGTGTAAACCGAAGAGTCATCAACGATGTTGGAATAAAGCCTCCCTCCAAGCTCCCTCGTCATGGGCCCCTACAACGGTTCATTCCCGCTGAAGGAGCTGCATCGTTGGAAGACATCCGCTTGAAGACCTTGAAGCATGCCCAACAATATTCTCGGGACTCCAACGCCACCGATCAACCTGACAGTTACGTCTTGACGATCTGGAATCGTGCCAGAACGCCATTCCTGGGACCTCACCACCGCGACTCAACGTAACTATGACTGCCTCATGATCCTGAATGTTTCCAAAGCGCCATGGCTGGTGCGATGATTCTGGGGATCCGTGACACCCTTGCAAATGTTGTTTGGTTGGAAAAAATGCGCGGCGCTGAAGCGAAAACCACATGTTGAAAAGGAACCGCCCCCAATCCGTGAACCAGTTGCAAGTTTTACAAACGAATGTGCGCGGCGATGAAGCGAGAACCGCAGTTTGAAAACCACCCGCCCTCAATCAGTGAAACGGCTGCTACTGTTTATGCTTCACGGTCATAAATGGTGAAAAAATCTCGGGGGGCGAAACGCCCGGCCCGCCCTGAAAAGCAGGCCTCGGCGTGCGACAGGGAGAAAGTACTTGTAAGGAAAAGGAATGGAGGAGGAGGAGGTGGAGCAGGAGGAAGAGGAGGAAATATGGGAGGAGGAAGAGTGAATAGGGTGGGGAGGAGGAGGAGGAGGAGGAGGAGGAGGAGGAATAGGACCAGTGTAAACCGAAGAGTCATCAACGATGTTGGAATAAAGCCTCCCTCCAAGCTCCCTCGTCATGGGCCCCTACAACGGTTCATTCCCGCTGAAAGAGCTGCATCGTTGGAAGACATCCGCTTGAAGACCTTGAAGCATGCCCAACAATATTCTCGGGACTCCAACGCCACCGATCAACCTGACAGTTACGTCTTGACGATCTGGAATCGTGCCAGAACGCCATTCCTGGGACCTCAACACCGCGACTCAACGTAACTATGACTGCCTCATGATCCTGAATGTTTCCAAAGCGCCATGGCTGGTGCGATGATTCTGGGGATCCGTGACACCCTTGCAAATGTTGTTTGGTTGGAAAAAATGCGCGGCGCTGAAGCGAAAACCACATGTTGAAAAGGAACCGCCCCCAATCCGTGAACCAGTTGCAAGTTTTACAAACGAATGTGCGCGGCGATGAAGCGAGAACCGCAGTTTGAAAACCACCCGCCCTCAATCAGTGAAACGGCTGCTACTGTTTATGCTTCACGGTCATAAATGGTGAAAAAATCTCGGGGGGCGAAACGCCCGGCCCGCCCTAAAAAGCAGGCCTCGGCGTGCGACAGGGAGAAAGTACTTGTAAGGAAAAGGAATGGAGGAGGAGGAGGAGGTGGAGCAGGAGGAAGAGGAGAAAACATGGGAGGAGGAAAAGTGAAGAGAGTGGGGAGGAGGAGGAGGAGGAGGAGGAGGAGGAGGAGGAATAGGACCAGTGTAAACCGAAGAGTCATCAACGATGTTGGAATAAAGCCTCCCTCCAAGCTCCCTCGTCATGGGCCCCTACAACGGTTCATTCCCGCTGAAGGAGCTGCATCGTTGGAAGACATCCGCTTGAAGACCTTGAAGCATGCCCAACAACATTCTCGGGACTCCAACGCCACGGATCAACCTGGCTGTTGCGTCTTGACGGTCTGGAATCGCGCCAGAACGCCATCCCTGGGACTTCAACACCGCGAATCAACGTAACCATGGCGCCCTCCTAATCCTGGATGTTCCCAAAGCGCCATGTCTGGTACGCTGATCATGGGGATCCGCGAAACCCTTGCCACTTTAAACAACGAATGTGCGCGACGCTGAAGCGAGAGCCACATTTTGAAACGGAACTGCCCTCAATCCATGAAGCTCTGGCAATTTTTTACAACGAACGTGCGCGGCGCCAAAACGAGAGCCACATTTTGAAGACCATCCGCCTTCAATCCGTAGAGCCCTTGCAAATTGAAAAAACGAGCGTGCGCGGCGCCAAAGCAAATGCCACATTTTGAAGACCATCCGCCTTCAATCCGTGGAACCCTTGCAAATCAAAAAACACGAATGTGCGCGGCACTAGAGCGAGAATCACATTTTGAAAACGAGCCGCCGTTAATCCGTGAAGCTCTTGCAAATGTTCAAAACCAATGTGCGCGGCGCCAAAGCGAGAGCCACATTTTGAAAACCATCCGCCTCCAATCCGTGAAACTCTCACAAATCTTCAAAACGATTGTGCGCGGCGCTAAGGCGAGAGCCACGATTTGAAAAGGAACCACGTTTTGAAGAGCAGGAGGATGAGGCGGAGGAGGAGGAGGAGAGGAGGGGGAGGAGAAGGAGGGGCAGGAGGAGGAGGAGGAGGAGGAGGAGGCGGAGGCGGAGGAGGAAGAGGAGGGGGGCGACCGCCTCGAGTCCGCATGCCCTCTCAACCTCGGCGCGCACCAGGCCGAGGTTCAGCGCTCCAAGGTCACGCCCCCGGATCGCGGCCGAGA
>CAUYUJ010011892.1:371311-461159 GCA_963575745.1 Prorocentrum cordatum | reverse complement strand
ACACACGCGACACACGCGACACACGCGACGCACGCGACACACGCGACACACGCGACACACGCGACACACGCGACACACGCGACACACGCGACACACGCGACACACGCGACGCACGCGACACGCGCGACACGCGCGACACGCGCGACGCACGCGACACACGCGACACACGCGACACACGCGACGCACGCGACACACGCGACACCCGCGACACACGCGACACACGCGACGCACGCGACACACGCGACACACGCGACACACGCGACACACGCGACGCGCGCGACGCACGCGACACACGCGACACACGCGACACACGCGACACACGCGACACACGCGACACGCGCGACACGCGCGACGCGCGCGACACACGCGACACACGCGGCACGCGCGACACACGCGACACACGCGACACACGCGACACACGCGACACACGCGACACACGCGACACACGCGACACACGCGACACACGCGACACACGCGACACACGCGACACGCGCAGCCTGTGGCGGACACACGCGACGCACGCGACGCACGGCGGGACACACGCGACACACGCGAACATACGCGCACGCGCGACACGCGCGACACGCGCGACACGCGCGACACGCGCGACGCGCGCGACACGCGCGACGCGCGCGACGCGCGCGACACGCGCGACACGCGCGACACACGCGACACACGCGACACACGCGACACACGCGACACGCGCGACACACGCGACGCACGCGACACACGCGACACACGCGACGCACGCGACACACGCGACACACGCGACGCACGCGACACACGCGACACACGCGACACACGCGACGCACGCGACGCACGCGACACACGCGACACGCGCGACACGCGCGACACACGCGACACGCGCGACACACGCGACGCACGCGACGCACGCGACGCACGCGACACACGCGACACACGCGACACACGCGACACACGCGACACACGCGACACCCGCGACACACGCGACACACGCGACACACGCGACGCACGCGACAGACGCGACACACGCGACACACGCGACACACGCGACACACGCGACACACGCGACACACGCGACACACGCGACGCACGCGACGCACGCGACACGCGCGACACACGCGACACACGCGACACACGCGACACGCGCGACGCACGCGACACACGCGACACACGCGACACACGCGACGCACGCGACGCACGCGACACACGCGACACACGCGACACACGCGACACACGCGACACACGCGACACACGCGACACACGCGACACACGCGACACGCGCGACGCGCGCGACGCACGCGACACACGCGACGCACGCGACACACGCGACACACGCGACACACGCGACACACGCGACACACGCGACACACGCGACACACGCGACGCACGCGACGCACGCGACGCACGCGACGCACGCAACCTACGCGACGCACGCAACCTACGCGACGCACGCGACGCACGCGACGCACGCGACGCACGCGACGCACGCGACACATTCGACACACGGACACACGAGACACACGCGACACACGAGACACACGCGACACACGCGACACACGAGACACACGCGACACACGCGACACCCGCCGACACACGCGAACACGCGACACACGCGACACACGCGACACACGCGACACGCGCGACACACGCGACACACGCGACACAACGCGACACACGCGACACACGCGGGAACACGCGACCACACCGCGTACACACCGCGAAACACGCGGGACACACGCGACGCACGCGACACACGCGAGCACGCGACACACGCGACAAACGCGACACACGCGACACACGCGACACACGCGACGCACGCGACACACGCGACACACGCGACACACGCGACACACGCGACACACGCGACACACGCGACACACGCGACACACGCGACGCACGCGACACGCGCGACACGCGCGACACGCGCGACGCACGCGACACACGCGACACACGCGACACACGCGACGCACGCGACACACGCGACACCCGCGACACACGCGACACACGCGACGCACGCGACACACGCGACACACGCGACACACGCGACACACGCGACGCGCGCGACGCACGCGACACACGCGACACACGCGACACACGCGACACACGCGACACACGCGACACGCGCGACACGCGCGACGCGCGCGACACACGCGACACACGCGGCACGCGCGACACACGCGACACACGCGACACACGCGACACACGCGACACACGCGACACACGCGACACACGCGACACACGCGACACACGCGACACACGCGACACGCGCGACGCACGCGACACACGCGACACACGCGACGCACGCGACACACGCGACACATGCACGCGCACCGCGCACCGCGCACCGCGCACCGCGCACGCGCACGCGCACGCGCACGCGCACTCGCACACGCACACGCACACGCACGCGCACGCGCACGCGCACGCGCACGCGCACGCGCACGCGCACGCGCACGCGCACACGCACGCGCACGCGCACACGCACGCGCACGCGCACATGCACACGCACACGCACACGCACACGCACACGCATACGCACACGCACACCCACACGCACGCACGCGCGCATTTCCCGGTGGCTCCAGTCGATGGGCATTTTGAAATGTGACGCTTTTTCCCACGAATTGGCCATTTTCGGCCGGGGCGTAGTCAAAGCCGTTGCCCTCGACGGTTGTCACCCACGCGTGCACGCGTGCACACATGCACGCCCGCACACACGCGCACAGACCAGCACATGCGCACGGATTAGATTTTTTCCCTTTCAGTCTTGCCTTGCTCTGGTCTCCCGCTTTCTCGCCCTCACTCTCTCGTTCTGTCTCCTCTCCTTCATCTTGTCTCCCTTTCTTTTTATCTCCTCTCCAATCCTTCCTCCCTCTCAAACTCTCCCTTTGTCCCTGTCGCGTTCTCCCTCTCTCTCTCTCTTTCTCTCTCTCTCTCTCTCTTTCTTCTCGCGCGCTTTTTTTCCCCTGCAGCGTCTCGCCCAGCATCGGCACGATGATCTGCGCTCGGGGTGACTAAACCTAGAGTGGCGGTATCAGGCGCGGTGGATATAACATCAACGCACAACGAGGGGAACACGATAACAAATACGCACTACGCCACGCACCACGCACCATACACTAGACACCACACACCTCACACCGCGCACCGCACACCGCACACCGCACACCGCACATCATGCCACGCACCACACGCACCGCATACGTATCACACAACACATGCCACACACCGCGTACCACGCAGCCCGCACCTCGCAGTAAACACCACGCCACACGTTGCACGTCACATGTAACGCCACGCGCGCGCCATACACACGCACAGGGGTAAGCCCGCATACTACCGCAATTCGCGAACAAACACAAACACACACACACGGAAGCGTAACACGCAGACAAACACACAAGCGCACATCGCACAGCCACGCGAACACACACACACACAACTTCACGAGCATGCAGTCATTCAAAACAGCAAACACCGAAACTGAACGACGACAACCACAAGCGCAACCGCATACCCACACGCGCGCCCTCACGTCTGGACGCACATGAACCGCTAAGTGTACGACTCCTCCCCACTCCAGCGAGCCCATCTTTGCAACCATAACCACCAATAGCAGTAACACCACCATCATCGCGCCGCGCTTCGTGGTCAGTGCCGTGTTGTGCCAACCACACTGCATTCAGCATCATCATTACTAGCATCGTCATTCTCAGTACCGTCGCTTCCGTAGTCTTCGGCCTTCGGGGTGCGAGGCAGGGCGCTGTTGACGTCCTGCGCCATGTCTAGGCAGCATTCGTACGGAAGTCCTTGCAGAATACGTCCGCACAGCGCGCGCGCTTTCTGCTATTGCATGTGGCAAAGTGTGCTGAGCACAGTGTGCCTGCAGTGCTGGTGATGCCTGTCTGGCAGTTGTGCATGTTCACGGGATGATGCGCATGTGTAGGTAGGTCTGTTGCTCTAGGCATGGTTCCTGACATATTACTTTCACGCTTATTTTTTGGCGTCTGGGCTCTGTGGATTTGCCATCAGCCTCAGTCTTTGCGCTGAACAAGACGCATGGTCTGCTCGACCTCGTTTTGCCCTTCTCTGGGGCGTCTGAGCTCTATGGAATTGCCAGCAGGCTCAGTCTTTTTCGTTGAGCAGGGCCCACGGTCCGTTCGATCAAGTCGAGCTGCGTGGTCCAGTAATTGCGTATGTTTCTGTTGTGCGCCTGGAGTCTGGCCTAGCGCAGAAGAGTGTAGTGCACGTGTCAAGCGTGATTGCACGGCACGGCGGCCGCGGTGACGGTGACAGGTGCGCGAGCAAGCTGATCGACCGCGCGACGTGATGGATTCGTTCGTCCTTGGCCTCGTCGGCCCTCTGTCGGGGTTGTAGCCGTGGCCCTGCTTCGACGCAGCGCCGTGGCGCCTCACAGGAGGTTCCACTTGGCCTGCGCCAGGCGTTTCACAGAGTGTTAAAGGGAATGGTCCCAGGCTGGAGCACACTGCAGCTGCTCAAGACATCCAGCTGCCTGCGGCATCCCCCCCCCCGCCGCGCCAGCGCAGCAGTGCGCCAGCGCAGCAGTCAAGCACAGCGCCCCCTCTCTGATTTGGCGCGGGTCTTGCACAGAGTCCGCCAGAATGCCACAGAGGATTTCACAGAGGGCCAAGCCAAAACCATATTTTTTCGGGGTTGATTTGTGTGGTTTGAACGTTTTGTTGGACCCCCATGTGTTTACAACGTGTGGTTCCATCACGCCTCGGAGGCCCAAAAGGTCCCCAAGAGAGCCCTACTATTGCCCAATGATGCCCCAGGATTGTCCCGAATGCCAGAGTTCACTGCGCGTTCAGACACCAACGCGTGGGCTTCCAGGCCAAGGACCCGACGATCCGCACACGGCCCCTCTGACGTGCTATACGCTTGGCCCCATGGCAAGTGATTTAAGTGCGCGCGAAGCGCGCGATGGTTTTAGTGCATGTGTGTATAAACAGGCATGACTGTATTTCTGAGTGTGTATAGATAGACGCATGTATGCATGCATGCCTGCATATATGTATGTAAGTCTGCACGTGTATGTGCATGGACATGTAAATGTACATGCGCATGTATTTGTGTACGTATATGTGTATGCAACCATCGATGTATATGTGTTTGCATGTGAAGTGGTACATGCATATCCATATGTATGTGTATATAGGAATGTAGATGTGCATGCACATGCATATGTATACGTGTACGAATATGTGTATGTACATGCATATGTATACATGTATGCATATGCATATGTATACATGTGCATGTGTATGTATGTGTGTATGGTTAGGTGCATGCATATGCATACGTATTTGTACAGGTACCTGAGGTTGGGGGGTGAGATCGCAGTGAAACGGAGACACCGAACCGGGAAATCGTTTCGTTTCCTTCGTGTCGTGCGTGCGGGCGAGGCGAAGCTGCGTGGGCGCGCGAGAGGAATGAACCCGCCGTTGCTAGGGCGAAGTCAAAAGATTCTCCCCCTCCCGCCCATCCGGCGGTGGTCCGCGGTGTCCCGCGGTGTCCCGTGGTGTCCCGTGGTGTCCCGTGGTGTCCGCCGTTGCTACGGCGACGTCCAGACAAATGATTCTCCCCCGCCCGCCCGTCCGGCGGTGGCTCGCGGTGTCCTGCGGTGTCCCGTAGTGTCCCGTGATGTCCCGTGGTGTCCCGTGAGTGAGATCGATGGTGAGATCGATAGTGAGATCGATAGTGAGATCGATAGTGAGATCGATAGTGAGATCGAGGTGGTGCGCCGAGGTGTCCCGTGGTGTCCCGTGGTGTCCTACAAAGTGAGTTCGATAGTGAGACCGATAGTGAGATCGACAGGTGTCCCGTCGTGTCCCGTGGTGTCCCGTGGTGTCCCGTTGAGTGAGATCGATGGTGAGATCGATAGTGAGATCGGTGTGGTGTCCCGTGGTGTCCTATGGTGTCCCGTCGAATGAGATCGATGGTGAGATCGATAGTGAGACCAACAGGTGTCCCGTGGTGTCCCATTGAGTGAGATCGATAGTGAGATCGATAGTGAGATCGATAGTGGGATCGATAGTGAGACCGATGTGGTGCCCCAAGGTGTCCCGTGGCGTCCCGTGGTGTCCAATGGTTTCCCGTTGTGTGAGGTCGATAGTGAGATCGATAGTGAGACCGATAGTGAGATCGAGAGGAATCCCGCGGTGTCCCGTGGTGTCCCGTGGTGGCCCGTGGTGTCCCGTGGCGTCCCGTTGAGTGAGATCGATAGTGAGGTCGATTGAGTCAGATGTTGTTTCCCCCCCCTCCCCCCCACCACAACCTCCTTATCACTGCCTTATCGCCCACAGGGTGGTCGTATAGCCATGTATCGGAGGTGAGGGGGTGAGATCGAAGTGGAACGGAGAGCCCCCCTACTGGGAAATCGGTTTCGGTTTCGTGTTCGTGCGTGCCGTGCGTGCGGGCGAGGCGAAGCTGCGTGGGCGGGCGAGACATAAGTCTCCGGTAGCTGAGGCGCGGCCGGACCAAAAGTCTCCCTTCCGGCAACCGGTGCCCCGCGGTGTCCCGCCGGTGTCCCGCTCGGGGGCCGGCGGCGCGCGGTGTCACGCCGGTGTCCCGTCGGTGTCCCGATGATGATGAAGATGAAGATGATGAAGATGATGATGATGATGATGATGATGATGATGATGATGATGATGATGATGATGATGATGATGATGATGATGATGATGATGATGATGATGATGATGTTGACGATGATGATGATGATGTGGTTTGTGGTGATGATGATGGTGTCCCGATGATGATGTTGACGATGACGATGATGATGATGATGATGATGATGATGGTGATAGTGATGATGATGATGGTGCCCCCGATGATGATGATGATGTTGATGATGATGATGTTGCTGCTGATGATGATGGTGCCCCGATGATGATGATGATGTTGATGATCCTGATGATGTTGATGATGATCAGACGATTTGATGATGCTGATGAAGATGAAGATGAAGATGGTGATGATGATGATGATGATGATGATGATGATGGTGTCCCGATGATGATGATGAGATGATGATGATGATGATGATGATGATGATGAGGTTGATGATGATGATGCTGTTGATGATGGTGGTGATGATGATGGTGTCCCGATGATGATGATGGTGATGATGATGATGAGAATAATGATGATTGTGATGACCATGATGGTGTCTCGATGATGATGATGTTGATGATGAGGATGATGATGAGGTGAGGATTCTTTCGATGATGGTGGCCCAGTGATGATGATGCTGATATTGATGACGATGATGGTGTCCCGATGATGTTGATGATGATGGTGATGATGATGATGGTGACGATGATGATGGTGTTCCGATGATGCTGATGTTGATGATGATGATGTTGATAATGATAATGATGATGATGATGCTGATGATGATTATGATGATGATGGTGTCCCGATGATGATGATGTTGCTGATGTTGTCCATGATCCGGATGATGAGATTATGATTATGGTGGTGATCCGATGGTTATGATGGTGTCCCGATGATGTTGATGTTGATGATGATGATGACGATGATGGTGTCCCGATGATGATGGTGATGATGGTGTTGATGATGGTGGTGAGGTGATGATGAGGATGGTGTCCCGATGATGATGATGATGATGATGATGATGATGATGATGATGATGATGATGATGATGATGTTGATGATGTTGATGACGATGATGTCGATGATGATGATGATGATGATGATGATGATGATGATGATGATGATGATGATGATGATGACGTTGATTGTGAGATCGATTGTGAGATCGATAGTGAGATCCATAGTTAGACCGAATGTGAGATCGATGGTGGGATCGATAGCGAGACCGATTGTAAGATCGATAGTCAGATCGATTGTGAGATCGATCGAATGAAATAGATCGAGTGTGATCGATTGTGAGATCGTTCGAGTGAGTTCGATCGAGCGAGACCGATAGTGAGATCGATAGTGGGATCGATAGCGAGACCGATCGAGTGAAACGTTGGTTCCTCCCCTCCCCCGAGCCTCCTCATCACCCGAAGGGTGGTCGTATAGGTGTGTATATGTGTATGTATGGCGGGCCGTTCATTACAGTCGTGTCGGGGGAGGTTCGCCGTGGCCGGGGAATTCCTTTCGTGTTCCTCCTCTGGCGTTCTTTATGGTAGGCACGATGGCCGTACCAGGAATCTGGTAGTCTACAGAAGCCCTACCTGGCAAAATCGAAGCATGTTTACGCTCCACTGTTGTGCAGGCGCGGTGGCGGGTCTCGAAATCAAAGTCCATCCTGGGGGTTGTACATGCTGTCTGCCTTGAGACTCTTATGGCCGTAATCCGCATAGCTATGCCTGGTACATGCATTCCGGGGTACCCCCAATGCCCAAATAGGCTTGGCCTAACGTTTCCCAAGATTTCTCATGCAAAGGGGTCCTGTGGTTTTCGGGTCTCCCCGCCATTCAGTCTTTTAGACGTGAAGAAAATGTCGAAGGCCGTATGGCCACGTCACCAATCGGCACACGGATCCAAGAAGGGTGCGGGTATTCTAGCACAAGTGATGCGCGTGTAATGCACCGCTAGTTGATTGCTACCAAGGGCAAGCAGGACACCAACGGGCCTTGATCCAGGATGCAACAGGTACGGTCTTGAAGCGCCGAGTGATACTTACGTGAACATAGTTTTCGCGCATGGGTGACACCGACCAGGAGGTCAGCGTGAAGCGTTATCAACCAGTAAACATTATTTTGCAATTTACGGTGCGTGCTCAGGGTCCGCGGTGCCTTTAGCATTTGTGTTGCGGTTGTGTGTGTGTGTGTTTCTGTGTGCCCTTGCATGTATGCGTTTGGCGACTCAAGCGTTGTCCCATCTGATGCTCGGTTGTTGTGGATTATTGAGTTATCATCGAGTGTACGCCGTTCCGCCAATAGGAGGGCATTCGTGACGATGTTCCAGGTTATTTTGGTTCCCCTGGGGCGGGTCAAGTGGAGAATGAAAGGGAGGAGTATCGATGTCATATGAATCGAGGAGAAGGAAGGGGAGGGAGAGCAGGACGGGGATGAACACCAGGAGTACTGAGCGACGCCTGGGGCAAGGAAGACGTGACCCTCGGACTGCCAACTGTTTTCCTTCTTGTTGGCGTTGTCACTGGAGCCAGCCTCCTGGGTCATGCAAGCGAGTGGTTGGGCGATGGGCTCGACCTGCCTGTGACACGAACACTTCGGGGTCACTGTGGATCCGTCGGGGGACCCTGGTGGGCGCCGTTGAGGTTTGCTTGGGGTCCCCGGGGGGCTTCTTCTTTTTGGGCCCTAGAGCAATCTCAGGCATCTCTGTGCTCTCTTTGAAATACTTTTCTGGGGACCTGTTGACTCCTCGTGGGTTGGCCTTCCTCGGGGCTAGATTTTGGCCAGCTTGGGAGCGTCTCGAGGCGCTGAGGCCGGAAGGATCAGAGAGCAGGCGGGCTATGGCTTTTTCGACTGCTGGGGGCCTCCCCCGGGAGGCCGCAGGGCCAACGCATCTCTCGAGCAATCGTTGGTCTGTCTTGGCCCGTCTTTGACGGGCTGCCCGACTGTCCCGGTCTACAGTCAACCCGCATGGTAAGGATGGGCAGCCTTCCCACAAGGGTACCCCCTTGCATCCTCGCCCATTCGGCCCAGCCTCAGCGACTTTCGCTGGCCAGCCTCGTTCGAAAACAGTTCGCATGGGCCTTCCAAGGCCCTAGCATCCTTACCGCGCATCCTCATGATACGGGTCGACTGTATCCTGGGCCGCACGTAATAAATCTCGTCTCATTTTGGGAGTGGGCGATGGCAGGCGCCACCGGGGCTAGAGAGCGAAAGGGCGGGCTGGCCCCCACCTCACCTGGAATTGTTTTTTCGAGCCTGGGGGGTGGGACCATGCGCAAAACAACAAATTTTACCGTTGCTGTCACCACTGACGAGTAGGGGTCGACGGATTCTTTGGCGTCCGAGTTTTGAGCTGAGCTGTATGGATTTGCCAGCAGACTTAGTTTTTGCATTCACCGGTGTACAGTTGACCTGGCGTTTCTTGCGCCTGAGATCTGCTCTTGCAGAAAGAAGCCAGAGTCCTTCCATCGTGCGAAAGAAAGGTGAGCGTGCATCTGTGAGCACTACACTGCCGAGCTTGCGTTGTCACCACCTACCGAGGTGCAGGTTAGTCCACCTCACTTCTCCCGAGAGCCAGGGAAGCATCGGCGTTACCCCAACATGCTTATACTACACGTGCGTTGCCCCACAAGGGGCGACGCACGCACCAAGAACTCTTATAGCATGTGTCAGAAGCCGGGCGAAGGCTGGCAAACCCGTGGCTGCTAAAATGGAGCTCCTGGATTTTTGTTCCCTACCTAGGCTCTGCCTAGAAGGGTTCTTACCGTGCAAGCTTAAGGGGCTGGGCAGTGCTCCCCGCCCCGGGCGGTTCCCCCAGGATCCGCCCCGCGGTTCCCCCAGTGACGTTCCCTTAGCTTAGCGTTGCTTATCTCATCTTAGCTTAGCTTATTTCATCTTAGCTTAGCTTAGCTTCATCTTAGCTCAGGTTTATCGTAGCTTAGCTTACCTTCATCTTAGCTTCGCCGAGCTTTAGCATAGCAGAGCACAGCATAGCATAGCAGAGCGTAGCACAGCACAGCGCAGCATAGCATATCATAGCAAAGCCCAGCATAGCACAGCATAGCGCAGCATATCATAACATAGCATAGCATAGCGCAGCACAGCACAGCACAGCATAGCACCGCGCAGCATAGCATAGCATAGCATAGCATAGCATAGCATAGCATAGCATATCATATAATATCATAGCGCAGCTTATCATAGCATAGCATAGCATATCATAGCTTAGCATATCACAGCGCAGCATGACATAGCATAGCTTAGCATACCATAGCTTAGCATATCATAGCATAGCATAGCATACCATAGCGCAGCATAGCATTGCATAACATAGCATAACGCAACATAGCATGGCATAGCCTAGCATAGCATAGCACAGCAACTAATGCTGCTTTCCTAGGGGCTCCAACTTCTAGGTAGGGTCGCACTGGGGTAATTCTTTCTTCCGGGAAGCAGTCCGTTTACTATTTAGTGCGCTGAGCTTGGTTCCGGGCATTTTTTCCTTCCAGAAAGACCGTTGTAGCAGCCACGGATTTGCCAGCCCTCGCCCAGCTTCCAATTATGGGTCGTGGCGGGCGCTTTCTGTCGCAGGCCTAGAGGTTGACACACCCTCGGGAAACGATCTATTTCCAGGCCTCTAATTCTGGTGTTGGTGCCCATTTCCAGGCTTCTAATTCTGGCCACACCGCTCGGGAAACGATCTATCACAAGATGGGTATACTATATGTTCGGGTCGGGCGTGCGCCTCCAAGGAGGGCATATAGCGTACTGGTATGTCTTTGTGCTTCCCAGAGCACGCAGGCGTGAACGCTCGGAGAGGTCCGTGCGGCTTTCTCGGGTCGACGCCGGACCCAGAGATCCGATGTCTTGACTTTTTCAGTACGGGTTCCCGGAAGTCTCGACCGATTCCCCAGGACCGGTTTTTCATCCCGAGTCGTTTTTTGACGGTCCCGAGGCCTGGCGAGGGCCCCCAGGGGCCGAAATTTGAGAAAAACCTCCGTCTTGATTTTGTCAACGCGTTGGATCTCTGGGGACCCCTGGCCCCACACCTCTCCCCCCCCGCATGCGCCAGCGCGCTGGGAGGCGCCGCCGAGAGGTTTTGTTGCGGGGAGGGCGCCGCCGCCCCTTCCAGGAGAGCTCTCCGTGCGCTGGCCGCAGGGCACCCCCGCCACGGGGCGGCAGTGGCCACGGGACGCCAACCGCAGGGCACCAGCCGAAGAGCACGAATCTTAAGTCGGGCCTGTCCCTCTACAGGAGGAATGTTCCAAATAGTCAAAAGATGCCATGGGAACGACTTTTTTTGTATTAATACAATTTTTGGAGCACTTTTGGGTTTCTGTTTTCGTTCAAACTCTGTCTGTAGGGGGGCATGCCCGACCTAACACGAATCAGAGGGCATCGGCCGGGACCGGGGCTGCAGAGCCTCAGAAAAATATAGCGAACGCGCATGCCACATTCATCGGTCGACGCCTCCCTCAAGCAGTGGCGAACACGCACCCCCCCCCGGGGCGCCCCCTGGGAGCCGGCCCTCGGCGGGCCCACGGCCTATGGGCTCGGAGCCGGCCCTCAGGGTCAGAGCCAAGCAGTGGCGAAGCGTCCTGGCTGGCCTATAGGCCCGCCAAAGAATGTGCTAAGAACCTTTTGTGGTTTGCAAGAAATGTTCTTAGAACATTTCTGGCTGAGACCGTCTTGGTTTCACACATCGGGTCTTTATTCTAAGAACATGATTTTTGTGATTCGAACATTTTCTGGGTTCTGCGGAAATTTCGTGGTAGGCCTATATGCCGGGACGGTCGGTCCCTGCTCAACTCCCCCTCCCCCCACTGTTCAAAGTTGGCGGTGGGTCTGAGGAGCTGCACTTCGACCGCTGTCTCCCCCGCGCGTGCCAACCTTGAGTTTTGGGGGAGCGGGAGAGTGCCCGCTAATTGTTTCCCCCTGCCAGGGCACCGACCAGGAGACGGGCCACATAGCACCGACTGGAGACGGCCGATTGCGACGGACAGGGCAAGCACAGGGCACCAGCCCCAGGGCTCCGTGCGGGAGCGGCCGTTGAGCACCGACCGGTGATCTGCCAGCTGCGACACACGGGGTCGGTTCTTACAACATAGCTTTCAGCGCAAACTCTGCTATGGGAGCTTCCTTTCCCCTGCTGCTTCTCCTCCTCCTCCTCCTCCTCCTCGTCCTCCTCCTCCTCCTCGATCCTCCTCCTCCTCCTCCTCCTCTTCCTCCTCCTCTTCCTCCTCCTCCTCTTCCTCCTCCCCCAGGGCTCCCCAGACCATGACCTGGAGCGCGTTCTGGACAGGCTTTCGAGGCGGTTTCAGCCGACGCGACGAGGATGCTCCTCCTCCTTCTCCTCCTCGAGCCTCCTCGATCCCCGCGTTTCGATGTCCGATGTTTCTGTGCGTTATCGTTTTGTTTTTGTTGTTGTTGTTGCTGTTGTTGCTTTTGCTGTTGCTGTTTTTGTTGTTGTTGGTGCTGTTGTTGTTGTTGCAGTTGTCGTTGTTGTCGTTGTTGCTGCTGAGTTCTAATTTCTAAGAAATAATTATTGTTGATCCCCCCTCTCCGGTAACAATTGTATTTTTCAGTTTGAGTGCTTCTCCCGGGGCTCGCACCTTGTTTTTGCAAAGGAAAGCGAGGTGTCACCAAACTGTGCCCCTTGCCCCCGGTTTATTACAAAAGGAACAACAACAGCGGTTCCCGCTTGATTTTTTTGCACAATTTATTCACAAATCGCTCTCTCGCGCGGTTTTCTCACTAATTGTACAGGAGTCGCGCTCTCGCGTGGGACTTCCTCGCAATTTATTCATACGCCGCGCCCTCGACACTCAGGAATTACGCTCTCGCTGTGGATGTCCTCATGATGTATTCGGGAATCGCGCTATCGCTGGAGACTGTCTCGCAATTCATGCAGTCAGCAACCCGCCTGCTCGATCTGGCCGATTGGGCCCGCCTTTCCAGCCCGCCCGTTAGGGTCTATCCGCCCGAACATCTCGTCTGGTTCTGCCACGTGTCTTCTGCTCCTAGCCCCCCTCGTGCTACTCTCTCTCGTGCTTCGTCCTCCTCCCTCCCCCTTGACCCTTCCTTCCATCCGTCATCGCTTCCCCTGCCTTAGGGGCTGCACGAACTACACGTAGCAGGTAAGAGATGTATATACCCCCAAGGGGGTACGATCGAAGACGAAGATGGCGGGTATCGAAGGTTCGGAATAGATGTGTTGAATAGCCCGTGAGCAGATAAGAGCGAACAGTCTCTTAAGCTGATTGTTGTTGTTGTTGTTGTTGTTGTTGTTGTTGTTGTTCTTGGATTCTCTCTGTTGAAGAGTACTTGTTGTTGATCCCCCTTCCAGCGCACATTATGTTATTCCAGTTGAACTGCCCCTCCCGAGGATCGCTTGTTTTCCCTAACCAGAGCTTGCCTCTGTAGGGGTCCTAGCGGATTCATATGGTTAGGTTCGGTTTGTCGCCGATTTTCGCTGCACGCCCGGGTGCCTGGGTGTCTAGGGGTGCCCTGGGCCCGGGTGCCCGGGGGGTGCCCGGGGGTGCCCGGGTGCCCGGGTGCCTGGATGCCCGGGCGTGCCCGGGGGTGCCTGGGGGTGCCCGGAGGTGAAAGATAGCCCTGTAGCCCTAAGCCCTACAGCCCTATAGCCCTATAGCCCAATAGCCCAATAGCCCAATAGCCCTATAATAGCCCTATAGCTCTATAGCCCTATAGCTCAATAGCCCTATAGCCCTCTAGCCCTATAGCCCTGATTGGGTTTTTCTCCGGTATCATTTAGACCAAGGAAAGTATTGAGGGTCAAACTGGGCCCCTGGCCCCCGAACTACTACAGCAACAACGGCTCCCGCTTGATACTTCCTCAAGACGTATTTTGAAATTGCACTCTCGCTCGGGACTTCCTCATAACTTCCGCAGGGGATCGCGCTCTCGCGTGATACGTCCTCACACATGATTGCGGCGCCGTGACCCCAAGACTCAGTAATCACGCTGTCGCGTTTGGATGTCCTAGCAATTTCATTGGGAATCGCGCAATCCCTCGAGACTTCCTTCATGATGGGTTGACGCGTTAGCGACCTGCCCGCTCGACTTTCCTGGCCGTCTGGGCCCGCTCGCCCGACCTTCGCACTAGGGTCCGCCCGCCCGACGCGCCCGTCTGATTCTGCCGCTTGTGCTCCTGTTCCTGACTCTCATCCTACAGATCTCTTCCGTACTCCAGGCTTCTCCCTCCCCCCTTTGTCTCTTCACTCCTCCCCGCCCGGGGGCTGCATGAACTACACGCAGCGGGTAGGGAAGATATACCCCCAAGGGGGGTAGGATCGAAGACAAAGAGGGCTGGTAGCGAGGGTTTGGAATTTACGTGTTGCACGGCAGGCGAGCAGACAAAAGCGAACAGTCTTAAAGGCATTGCTGTTTTTTCCCAACCATCCTGTGGTGTTGGGTCCTCGTTTTGAAGAGACAGTGCCCCGCGTCTCCTCTCCTTCCTTCCTTCTTTCCTCCCGCTGCCCCCTCCCTCGTCACCGCACCCAATTTGGCACACCCATCACACGTTTCGTGGCCCCATAGGGAGCTCCACCGAAGGCCCCAGTGGCTGCGTTCGCGTGGCGGCGCCGCACCCAATTTGGCACACCCCTCACACGTTTCGTGGCCCCATAGGGAGCTCCATCGAAGGCCCCAGTGGCTGCGTTCGCATGGCGGCGCCGCACCCAATTTGGCACACCCCTCACACGCTTCGTGGCCCCATAGGGGGCTCCACCGAAGGCCCCAGTGGCTGCGTTCGCATGGCGGCGCCGCACCCAATTTGGCACACCCCTCACACGTTTCGTGGCCCCATAGGGAGCTCCACCGAAGGCCCCAGTGGCTGCGTTCGCATGGCGGCGCCGCACCCAATTTGGCACACCCCTCACACGTTTCGTGGCCCCATAGGGAGCTCCACCGAAGGCCCCAGTGGCTGCGTTGGCATGGCGGCGCCGCACCCATTTCGGCACACCCCTCACACGTTTCGTGGCCCCATAGGGAGCTCCACCGAAGGCCCCAGTGGCTGCGTTCGCATGGCGGCGCCGCACCCATTTCGGCACACCCCTCACACGTTTCGTGGCCCCATCGGGAGCTCCACCGAAGGCCCCAGTGGCTGCGTTCGCATGGCGGCGCCGCACCCATTTCGGCACACCCCTCACACGTTTCGTGGCCCCATAGGGAGCTCCACCGAAGGCCCCAGTGGCTGCGTTGGCATGGCGGCGCCGCCCCATTTGGCACACCCCTCACACGTTTCGTGGCCCCATAGGGAGCTCCACCGAAGGCCCCAGTGGCTGCGTTCGCATGGCGGCGCCGCGCCCATTTCGGCACACCCCTCACACGTTTCGTAGCCCCATAGGGAGCTCCACCGAAGGCCCCAGTGGCTGCGTTCGCATGGCGGCGCCGCACCCATTTCGGCACACCCCTCACACGTTTCGTGGCCCCATAGGGAGCTCCACCGAAGGCCCCAGTGGCTGCGTTGGCATGGCGGCGCCGCACCCATTTGGCACACCCCTCACACGTTTCGTGGCCCCATAGGGAGCTCCACCGAAGGCCCCAGTGGCTGCGTTGGCATGGCGGCGCCGCGCCCAATTTGGCACACCCCTCACATGTTTCGTGGCCCCATAGGGAACTCCACCGAAGGCCCCAGTGGCTGCGTTCGCATGGCGGCGCCGCACCCAATTTGGCACGCCCTTCACACGTTTCGTGGCACCAAATGGAGCTCCACCCAAGGCCCCAGTGGCTGCGTTCGCATGGCGGCGCCGCACCCATTCCAGCACACCCCTCACACGTTTCGTGGCCCCATAGGGAGCTCCACCGAAGGTCCCAGTGGCTGCGTTCGCATGGCGGCGCCGCGCCCAATTTGGCACACCCCTCACACGTTTCGTGGCCCCATAGGGAGCTCCACCGAAGGCCCCAGTGGCTGCGTTGGCATGGCGGCGCCGCGCCCAATTTGGCACACCCCTCACACGTTTCGTGGCCCCATAGGGAGCTCCACCGAACACAACACGTTTCGTGGCCCCATCAGCTGGCACACCCCTCACACGTTTCGTGGCCCCAGTGGCTGCGTTGGCATGGCGGCGCCGCACCCATTTCGGCACACCCCTCACACGTTTCGTGGCCCCATAGGGAGCTCCACCGAAGGCCCCAGTGGCTGCGTTGGCATGGCGGCGCCGCACCCATTTCGGCACACCCCTTACACGTTTCGTGGCCCCATAGGGAGCTCCACCGAAGCTCCCAGTGGCTGCGTTGGCATGGCGGCGCCGCACCGAAGAAGATGTTCACTAGTGCGGTACTCACAGCTGCATATGGTTGGGTCCTTCGCCAGGCTAATTTGGTTGTTGCCTCCAGAAGCCTCCAGAGACCTTCGGGGGCTTTAGGGATATGCGGGACCTCCGAAGACCCCCAGAGCCAGCTCCTCTTGCTCAGGCCTCCTTTCCCCCCTGCTCCCCCCTCTTCCTCCACCTTCTCCTCCCCCTCCTCCCCCTCCCCCCCCCTCCTCCGACCCCCTCCCTCTACTCCTCTTTCTCCTCTTTCTTCTCTTTCTCCTTCTCCTCCTCCTCCTCCTCCTCCCCTCCTCCTCCTCCTCCTCCTCCTCCTTCTCCCCCCTCCTCCTCCTCCTCCTCCTCCTCCTCCTCCTCCTCCTCCTCCTCCTCCTCCTCCTCCTTCTCTTTTTCCTCCTTCTCCTCCTCCTCCTCCTCCGCCTCCCGCCCCTCCTCTGGCTGCTCAGGCTACGGCCTCCTCGCCATGCCCCAATGGTGACGCGCGGGCTCCCCAGCGGAGCGCGCATGCCTCTGGAGTTCGTTCCTTTGTTCCTCCGGCTGCTCTCCTCGCGACCGCCGCTTCACGCGGCAGGTTCTGCGCCGGGCTTCCTCCGGGGGGCTGGTGTCGGACCGCGGGGCCCGAGGAGGAAAACCCGCCGCCCGAAATCCAGATTCAAGATGGATTTCGCGCCACCGTGATTTTTGCCACGGCGCGCCCAACAATTGGTCGCGCCGTGACAAAAATCACGACACGAGTCTTTTCGCTAGTTTCGGCCACCAGGGGCCCTATTTGGTTCCGGGGCCGTCGAACAAAAGGGCCCGGGATGAAAAAGCAAGTCCATGGTTGAAGGGTCGAGATCTCCGGGGGGTCAGGTTACAAGCGCGAACAAAAAGCATGGCGTTGGGGGATTGGGTATGGCGCCCCAGAAAGGGCCTCGCCTTCGAGGAAAGAAGAAGCTGGCGGAATCTTGCTGAAGCTGGCGGAGGCAGACTGCGCGTCGGCTCCGCTGGCGGAAGGCCCGCGGAAGCCGGCGGAAACAGGACGTGTCACCATAGAGGTGTAATTGAACGCCCCTGAGGGGGCAGACACCGCCTCCTCCTCCTCCTCCTCCTCCTCCTCCTCCTCCTCCTCCTCCATTCTTGGATCGTGGAGCTCCTGGGACGGGGCGCCTCGTGGCCCTCTTGGGGCCTTCGTGGGGGTCTCTGGGGGGCCTCTTTGGGCCACGTTGCAGAGCATCGGTCGCAGGAGAAGGGCGATCGATAGAAACGGGAGAGGACAAAAACAGCTCGAGCTCGTTTTTGGCTCCTGGAGGGGACCCCGGGGGGCTCTTGGGGCGCCCCAGACTGCCGAACAATGCGCCAAGAAGGCGCCCAGACGGCCGAGAAGGGCCCCGAGAGGCTGTGAGACGGCTGCAGAGAGCATCCGCAAGTTCCAAGATAGCCGCAAGAGCCCGCGGAGATGCAAGGGAGCTCGAAGAGAGGTGCAAGGAGAAGCGCGAGAAGGCCAGAATCGTCATATTTTTGTATATTTTACGATGCGTTTTGCTTGTTGGGGTTCTTGGAGTTTGTGACTCGAACAGGGGTGGATGGGGCATCCAGGACGGCCCAAGGTGGCCCAAAGGACGGTCACGATCAGCCCAGAAGGGGCCCCAGGCGGCTCCACAAGCCAGTCCAGTAGGCTCCTGGAGAGATCTCTGAGAGGGCCTGGTGGCGCCTTGGAAGCCCAGCACCTTTTGGGACGGAAGCGGTGGCCAGAGGGCGCCCCGGCCGCAGCCCAGGCCCTCGGGCCGGCGGAATGATCGGGCCTCGGGGAGGACCCTAGGAGGGGTTGTGAGGGCTCAGAGGCAGGGGTGAGTATGAAAAGCACGCTAGTGAGAGGAGTTACAGAAAGCAATCCTTGCAGACCATGCGGCGGATCTCACACGCCGTATCCGGTGGGGCGGCGGATCGCTTCGCTCATTCTGCTGGCTCATGCTGTGTGTAGTGTTTGGTGGCCTTCGGCCAGGCTGGGTCGTGAACAAGAGGCCTTGCCGGGAGGCCTGTGGGGGTCTTTCTCGGGAGGCCTCTCGCTGGCCTCGCGGGGGCCTTGGACGCGCGCGCAACGGCGATCGCAGCGCACCCCCGCCCCGGCGTTGATGGGCCCGTTTTCCACCACCACCACCATAAGTTGGAGGGTTGGGGGTCCTCCTCCTCCTCCTCCTCCTCCTCCTCCTCCTCCTCGTTCTCCTCCTTCCCCCCATCGAACTCCTGGTGGTGGTGGTGGAAAGCAGGCCCAGCAGACGTGCACCCCCTCCGCCCCCCCCCCCCCTGGGTAACGACCACAGTCAGAGGTGGTGTCTCTGGCGCTTCCCGCGCGCCCGGGAGCGGGGCCCGGCGCCGGCCCGAGGACGTCCGCGCGGAGCGCTCGTGGCTCGTCCGGCCACGGCCCTCGCCGTCGAGACTTGAGCTTGCCGTTGCCCTCTCGTCTCGGAGGAGGGAAAAACGCCATACACGTAGACTTTCGCGCTCCGCGCGGGTTTCTTGGATCCGCGCTGGAGACCCCGGCGGCGCCTCTGGCGCCGCCCCTGGCGCGCTCCGTGTGCCAGGGAGGGGGGGCCCAGCGTGGATCCAAAAAAACCGCGCGGGCGTGGCGCCAGAAGTTCCCCAATCAGAGCTCGCCCCTGTAGGGGTCCTGGCGGATTCATCTGGGTAGGTGAGGTGTGTCACCGATTTCCGCGGCCCGCCCGGGTCCCCAGGTGCCCGGGTGCCCGGGTGCCTTATAGCCCTATAGCCCTATAGGTCTATAGCCCTATAGCCTAATAGCCCACTATCCCTATAGCCCTATAGCCCTATAGCCTGATAGCCCTATAGCCCCATAGCCTAATAGTCCTATAGCCCTATAGCTCAATAGCCCTATAGCCCTATAGCCTAACAGCCTGATAGCCCAATAGCCCTGTCGCCCTAGAGCCCTACAGCTTTATAGCCCTATAGCCCTATAGCCCTACACCCCTACAGCCCAATAGCCCAATAGGCCAATAGCCCAATAGCCCTATAGCCCTATTGCCCTATAGCCCTATAACCGTATAGACCAATAGCTCTAGAGCCCTATAGCCCTATAGCCCTACTAGCCTTATAGCTCTACAGCCCTATAGCCCTACAGCCCTATTGCCCTATAACCCTATATCCTTCTGGCCTTATAACCCTATAGCCCTAGCGCCCTATAGCTCTATAGCCCTATATCCCTATAGCCCTATAGCCCTATACACCTATAGCCCTATAGTCCTATAGCCCAACAGCCCTATGACCCTATAACCCAATAGCCCTATAGCCCTATAACCGTCTAGCCTGATAGCCTTATAGCCCTACAGCCCTATAGCCCTCTAAACCTATAGCCCTGTAGCCCTATAGCCCAAAAGCTCTAAGACCCTATAACACAATAGCCCTATAGCCCTACACCGTCTAGCCTGATAGCCTTATAGCCCTACAGCCTTATAGCCCTATAGCCCTGTTGCCCTATAGCCCTATAACCCATAACCCTATAGCCTTCTGCCCTACAGCCCTATAGCCCTATAGCCCCACAGCCCAATCGCTCTATAGCCCTATCGCATCATAGACCAATAGCCCTATAGCTTTAGAGCCCTATAGCCCTTTAGCCCTACTAGCCTCATAGTCCTACAACCCTATAGCCCTACAGCCCTATAGCCCTATCGCTCTATATGCCTATAGCCTTGTAGCCCTATAGCCCCATATCCCAATATTCATACAGCCCTATAGCCCTATGGTCCTATAGCCCTACAGCCTTCATAGCCCTACATACTCATATTCCTGTGGCCCCATAGGCCTATAGCCCTATAGCCTCAGAGCCCCAGAACCCCATAGCCATATAGCCCTACAGCCCTATAGCCCTATGGGGGTATTGGCCTATGGGGCTATATGGGGTATGCGGCCATATGGCTATAGGGCTATAAGGCCAGTCTGAGGCCATCTTGGAGCCATCTTGGGTTGTCTTGGAGGCTTCTTGGACGAACTTGAAGGCATCTTGGACTCTCTCGGACCGTCTTGGAAGCCATCTTGGACCATCTTTGGCGACTTGGAAGCCATCTTGGTCCATCTTGGAGGCCATCTTGGGCCAACGTGACCATCTTAGAGGCCATCTTGAGCCGTCTTGGAGAGTTGGTTCCGGTCGTTGAGGTGGTTTATGCTGCCTTGTGCGGTCTTTCGGGTGGCCGGCGGGACGGGCCGAAGCCCCAGGGAGAGTTCTTCTGGAAGAAAAACCAAATCCCAAAGCGAAAGGATTCAGCACGCCGGGCACCCCTGTGGCAAGCCAACAGGGATCGGTGGATCGAAGACGCCTACGGCAAATCACCGCCGCCCTCTGCCCCTTGTGGAAGCGCCTATGTGGCCGACAGCTGGGCCAGAGCTTGGCCAAGCTATCGGGCCAGTTGTTTCCCGAGTCGGTTTGGAAAGACTTCGGAGAACGTGTGGGGGAGCAAGAAGAGGAGGGGGAGGATGAGGAAAAAAGAAGAGGAGGAGGCCTCTTGGGCGCCTCTTGGGGCACTCTTGGGGCCTCCTGGGAGCTTCCTGGGGGCCTCTTGGATGGTTTTGGGGGGCCTTTGGGGGCCTCTTGGGGGCCTCTTTGGCCGTCTTAGGGCGTTCCTGGCTTGTCTGACGCCGTCGGAAGCCGTCTTGGGAGCCTGTCTGTGTCGTCTTGGGGCCCTCTTGGGGCATATCAGGGGTTCTGACAGGCCATCTTGGGCGTCTTGGAGGCCTCTGGGGCCGTTTTGGGGGCCTCTTGGGGCCGTCTTGGAGGCCTTTTGGGCCTTCATGGGGTCATCTTGGAGGCCTCTTGGGCGATCTTGGGGCCTCTTGTGCCGTCTTGAGCCGTCGGAATGCCGCCGAGAAGAAGCAAATGGCAAAATCCTTCAAAGACGTACGGGAAATCAAGGACGCCTTTTGGGCCGTCTTGGAGGCCTCTTGGGGGTCTCTTGGGCCGTCTTAGGCTGTCTGGAGGCCATCTCAGGCTGTCTTGGGTGCATCTTGGGCTGTCTTGGAGGCATCTTGGGGCCATTTTAGCCGTCTTGGAGGCCATCCTGGGCGTCTTGGAGGCCGTCCTGGGCCGTCTTGGGGCCCTCTTTGGGGGCTTCTTGGGGGTCTCTTGGGCCGTCATGGGGCCGTCTTGGAGACCTCTTGGGCGATCTTGGGGCGATCTTGGGGTCTTCTTGGGCCGTCGGAAGGCTGAAAAGGCAAACATACCCTAATCCTTCAAACACGTAAGGCGAATCATCTCTACGTAGCCATTTTGGCTCAAGCACAAGCTCAGGGACGACTCTTCAAGGCGGGCGTCGCGTCTCGCGCGGTCCAGAAGCAGGAGGCCGCGCCGTGTCAACGATGGCGAGCCGACGCGCCCTTCTTGTCATCGCGCTGCTGGTCGTAGGACAGCCCACCCTGGTGGTCGCTGGGGGGGGGGGCATGACTACGACAGCCACGGCCTCCCCATCGGCGACGTGGACGAGGACAAGGGTGGAGAGCACGCCGCGGTCATCGGAGAAGAGATTGCGAAGCCCATCAGTTGGGTGCAAGACCAGGGTTCCGACTGGCTGCTGGAGAAGATGTTGCCCATGGTTGCGGAGGGGTGCAGGTACGTGATGATGATGTACTTCATTCGCGTCGTCTGGCCGCTGTTTGATCTTCTTGCATTGTCTGCAGCCGTTCGAAAAGCGTACCAAGTAAGCGCGTCAAGAGCTCGAACTTTGGCGTCGGCGGAGTCCCCGCCAGTGCGGCTGCGGCTGGGCAAAGCTACCATTGCAGCGAAGGACGCCCGCGAGAGCACCCTCCCCCCAAACAAAACGTAAGGAACATCCATGATTTTGGCCTCTTCGGGCCTTCCTGGAGGACCTCTTGGAGGCCTCTTGGGCTGTCTAGGAGACCTCTTAAGGGGGCTCTTGGGCCGACTTAGGGCCTTCCTGGCCCGTCTGATGCCGTCGGAAGCCGTCTTGGGGGCCTCGCTGGGCCGTCTCTTCAGGGCCGTCTTGGAGACCATCTTGGGCGTCTTGGAGGCCTCTTGAGGCGGCTTAGGGCCCTCTTGGGGCCGTCTTGGGGGCCTCTGGGGCTGTCATGGGGCCATCTTGGAGGCCTCGTGGGCGATCTTGGGGCGATCTTGGGCCATCTTGAGCCGTCGGAATGCCGAGAAGAAACAAGTGCCACCATCCTTCAAAAACCAATGGGAAATCAATGATTTTGGCCTCTTCGGGTCCTCCTGGAGGACCTCTTGGAGGCCTCTTGGGTCGTGTTGGACCGTCTTGGAGGCTTCTTGGGCGAACTTGGAGGTATCTTGGACTCTCTTGGACCGTCTTGGAGGCCCTCTTGGGCCAACGTGGCCATCTTGGAGGCTATCTTGGACCATCTTGGAGGCCATCTTGGGCCAATGTGGCCATCTTGGAGGCCATCTTGAGGCGCCTTGGAGGAACAATTGGGGATTGAGCTCCCTTCTGGGACCCTGGCGGGACGGGCCGAAGCCCCAGGGGGAGTTCTTGTGGAAAAAGACCAAAACCCAAACCGAAAGGATCTAGCACGCTGGGCACCCCTGTGGCAAGCCAACAGGGGGCGGATCGAAGACGCCTACGGCGAATCACCGCCGCCCCCTGCCCTTGTGGAAGCGCCTATGTGTCCGACAGCTGGGCTAGAGCTTGGCCAAGCTATCGGACCATGTGTTTCCCGAGTCGGTTTGGAAAGGTTCCGGGGAACGCGGGGGGGGGGAAAGGGAGGAGGAGGAGAAAGAGGAAAAAGGCGAAGGGGGAGGATGCCTCTTCGGAGCCTCTTGAGGCACTCTTGGGCTCGATTGGACCATTTTGTGACCGTCTTGGAGGCCATGTTGGGGCTACCTTGGGCTCTCTTGGGGCCTGTTGAGGGCCTCTTGAGGCCCTTTTGGGGCTTCTCGGGGGCTTCTTTGGCCGTCTTCTGGCGTTCGTCTTGGAGGGTTCTTGGGCCGTCTTGGGGCCCTCTTGGGGCCTTCTTGGGGGCTTCTTGAGCCGTCATAAGGGGCCATCTTGGAGGCCTCGTGAGCGATCTTGGGGCGATCTTGGGGGCCTCTTGGGCCGTCTTGAGGTCTTCGAAAGGCCGAAAAGAAGCAAATGCCAAAATCCTTCAACAACTGAAGGAAAACTAATGATCTTGGCCTCTTCGGGCCCTCCTCGAGGACCTCCTGGAGGCGTCTTGGGGGGCTCTTGGGGGGCTCTTGGGCCGTCTTGAAACATCTTGAGGCTATCTTAGGCCGTCTTGGAGGCATCATGGGCCATCTTGGAGGCATCTTGCGGCCATCTGAGCCGCCTTGGAGGTCACGTTTGCCGTCTTGGAGGCGCCTGGAGGCCATCGTGGGCTGCCTTGGAGCCGTCTGGAGCAGGAAACACCCTTGGCAACCGGCTCCGTGCAAGCCAGAAGCATCTGGAAGATCTTTCCGAGTGGCCGGCGGGACGGGCCGAAGCCCCAGGAGGATTTTTGTTGTAAGAAAAGAACCAAAACCACAACCGAAAGGGTCTAGCACGCCAGGCACCCCTGCGATGAATCGACAGGGGGCGGCGGATCGAAGACGCCTACGGCGAATCACCGCCGCCCCCTGCCCTTGTGGAAGCGCCTATGTGGCCGAACGTTGAGGCCCACGCGCCCTTCTTGCCATCGCGCTGCTGGTCGTAGGACAGCCCACCCTGGTGGTCGCCGGGGGGGGCATGACAACGACAGCCACGGCCTCCCCATCGGCGCCGTGGACGAGGACAAGGGTGGAGAGCACGCCGCGGTCATCGGAGAAGAGATTGTGAAGCCCATCAGTTGGGTGCAAGACCATGGTTCCGACTGGCTGCTGGAGAAGATGTTGCCCATGGTTGCGGAGGGGTGCAGGTACGTGATGATGATGTACTTCATTCGCGTCGTCTGGCCGCTGTTTGATCTTCTTGTATTGTCTGCAGCCGTTCGAAAAGCGTACCAAGTAAGCGCGGCAAGAGCTCGAACTTTGGCGTCTGCGGAGTCATCGCCAGTGCGGCTGCGGCTGGGAAAAGCTACCACTGCAGCGAAGGACGCCCGCGAGCGCACCCTCCCCCCAAACAAATCCATGATTTTGGCCTCTTCGGGCCTTCCTGGAGGACCTCTTGGAGGCCTCTTGGGCTGTCTAGGAGACCTCTTAGGGGGCTCTTGGGCCGACTTAGGGCCTTCCTGGCCCGTCTGATGCCGTTGGAAGCCGTCTTGGGGGCCTCGCTGGGCCGTCTTGGGGCCTTCTTGGGGCGCTTCAGGGCCGTCTTGGAGACCATCTTGGGCGTCTTGGAGGCCTCTTGGAGGCCTCTTAGGGCCCTCTTGGGGCCGTCTTGGGGGCCTCTGGGGCTGTCATGGGGCCATCTTGGAGGCCTCGTGGGCGATCTTGGGGCGATCTTGGGGCGATCTTGAGCCGTCGGAATGCCGAGAAGAAACAAGTGCCACCATCCTTCAAAAACCAATGGGAAATCAATGGTTTTGGCCTCTTCGGGTCCTCCTGGAGGACCTCTTGGAGGCCTCTTGGGTCGTGTTGGACCGTCTTGGAGGCTTCTTGGGCGAACTTGGAGGTATCTTGGACTCTCTTGGACCGTCTTGGAGGCCCTCTTGGGCCAACGTGGCCATCTTGGAGGCTATCTTGGACCATCTTGGAGGCCATCTTGGGCCAACGTGGCCATCTTGGAGGCCATCTTGAGGCGCCTTGGAGGAACAATTGGGGATTGAGCTCCCTTCTGGGACCCTGGCGGGACGGGCCGAAGCCCCAGGGGGAGTTCTTGTGGGAAAAGACCAAAACCCAAACCGAAAGGATCTAGCACGCTGGGCACCCCTGTGGCAAGCCAACAGGGGGCGGCGGATCGAAGACGCCTACGGCGAATCACCGCCGCCCCCTGCCCTTGTGGAAGCGCCTATGTGTCCGACAGCTGGGCTCGAGCTTGGCCAAGCTATCGGACCATGTGTTTCCCGAGTCGGTTTGGAAAGGTTCCGGGGAACGCGGGGGGGGGGGGAAAGGGAGGAGGAGGAGAAGGAGGAAAAAGGAGAAGGGGGAGGATGCCTCTTCGGAGCCTCTTGAGGCACTCTTGGCTCGATTGGACCATCTTGTGACCGTCTTGAAGGCCATGCTGGGGCTATCTTGGGCTCTCTTGGGGCCTGTTGAGGGCCTCTTGGGGCCCTTTTGGGGCTTCTTGGGGGCTTCTTTGGCCGTCTTCTGGCGTTCCTGGCCCGTCT
This sequence comes from Prorocentrum cordatum, assembly GCA_963575745.1. Taxonomy (NCBI): domain Eukaryota; class Dinophyceae; order Prorocentrales; family Prorocentraceae; genus Prorocentrum; species Prorocentrum cordatum. The sequence goes on along the minus strand of CAUYUJ010011892.1, from coordinate 435,052 downwards.
GACGCCGTCGGGAGCCGTCTTGGGGGCCTCTCTGAACCGACTTGGGACCCTCTTGGGACGCTTCGGGTCTGTCTTGGAGGCCATCTTGGGCGTCTTGGAGGGTTCTTGGGCCGTCTTGGGGCCCTCTTGGGGCCTTCTTGGGGGCTTCTTGAGCCGTCATAGGGGCCATCTTGGAGGCCTCGTGAGCGATCTTGGGGCGATCTTGGGGGCCTCTTGGGCCATCTTGAGGTCTTCGAAAGGCCGAAAAGAAGCAAATGCCCAAATCCTTCAAAAACCGAAGGAAAACCAATGATCTTGGCCTCTTCGGGCCCTCCTTGAGGACCTCCTGGAGGCGTCTTGGGGGGCTCTTGGGGGCCTCTTGGGCCGTCTTGAAACATCTTGAGGCTATCTTAGGCCGTCTTTGAGGCATCATGGGCCATCTTGGAGGCATCTTGGGGCCATCTGAGCCGCCTTGGAGGTCACGTTTGCCGTCTTGGAGGCGCCTGGAGGCCATCGTGGGCCGCCTTGGAGCCGTCTGGAGCAGGAAACACCCTTGGCAACCGGCTCCGTGCAAGCCAGAAGCATCTGGAAGATCTTTCCGAGTGGCCGGCGGGACGGGCCGAAGCCCCAGGGGGATTTTTTTGTAAGAAGAGAACCAACACCAAAACCGAAAGGGTCTAGCACGCCAGGCACCCCTGCGATGAATCGACAGGGGGCGGCGGATCGAAGACGCCTACGGCGAATCACTGCCGCCCCCTGCCTTTGTGGAAGCGCCTATGTGGCCGAACGTTGAGGCCAGACCCGCCAAGCTATCGGACCATCTGTTCCCCGAATCGATTCGGAAAGCCTTTGGGGAACACGTGGGCATCTTGAAGGTCATCTTGGCCGTCTGGAGGCCATTTTGATCCTTTCGGGCCTTCTTGGAGGACGTCTTGGAGGGCTCTTGGGCCGTCTTGGAGGCCATGTTGAGCGTCTTGGAGGCCTCTTGGGCCGTCTTGGGCCTCTTGGGCTCTCTTCAGGGGCATTTGGGCCGTCTCGGGCCGTCGGAAGGCCGAAAAAAAGGCAAATGCCACAATCCTTCAAAAACTCATGGGAAATCAACGATTTTTACTTTGGCGGTTTTTGCACCCCCCCCCCTCTCGCCCCCTCTCGCGGACAGTAACAACTTACAGGAAGAAGCAGAAAGCCATACTGTAACATTGGAAGCTGGAAATTGGAACTGGTGCAGGGAGCAGCAAACCTAAGCCTCGCAGCCGGATGGCCCCGCAAAGGGGCCAGCGGACTTTTTTTGTCTATTTTTCGTCCTTTTTGAACATTTTTCATTTTTTGCACCCCAAATCCGCCTGTAGGAGGACATGCCCGACCTAATTCCAGTTGCTGTCTCGTCGTCCCCTGCGCGCCCCTCTGTCTGCGGTGGGCTGGGGGCGCAGGGCCGGGCGAGCGTGGGCGGGCCCGCAGCCATCAGCCACCCCGTCTCCCTCGTTCGGCCACTCGCGACAGGCCCTCCCTCCAAGCTTTCAGTCGGGCGTGTCCCTCGACAGGAGGAATGCTCAGAAATAGCAGAGATAGTCAGGGGACGATTTGTTTCGCCATTTTTGGAGTACGTTTGACTATTTTCGATGTTCGTCCAAAGTCCGCCTGTAGGAGGACATGCCCGACCCAATCCAAGCTCCCTCTTCATAGGCTCCTAAAAGGATGTATTTCCGGTTGACCCAGAACATGGTCCAGCTACGAGGGGGTGGTGCAATATAGATTTGGTGCGCTAGATTTTGTGGGTTGCAATAGGTTTGGGCCGTGCAACACATTGCGGGACGCAAATGTGTTGCTGGTTTTTCGCGCGCAATGCATTCGTTGCAGTACAATAGAATACTGTTTTCTCCGGCGCAATGCATCTAGAATGCAACTGCCCCAATCTGTTGCGCCACTTTTTTTCAGCTGGACCCCCTTTTGGGCCACCCAAATTCTTATCCTTTGCGGGAAGAGCTCCGCCGTTGGAAGACGACCGGCTGAACATCTTCAACCGCGCTAGGGCACAATTCTTGGGACTTCGATGACACGGATCATGTTGCGACTTGCCGATCTTGAATCGAGCCAGAACACTTTTTTGGGGGACGGTAGTACCGCGAATCAACGTCACAACTCGTGCCAACACACCATTTTCGGATGTCAACCACATTTTGAAAAAGTACCGCCCTCCACCCGTGAAATTGTTTTCGAACTTTGTAGACGAATGCACGCTGCGTTAAGGCGAGAGCCACATTTTGAAAGTTGCCTGTCCTCAGCCCGTGATGCTCATGTGATTTTTTTCAGACAAATGTGCGCCGCGCTGAGGCGAGGACCACATTTTGAAAACCACCCGCTCTCCATCAGCGAAGCTGTTTCAAATGACAAGCTTTCGAATCCTAAATGGTGAGGTGGTCTAAGGTGAAACGTCTGGGGTGCGACAGGGATGAGGTAGTTTATAAGGAAGGGGGATGGAGGAGGATGAGAAGGAGGAGGAGGGCGAGGAGGAGGAGGAGGACGAGGACGAGGGGAAGAGGAGGGGAAGCGTCGTTGTCGCACCTCATCTGCAGCTTGCGCCCCTCGAGCCAGTCGCGACTTGTTTCTGTCTTGATTATGCCTCGCAGCTGCTGCGCTGCTGGTAGATTGATATCGGGTGCTGGCACGAGTGGGGCTGAGCTAAGGCTCTCTGGCGTTGGAAGTTCCCACCTGTCCCCCCCTTGGACGCCCGGTGGACTCGCGCGGGCGTTCCTGGGTACTCCTTCGGATGGACGAGGCTCGCTGCAGCATGGGAGACTCCTTTCTACGACGCCAGACCAGCACAGCGGAAATTTCTTGATCGGCGGCGAGCTGGATCCAGCAGGCGGTCGACTATCGGCGGGGCGCGTCGGAAGCGAATTGGGCACAATTGAGGGGGAAGGCAGGAGGGGAAGAAATGAGAGGGCCGCGAGACGGCTGGAACGCCCTCAGAACGTAAAACGACCTCGGGATGTGCCAAGGTCAGGCTCAAGTGCTCGGCGCTGTCAGAGCGGGCGCAGCCCAAACAAGGATGACAGCGAAAACGGTGGTGCAGCGACGTAGCATAGCCTGTGCAGTCCCTTTGTGCTTCCGAACAAAGAGTTGGTGGTGTATTGCTGGCGACCAACAAGCATAGGGAGCCGTAGCCGATGCGCGGCGGATTCGGGTCGCGGCCTTCCAGGCGAAGCATTCCCCGTGCAATTGGGCACGGTTTGTTGGCAGCGGTCCGCGCGACCCTGTGAAAAAAAACAGTCTTTGGACGAATCCGTTCTGCACGCGGGTCAGAGCTGAAGCTTGGACGCATCTCGCATCACTCGCGCGGGCATCTGAAAAGGCCTCGGCCCACCCGCGCGGCCCCCAGTGGGCCTGCTGGCTTCCAGCTGGCACACATGCGCGCCTTGCGTCCTGCGTCCAGGGTCGTCCTTGGGCCACCCCAGTGGGCTTTTGGGGCACGCGTGTGTCACCCGATGTGTTTTCCAATATGATCACTGTCTCGAAGTCGACAGTGGACCCATGTTGACCAGTCCCCGCAGGGGCCCCTTTCCACGGATCGCCTGGCCACCATCATTCTTCAGCCTCGTCTCCACGTTGACTTCTTGCTCCGGCCGCCTGCAATGAGGCCAAAGAGCGAGCCTGGGCAATGGCATGCACCATCCTATCCATCCCCCGCGAAAAACCGGCGCTCTGCTTCTCCTGTATCTCCAGCTTCGCCGCGACCATCTATGCAGTTGCTGCGAATGTGTTCCATTGTTCCAGTGCAAGGGGCCATGTTTGCCGCGACGATGCGCAAACAAGTCCGACCACGAAATTGCAGCACCGCCAGGCATTACAGGCTTCGAGGTAATATCGGGATAACACATCAGGGACGAGGAAGAGGAGGATGAGGGTCGCGGCGCGGTCGCCATCTCATTCTTCCCCATTGCTCCTCCCTATCCTTCTCTTCCTGTTCCTCCGCATCCCTCCCGTCCTGCTCGTCTTTGTCTCCTCGTCGTCGTCGCCGCCGCAGTCGTCGCCGCAGTCGCCGTGGTCGCCGTCGTCGGCCGTCGCAGGCGTCGCGGCCGTCGCTGGCCGCCGCCACCGTCGCTGCCGCCGCCGCCCTCTCCGCTGCCGTCGCTTCGCTGCCATCGCCGTCGCTGCTGTCGCCGTTGCTGATGATGCCGCCGTCGCCGTCGCCGTCGCCGTCGCCGCCGCCGCCATCGTCGTCGTCGTCGTCGTCGTCGTCGTCGTCGTGGTGGTCGACGTCGTCGTCGTCGTCGTCGTCGTCGTCGTCGTCGTCGTCGTCGTGGCCATTCGCGTACGCAGGTGGCGGCCGCCGGCGCCCAGCACCCCGCCGAGGGCCGCACGGAGGTTGGCACGTCCAGCGGCGCCTCGAACGGAAGGCGGCCGGACGCCGGCGCGGCCAGCCCCATGAGCCCCGTGAGGCGCGGGCCAACGGCTTTGGTTTCGGCTTCGCCGCCGCCGCCGCTGCCGCAGCCGCCGCCTCTGCCTCTGCCTGTGCCGCTGCCGTTGCCGCCGCCGCCGTCGTCGTCGTCGTCGTTGTCGTCGTCGTCGTCGTCGTCGTCGTCGTCGTCGTCGTCGCCGCCGTCGTCGTCGTCGTCGCCGCCGTCGTCGTCGTCGTCGTCCTCGTCGTCGTCGTCGTCGTCGTCGTCGTCGTCGTCGTCAGTGTCATCGTCGCCGTGGTCGTTTCGTGGTGGTGGTGGAGAATGGAGACGTCGTCGAGACCTCGTCGTTGTCGGCTGGGGGGTGCCGCGGCCCATCGGCGGGCGCGGCGAGCGGGGGGGTAGTCGAGGGGACGGCCGCAGGCGCAAAGGCCGCTCGAGCGTGTGCACCACGGCCAGTGCATTAAGGCGCCGACGGCCCGCACACCGAGCAGGACGGGTGAGGTGCAGGTGGGGGCAGACGCTGCTGCTCCTCGGCGACCTGCGCCGCGCTGGTGGCAACGCAACAGAATTCGCTGCCTCAGCTGCGCGCCGGATCGCGCAGCTGCCAAAGGTGCCCGACTAAGTCGGGCGCCCCCCCCTGGGCGCCTGCGGTCGCTCATGTTGCTCGAACGCGCCTGTCAAAAAAACATGGCCTGCCAGCCACACCGACCGTCACACCGATCGTTCCGAGCGGCACGATGCTGCCCTGAGGTAGAACAGGGGCCATGCGTCGACAAGCAGTAGGGTGTTGTCGGACTCTTTCGTCGACCAGCAACACATAGGAAGGACTGCGCTATGGCTATGGCCTTAGCGCGCCGTGGGGGGCTGTCGACGGTTTGGGACGGGCCCGAGTCACCCTCGACCCGCGCTGGCCCGCAGAAGTCGAGTTGGTAGAGCTCGTGCTGCTCCTGCTGCTCCTGCTGCTGCTTCATCCTCGAACCCGCGTCGCCTCACTGGGAAGTGCACGCCGTCTATGGAAAAAAAGGCCCGGCTAACCTGGCGAGGACCCACCAGAGATAGCACCCCAGCCATCGTTGGCCGTCGGCCGCCGTCATAGAAGCCGATCTCTCCAGGGCGCGACGGAGCGAGGCCCGTCGAGGAGTGCACTCCCGTGGAGTTCTGTGGTAAAAGGGGCTCGGCTACGTCGCCTGTAGCGTTTACAGGGTCCCATCGAATGTGTTCCTCCTGCCCATCCTCCTGCCCGTCCGCCACCGCTTCAATGTACACATCTCCCCCCCTGTCAGACCGCGATTCACACGATGTTTTCTGTGGAGCTGCAGGTCCGCACTACGGCACCCGTCGGCGGACTGAGGAGAGAGATCGACGCAGAAGGGAAGGGAGGGGCGGGAGGGGCAGGATGCCAGATGTGGCACGAGCGCTCGTAGCTTGCCCCTCCCCTCTCGCCCCCTCTCGCCGCTCTCGCCCTTCTGGCCCTTCTCGCGCCCCCTCGCGCCCCCTCGCCCTGCTTTTTTTCCCTTCACCTCTTCGGCTTTCCCGTCGCCTTCGTCGCCCTCGTCGCCCCGCGCCCGCGAGGCCCGCGCTGCGTGCCAGCGCGCTCCAAACCGTCCCGTGGGCGGGCTCTGCGACGGCGCCGCTGCCCAGGCGATCGTCGCCGTCACAGCCGCTGTCGCCGCTGCCGCCGTTGCCGCCGTTGCCGCCGTTGCCGTCCGACCAGATACCGCTGAAAGTCGGTCCCCGGATCTCTCCCGCGGGTCCATTCCGCTTAAATTTCCGAGGCGCGCCCAGCCGTGGTGGCCGGATCAGAGCCGCAAACACAAATTTGAAACAATGGCGTCGTTGTTGTCGTGGTCGTGGTCGTGGTAGAGGTCGTCGTCGTAGTCGTCGTCACCGTCGTAGTGTTTTCGCGACGCCCGGATGGCTGGTGCTTCCGTTTTGAAGCTATCGTCGAGTTCGGGTCGTTGGGCCCAGGAACCCGCCGACACACGCCGGAAAATATGTTAAACGTCTTTAGCCAGCGGTTTGGTTGTAGACCCTGCAGCCAGGAACCTCGCCTTCCTGGCGGACGACCTGCGAACTCGTCCTGGGACGCGCCCTGACCAGGATTCAAAGGCAAATCCAGGCGAGGCCACGCGGGCTCCCCCAGGATGCCTTTTCAAAAGGTCGAACACGGCGTTGCCGTCGCCGTCGCCTCCGCTAGCGCTGTCGCGGCCGTCGTCGTCGGTGCCGCCAGCGCCGTCTTGGCCGCAGCCGCCAGCGCCGTCGTGGCCATCGTCGCTGTCGCCGCCGCCGCCGTCGTCGTCTGTGGGCGGCCAGGAGCCTCATCTCCCTGGCGGACGACCTCGCCGCGGAGATCTCCGCGGGCCGTGGCGGGCCCGCGCCAGCTCGTGCCGCGCCCGCGCAGGCCTTGACCAGGGCGCCGTCGTCGTCTTCGCAGCCGCAGACGCCGCCAGCGCCGTCGTGGCCATCGACGTCGTCGGCGCCGCCAGCGTCTTCATCGGTACGGTCGCCGCCGCCGCCGCGACCGTCGGCGTCGTCGTCGTGATGGGGCCACGATGCCCGTGGGGGGCGTGCCAAAATGGCTCGAAGCCGCCATGCGAACCGTGCCATTGGCGCCTTCGGTGGAGCTCCCTATGGGGCCACGAAGCGCTGTATTGGGTGGGTGAAACGCAGGGGGAAGGGAGGATGGGGGAGAAAGGAAGGAGGGAGGAGGAACGTGGGGTCCGTCTTTTTCAAAACGAGGACCCAATATTATAGGATGGTTGGAGAAAAGAACGCTCGAGGGGCGATCGAGGAACGGCGTCGGTCCTTGCGCGTTTCCGCCGGGCGCGGGCGAGGCGCTCCTCGCCGCCCCGGGCGGCGCGCGCGCCGCCCGCGCCCGCGCGGGCCGAGCGACCGCGCCGCGCCCCAGAGGCGCCGCCGCCGCCCGCCGCGGGCGCCCGCGCCCTGCCTGGCGAGAGGACCTCCGCGCCCTTGCTTCGAGCCTCCTCTTCCTCCTCCTCCTCCTCCTCCTCCTCCTCCTCATCCTCGTCCTCGTCCTCCTCCTCCTTTTTCTCCTCCTCTTCCTCCTCCTCCTCCCCCCCCTCCTCCTCCTCCTGCCCTTCCGCCTCCTCCTCCTTTTTCTCCTCCTCTTCCTCCTCCTCCTCCTCCTCACTCACTCTGTTAGTCCTCGTCCTCCTCATCCTCGTCCTCCTCCTTTTTCTCCTCCTCCTCCTCCTCCTCCTCCTCTTTTTCCTCCTCCTCCTGAGGCCGAAGCATGCATGTTCGAATGGTCCGAACGGACCCCGCGCCCTTGCTTCGAAGGGGGGAAACATCAGCATCGTTAAGCCAATCCCTGTCCCCATCCCCATCCGCATCTCGAGCCCCACCATCACACCAGATTAGCCAGTTGGGGATATATGCCCTTCAACACCCTCTAACAAAGCAGCCTCTATCCCCATTGAGGGGGGTAAATCGGCCAGTGGGGCCCTGCCCACGCTGGTGGGGATGAGAATCGGTTGAACGATGTGAGACGACCCCCGCGCCCTTGCTTCGAAGGGGCAAAGACTTAATTCGGGCGTATCCCTCTACAGGAGGATATTCAAACACAGTCACATTATAGTATGGGAGCAATGTTTAAATTATAAGTTTGGACTCTATTGGGTCTTTTCTTGTTCTTATTTTTTCCTTTAAAATCCTGCCTGGTGAAAGGACCCCCGCGCTCTTGCTTCGAAGGAGGGAGCAAAGGCCGAAACATGCATTTTCGACGAGTGATCGTTTTTGTAATTCGTTGTCTTGTGGATCGGCGCGGGCCCTCGCCCCCCCCTCCCCCCCCCATGCAGTAGATCTTGGCTGTTTTTTGGGCGCCTGTTTCGAGCAGGTGCAGTCTCCCCCACAATGGGCACACTGTTGCAAACAGTCGCGCTAGGCAGAGGTCCAGAGCCAGACCCTCCCTCCCCTTCCGCCTAGTGTCGAAACGCCGAATAGGAAAACGTTTAGTGGTCCGAATGGATTTCTTGGCTGCGCCTCCAGCGCCACCCCTGGCGCGCTCCGCGCGCCAGGGAGGGGGCTCCACCGCAGATCCAAGAAGTCCGCGCGGACCGTCGAACATCTGTGCCAGTGCCGTGTTTTCTGCCTCTACTTCTGCTGTGTGCCCGGAGCCCGCGTGTCCTTGCGACCTGCGCCTGCGCCCAGCCTCCGGCTCGGAACTCCGAGGAGGGCGGCTTGAGACGACGAGTGGTTTGGTTGTCTGGCTCGTTGCGAGGCCTCGAAAGACCGCAGTCCAGAAGCCGCGTGACCAGCCAGTTGGGGGCAGGATCAAATCGGCCCGTGATCCTGTGGAAGGCGTGTGAGGCCATGCGCAGCGCAGAACTTAACCAGACTACCCCCTCTCGCTGAAACAGTGAGACGACGAACGGTCGCGGCCGCGTGGCCGCGGCTGGACGCAGCTCGGAAAAGCAGCGCGTTTGCACCCTGGGAGGGGTCCAGGGACCAGTTTTGATCCAACGTTATCTCAACTCGCCCTGCTCTCAGGAGCGGGTGTGGGCGAGGGATCGCGCCGCGCCGCCGATGCATCAGCGATGCAGCGCTATCTGGAGCCCGATTTTCTCCCTCCGACGCATCGGGGATGCGGTGCGCCACCCTTCGACCCCGCCCGCTCCGGCCCCGCGGCTTCCAGCTGTGCGCGTCGAATATGAAGCTGGCTTGCCAGAGCGTGCTCCACGACATTTTCAGATTCCCCGATGGCCCTGGGGACCAGCATTCATCCAGGGACACCTTTTCGAGCTGGATTCGACACCGAGCGTGCCCTCAAGTCCTCTGTGGCCGTATGTTCAGTCGCATTCGTTCTAGCATACTTCGGGCTGCTTGAGGCCATCTTTGGGCGTCTTATACCTCCGCCCCCCGTGGCCAGAGCGAGGGGGGGAGAGAGAGAGAGAGAGAGAGAGAGAGGGGGGAAGGAGGAGGAGGAGGAAGAGGAGGAGGAGGAGGAGGAAGAGGAGGAGGAGGAGGAAGAGGAGAAGGAGGAGGAGGAGGAAGAGGAGGAGGAGGAGGATTACGAGGAGCATGAGGAGCAGGAGGAGGAGGAGGAGCAGGAGGAGGAGTGCCCTCTGGGCTGGCAGGAGCCTTCTGGCCCTCGCTCCTCAGACCAGTGCTGGGCCCCCGTGGCGGCCGCCGCGGGGCGGTCCTCCGCAGAGGGCGCCGGGCGGCCGTCGCCCTCCGAGGGCGCCTGGGCAGCTCCTGGCGCGGCCGCGTCCCTTCGCCGACTGGTCGGTCGGGGGCGGCCAAGAGGGGAGTGATGACTGAGGGGGGGGTGGCTATCTTGGCGTGGGCCATGATACCTCCCCAGATTTCATGCCGCCTCTTCTTATTTCAGTACGTCCCTGGCCCCCCCCCTTGGGCCGCGCACATGCCGCCGGCCATGATTTGCACCCCCCCGTCTTGGACGCCCCCCTCTTGGCCGCCGCCGACTCGGGCACCCTCGTCGGCTGTGCGCAAGAGCGGGCCTGCAGCACCGGGGTCCCTGGAAGTCCCGACCCTTTCTCCTGGATTGGTTTTCAGGGGCAACGATTGGGGGGATTACAGGCATAGGGGGGATGCGTGCAATCGCCCATGGATCGCCGATAGGGGCCCGATAGCCCCAACGTGCCCAGGAAGGTGCGGATTCACTATCAGGGGCCTATCGTCGATCTATCGGCGATGTATCGCTGATTCCAGGTCGATGCATCCTCCCTATGCCAGTTCCCCCTTCTCGTTGCGCCTCAGGTTTCTCATCCCGAGTCGCTTTCTGACGGCCTGGGGCCTGGCGAGGGCCCCCAGAGGCCGAAGACGACGGCAAGCTTCCGTCCTGATTTCTTTCACGACGCGACCATGCCTGGGCACCCCTCGGCGGCGAGCGAGGGGGGGAAAAAGAGAGAAGGAGAATGCCTCCTCAGAGGGCGGTGGGGCTTCTCAGAAGCCCGCCGGCCTTGGGCGAAGTCTCTTCTGTGTCTTCGAGCTGGGTTCGACACCGAGCGTGCCCTCAAGTCCTCTGTGGCCGTATGTTCAGTCGCATTCGTTCTAGCATACTTCGGGCTGCTTGAGGCCATCTTTGGGCGTCTTATACCTCCGCCCCCCGTGGCCAGAGCGAGGGGGGGAGAGAGAGAGAGAGAGAGAGAGAGAGGGGGGAAGGAGGAGGAGGAGGAAGAGGAGGAGGAGGAGGAGGAAGAGGAGGAGGAGGAGGAAGAGGAGAAGGAGGAGGAGGAGGAAGAGGAGGAGGAGGAGGATTACGAGGAGCATGAGGAGCAGGAGGAGGAGGAGGAGCAGGAGGAGGAGTGCCCTCTGGGCTGGCAGGAGCCTTCTGGCCCTCGCTCCTCAGACCAGTGCTGGGCCCCCGTGGCGGCCGCCGCGGGGCGGTCCTCCGCAGAGGGCGCCGGGCGGCCGTCGCCCTCCGAGGGCGCCTGGGCAGCTCCTGGCGCGGCCGCGTCCCTTCGCCGACTGGTCGGTCGGGGGCGGCCAAGAGGGGAGTGATGACTGAGGGGGGGGTGGCTATCTTGGCGTGGGCCATGATACCTCCCCAGATTTCATGCCGCCTCTTCTTATTTCAGTACGTCCCTGGCCCCCCCCCTTGGGCCGCGCACATGCCGCCGGCCATGATTTGCACCCCCCCGTCTTGGACGCCCCCCTCTTGGCCGCCGCCGACTCGGGCACCCTCGTCGGCTGTGCGCAAGAGCGGGCCTGCAGCACCGGGGTCCCTGGAAGTCCCGACCCTTTCTCCTGGATTGGTTTTCAGGGGCAACGATTGGGGGGATTACAGGCATAGGGGGGGATGCGTGCAATCGCCCATGGATCGCCGATAGGGGCCCGATAGCCCCAACGTGCCCAGGAAGGTGCGGATTCACTATCAGGGGCCTATCGTCGATCTATCGGCGATGTATCGCTGATTCCAGGTCGATGCATCCTCCCTATGCCAGTTCCCCCTTCTCGTTGCGCCTCAGGTTTCTCATCCCGAGTCGCTTTCTGACGGCCTGGGGCCTGGCGAGGGCCCCCAGAGGCCGAAGACGACGGCAAGCTTCCGTCCTGATTTCTTTCACGACGCGACCATGCCTGGGCACCCCTCGGCGGCGAGCGAGGGGGGGAAAAAGAGAGAAGGAGAATGCCTCCTCAGAGGGCGGTGGGGCTTCTCAGAAGCCCGCCGGCCTTGGGCGAAGTCTCTTCTGTGTCTTCGGGAAAGGCTCAGACAAGTCCTCGGAAGGCTGGGGGACTTCCGAACCTTCTGAGCAGGTCTTCTCCTTCTCACTTCCCCCCTCGCCCGCCGCCGACTTCTGTCGGCTGCTCGCAGGACTGACCCTAGACTGGGGAGACAAAAAGGTACCAATACCACTACTCCAGTGGCGACGAGGGTCTCCCAAGAGGCCCCCAGAAAGGCATCGGTGCCTACTCCTTCTCACTTCCCCCCTTCGCTCGCCGCCGACCCCCTCCTCCTCTCAAGCAGCGGCGACGCGTCCTGGCTCGCCGAATGATAGTCCCACCACAACATGTTCTAAGAACCGTGTGTGTGTGGTCTGCACGACATGTTCTTGGAACATTTCTGTCTGAGACCGTCCTGTTTTAGCACCTCGTGCTCGTGTTCTGAGAGCCTTGCTCTTGTTCTTAGAGCATGCTTGGGTTCTAAGAATCGGGGTTGGACGGACCTCCTACCCTGACACGTCGATTAGTGAATTGGCCGTTTTCGGTTCGCGAGAGGGCGTCGTGGCCGTGATTTGTGCGGGTCCAGGCCCGTCGGTTTCGGTCCCAGGCCGTTTTCCCTAAAGGTCGTGGCGGGCCGCTGGGACTGCCAGGACGGCTGGCCCCTGCTGGAGGTCCTCGGGCGCCCCCCCGAGGCCGGCCAGCGCCGCGCCCGCAGCGCGCTCGGCCTCGCCGCGGCCCGGGCCGGCGGGCGCCGCGCGGGCGCCCCGCTCGGCCTCGCCTCGGCCCGCGGAGGCCGCCGCCGCCAGGCGGGCGCGCCGCGGGCGCACCCCTCGCCCTCGGGGAGCCTTTGGCCGCGGTGCGAGCCGCCCAAGGTTCAGGAGGAGAAAAAAACACTCAGACACAATCAATTGTCGATTCCCAAGAAAATATGGGAAAATATGGGAAGTGGGGGGGAAGACGAAAATCCAAAGAATATAGGAAAATATGGGTTGTGTGTATTCATTTGTGTGTCCTTGGGCCCCTTGAAAGGTGGCGCCCAGACGGTCCAAGGAAGCTCCCAGAGAACCCCACGGCGCGCCCACAGAGCCCAAGGGGCCCAAGAAGGCCCCAGGGCCCCACAGGAGGCCCCCAGGAGGCCCCCGAGGAGCTCCCAACAGGCCCCAAGACAACCCCGCGCGGCGCCAGAAGCCCCCAGGGTAGCCCGATAGGGTCACCAGGACCCTCTCCTGATTCAACGTTCTTCTCCGCTTGCCTCTGACTGTCCTCCGTCGTCGTCGTCGTCGTCGTCGTCGTCGTCGTCGTCGTCGTCGTCGTCGTCGTCGTCCTCGTCCTCGTCCTCGTCCTCGTCCTCGTCCGTGGGGCCCTTGCCGGGCCTCGGGACCGTCAAAAACGACTCAGGATGAAAAACCGGTCCTGGGGAATGGGTCGAGGTCTCGGGGGGTCGTCGCTATGAAAAAACATGACGTCGGGGGTCTGGGTTAGGTCCTCGGTTTTTAGGGTTGTCCCTAAGCATGTGGGTGGTTTCGTGTTGGGCATCTGCAAAAAGACCCCCTATCCCTGATGTTTCTGGCCCTCCCAATTTAGGCCCCCTCCAGGGGTACTTTGATTGCTGGTATCACCGCGCCGCCAGGCGGTCGGAGGGCCCAGTATCGTGTCACCGATCACTATCCCCATCCCCATCTCATCCCGATCCCCACCATCTCACCACCCCAGTTGGAGATATATTAGTTAGAAGACTGACGAAAGCAGCCCCTATCCCCATCTAGGGGGTAAATCGGCCAGTGAGACCCAGGCCACGCCGGTGGGGAGAGAGGTCGAGTAAACGCTGCTCAAGGGCGCCAGCTGCAAGCTCGGAGACTGATCCCAGACATGCTCGCGTCCAGTGCCCGGTTGGACAACACCCCTGCTGGATCTGAGCATCTCAGAACATCTATGCTCCGTGCTGCGACTTCATGTCGTACGATCTCTTTCACTGTAGACCTGATGGTGCCATGTCACAGGTTTTTGCCCCGTGCTGGGGGCACGCACACTGGCAAGGCCGAAACAGAAGGGCCTTTCTGCGCTGTGAAATCTAAGCGTGCTTTGGACACCGAGCTCGCTTTTGCCGGCCTTGCGACCCTCGTCGCATTTGTCGGAGAGATGTGGACCGTTCAAGCGGATCCAGAAACGAGCCTCCATCCTACGTTTCAAGGGGTTGTTTTTGGGATACATCGCCGTTGTTCTTTTCTTCAATTGTTCAACTGGTGGGTGATGTCAAGCGGAACATAGTCTCTAGGGCCAGATCGGTCCGCGGGGGGCCCTTGATCACGAGCTGACAACTACACCCATACCACACCCATACCTATACAGCCCTCATAATTTCTGCGGTGGAATTCTGGAATTCTGGGGGGGGGGGAGCTATGGGTGCGTGTTGTCGGATGTGGGTCCCCGCGGAGCCCCTCTTCGGGGTCTGATGATTCGCACTCATACCTATAGCGCGTTCATCGCCTTGCCCTTCCCCATCCTCCTCCCTATAGGTTTGAGTGCGTGTGCGAATTGTTGATCACTGTAGGCCCGCCGTGTCTTTTTTGGGGCCCACGATGCCCAGCTGCTTGGGGGCAGCCCCTTCTTGGCCAGACGTCCGCTCGGAGCCGCTCTCCGCCGGATCCCTCATAGGGCACCTTCCCGACCGGCTTCCTTGAGAGGCGGCGATGGGGGCGAACAGCCCATGGGGTGGGCGGGCATTCCACGCATTCGCCTGGGAGCCTCCCCGGAGGCATGGACCATCGGCGCCCCTGGATACATGTATTGCTCTCCCATGGGCTACTCGCCCCCATCGTTGCGTCTAATTCCTCCGAGCCGCGCCCAGTCGTGGCGACGAGCAGGCGCCCCCCCTCCCCCGATCCGGGGGGCCGCCATCTGTGCCAGGCCCAGGCCTGACAGAGGTGGAGGGGGAGGCCGGGGGGAGGTGCAGGTGGAGGTGGCGGTGCCGGTGGAGGTGGTGGAGGAGGAGGAGGCGGAGGAGGAGGAGGAGGAGGAGGAGGAGGAGGAGGAGGAGGAGAGGAGGAGGAGGGCCATGCCCACCCTGCGCCTGCGTTCGGTGCGTACAAGCGGCTTATGCGCCCTCCGTGCCCTGGCCAGGAGGGCGTGCACCACGACTGGGCCAGAGGCTTCCGCCTGGCCAGGGATCGGTGTAGGCTTGCCGCACCTGGGGCCCAGCGCTGCGAAAGCGTGGAGCATGAGGAGCAGAACCTCAGCCAGAGCCCTTGGCCTTATGATAGTCCAACTTACTTTAGCCTTGATCACCAGAAGGAAATTCGAGCACCAATACAGCATCGAAACTGGAGGATGTTCCCGCGTCGGGCCCTGGGAGGCGATGCTCGCTCGACGCTGTCTCGATACTGTTCGGGGTGCTCGAGATTATTTTTGGGACGTGGTCCTTAAGTGCGATGGGAGCAACATAACCCTGGCTTGAGTAGGGCCGAGGGTCAGAAAGCGCCTTCCTCTGCAGGACGGCCCAAAACGGGACGTCAAGGTGGTCCAACGCCTCGCTGGTCAAGCCGACCAAGATGTGCAACATCCAGCCGCTCGCCTATGTCCAAAGTGTTGTGGCTTGACGCCGGGTGTGGTGCATCAGTTTCAGCTTGACCGAACAGGTTGGTTGCGCCCCTTGACGTCCGGTTGGGGTGTTCTGCAGACCTGACCCCCCCGACATACTCAATTGGCGTCACCCCAGCATATTTCTACTATATGTGCGTCGCCCCCCCAGGGGCGACGCGCGCACCGAGAAATCTCATGGTATATGCATCGTGGCGGGCGCTTTCTGGCCACACCGCTCGGGAAACGATATACTGCAAGATGGGCATACTATATGTTCGGGTCGGACGCATGAGGATGTATAGTATTAGCATGTCTCTGTGCGTCCCATGAAGCGGGAGCTCGCGTCAAATTTCTGACCAGGTCCCGCCAGGCCCCTCCAGGCAGTGCTGGCCAGTGTGGACCCCGAACAGTAAGCTATTCGGAGGTTGACAGACCTCCTGCCCTGACACGTCGATTAGCGCACCGGCCGCTTTCAGTTCGTCCCGCTCGAGAGCCACGTAGCCTGGGCCCCGCCTTCCCGCGGCGCTCCTCGGGCCGCAGCGAGCTGCGCGAGGGCCACGGGGCCCCTGCCAAGAGCACGGCCGGCGGGCCCAGATCTCCGGGGTCGGCGCCCCGCTCCCCCCTGCTCGGGGGCGGCCAAGAGGTGGGTGATGACTGAGGGGGGGTGGCTATCATGGCGTGGGCCACGATATTTCCCCAGATTTCATGGCGCCTCTTCTTGTTTCATTACGTCCCTGGCCCCCCCCCTTTGGCCGCGCACATGCCGCCGGCCATGATTTGCACCCCCCCTCTTGGACGCTCCCCTCTTGGCCGCCCCCGACTTGCCCAGAGTCCGAGGCTTACGTTGTCATGGCGCCAACATCGCAGAGCGAGTTTCGTTCGGAAAACGATAGGATGGGCCGGATGCTGTTCCGGATTTCGAAGTGAATGTCGTGCGGACTTTTTTTTTGCCAGGAATGACAATTATAAAACAATCCACGTGACAGTCACTTCGTTTGTCACTTGCCTTTTCGGCGTTATGCATTGAAAGAATCCACGCGGAAATCCGCGGCAGCACGTCTGCAAGGTCGGTGCAGCGAACGTTGCATCTTCGGGGGGCCTCGCCTGTCCACAAAAGTTGGTGTCTTTTCTCGTGCCCGACGCGGGCTCGATGCGGACTCGACGCGGATTTGGTGTGGATTCGACGCGGATTCGACGCGGATTCGATACGGATCCGACGAGTCCGACATGGATTCGACACGGATTCGATGCGGATAGGGCCGCGACAGAACAGACAAGGACCCCGAGGGGATCCCCAGAGGGCTTTTTGTTTTGGCCCCTTCCCCCTTTTCACTCGGCTGTGAACAGGACTCGTCCTACTCCTCCGCCTCCTCCTCCTCCTCCTCCTCCTCCTCCTCCTCCTCCTCCTCCTCCTCCTCCTCCTCCTCCTCCTCCTCCTCCTCCTCCTCCTCCTCCTCCTCCTCCTCCTCCTCCTCCTCCTCCTCCTCCTCCTCCTCCCCCTCCTCCCTCCTCCTCCTCCTCCTCCTTCTCCTCCTCCTCGTCCTCCTCCTCCTCCTCCTCCTCCTCCTCCTCCTTCTCCTAGCCGTTCTGGTTCTGGCTGTTGTGGCCTGATCTTGCAAGCGCGTACTTCAAAGCGGCCCGTGCTTGCGAGCCAACCTGCCACCACGAACTTGATTGGTCTATGGCACCGCGGGGTGGCGATGCGCATGGGGATCGAGCCCCAAAAGAAGCACAGGCGAAGTGGAAATGCACGGGCAAGTGTGGCGGTTGCCCGAACTGCATCTCGAGGGCGGAGTGCAGGGCCTGTGGGGCCCGCGGTCCGCCCAGCATCTTGGCGGCGCTCAAAACGTGTGGGCCCCTCAGCCTTGGAGCGGCCCCATGGCGCGGCAGTGGAGGCGGAGGCATGGCCAAGCCGCAGGGCAAGGCCAAGGCCAAGCCTCAGAGCCGTGCGCGCGGTGCTCAGTGGCCCAACGACAAGGACAGGAACGCCCACTTCAAGTCAGAGTCTGTGCAGGGAGCTGGCAGCAAACGGAAGCCGCAGGCCGTGGGGAGCCTCAGCCTGTCGGAGCTCCTCGAGGCTACCAAGAAGGCGCTGGTGGCGGCGGGGAGTGATGCGCTCACGGAGGGGCAGCTGTCCGTCGCGGCCCCGCAGCAGCCAAAGCAGGATATGGTCGCCCTCTCTGCGAGGCTGCTGGCCCAGGTGCTCCAGCGGAAGGCCGACAAGCAGGAGCAGGTGGAGAAGGCCAATGTGTGCGTGGCGGAGCGGGCCCAAAAGCTCGCGGACGCGCAGGGGGGCATACGATACGGAGCTGCGCCAGCTCCGCGAGCACGATGCGAAGCTGGCCGAGCGGGAGGCCCTGGGGGCGAGCAAGTGTGCGGAGGCGGCGTTGGGCACGGCGGACAGGCTGTCGGTTGCCGCTTCCGACCAGCTCGAGAAGCTCCTCGACGTTGTCGGCCAGATAGGCGGCGCGCAGGAAGGCAAGGGGTACCTTGACGGCGTCCGCGCCCAGACGGCGAAGGTGTGCGAGGAGCTCCTCGCCGCCGAGAAGGAGGCAGCTGCCGCCAAGGAGGTTGTCCCTCCTGCGGTTGACCTTGGCGCTGCTGGCCATGGGGCCCGTGCAGGCGGCTGCGCATGTGGAGCAGCCATGGGGGTGGAGGTGCCTGACCTCGACGTGGACCAGAACCTAGCCGACCTGGTGGCCGATGAGGTCGAAAGGCTGGGAGGCACCAGGCCAGCCTTCGATTCGGGAAAACCAGATGACGTGGCGAAGCTCAAGCGCGTGGCCTCCAGGTTCGTGGACGTGCAAGCCCTGGCTGCCAAGCGGCAGCGGGTTCGACCTGCTGGCGGCCAGAGTTACCTGCCCGCCAGACGCGATGGTCTGCCCCCCATCCATCGCCAAGTGGAAGTCATCGGCATGGCGGGCCTCGGCAGATGCTGGGGCACCAACGCGTGCGACCAGGAGTGGCCAGCGCAGGGGCATCCTGAACCTTTTCGGCGGCAATCGAAGTGCCCGTGGGCCCTCCGAGCGCCGCGGGTCTGGGGCCTGCCTGCGGGCCGCCGCTTGCGCGAGGCGGGGGGGGGGGGCGAGCCGCTGCTGCAGGGGCAGCGCAGGCAGGGCCTCGGCAGCTCGGATGGGGGGGCGGCGTGCAGGCCGGAAGGGGGGGGGGGCCGGGGGGCGTTCGCTGAGCACCCTGGGCCCCCCGCCCCCCCCCCCCCCCCCTCCCCGAGGAAGGCGCAGCCGCGCGACCGCTCCATGGCGGACAGGATGACCGGCGGTAGGCGACCCGCGCCAGGGGGAGACAGCCAGCAGTGCACCATTGCTGGCCACGACTTGCCCGAGAGGATGATGTTGGCCACGACAAGTGCCAATTCGTGGGCCGCGCAGCTGTCATGGCGGCGACGGCAGCGGCGAGCGAGGAGAGGCCCAAGGTGCGCGGCGCGCTGCGCCCCCGCGGAGCCCAGGCTGCCCAGCTCAACGCGGGGCTAGGGATCCTGATCTTTGCCATCTCGGCCTGCCTAGTGGACAGCGTCGGGGTCATTGGCGGCAACCTGGTGGGCTGGCTGGCACGTGGAGCCAGAGGGCACCGCCAGTTCGGGCAAAGCAGGCGGCGGGAGTTCTGGTCAGACCTTGGGGCCCGACGCGTGGCAAGCAGTGGTGTGACTTCGCCGTCGTGCGGGAGGCCCTCGCCAGCCGCGTCGTCACCGCTAACGTTCTGAGCGACGCCCCGCTCGCGCCGCACTCGTTAGTCCGCCACCGTCGAGCTGGGGGGCCTGCGCGGGCGGGCCACGGTCGCCGGGGCAGTCTCCCCCAGCCGCTACCCGCTCGGCCTGCCGCCGCCTGTCCAGGTCGCCCCGCCTGAGCTCGGCGAGGCGGAGTGGCCGCGGCAGCTGGGGATTGGGCCAAGGGACATCGAGGGCGCTTCGAAGTGCTGGTGTGCCATGGGGGAAGACTACCGGGACAGGCGTCGCCAGCTGGAGAGGCCTCTGCGGCGCTGCAGTGGGGACCAGGTGTCAAGGGCCCCAGGTCGAGACGATCCTGCTAGTGCTCGAATGGGGGGCCTTGCTGCAGGAGACGACGGGCGCGGAGTGCCGCAAGTGGGCAGGTTTCTTGGCGGCCTGCAGGAAGGCGGCTGCCCTGCGGGGCCACGAGGACGACGTGGGCTGGCGGAGGTTTGCTCGCTTCGATCGCCAGGTGCGCGTCGTCGGGGGCTTCAGCCTCAGCGGCCGCGACTGGCCGTCGGACGGGCCCCTGGCGCACTGGGGCCACCGCGCCATCGCGAACGCGTTCTAGAGGGCCCCCACAACTAAGCGGCGGCCCTCCAGGCGCGTGACAAGCGAAGCGCAAGCGTAGCAGGAAATGGAGGGAGTGGGCGCAGGAAGCGGCCGCCAAGTCTGGGGGCCAGCGCTCCTGCCGCTTCATCGAAGATGACAGCCTGGTCCCCTCGACGGCGGTGGCGCATGAAGACGACGAGCATGACCCTGGCCAACCTGTCGCAGGCGACGCTGCCATGAAGGTGCCGATGCAGGAGTGGAGGTCGATGCGGATGCATCCCGGACGAGCGGGGGGCGCCGACCCTTTGCAGTGGGGGCCTGGAGCCCATGGCGCATGGCACGGCATCCCGCCCACCGCCATGGACGCCCTCGACCGCGTGCTGGCCTCGTGCGGTGAGGGCACAGGCCTAGGCTGGACTCGCTTGCACCCGCGGCAGCTGCGCTGGCCCCCGCCTCACTACCGCAAGGCATTCCTGGATATATTGCATGCTTGGGAAAGGAACGCGGCGCGCTGTTCGCTGCGAGTGCTACTGGTGGTATGGATTCCCAAGTCTCCGCCTGGAGGGGTGAGACCAATCGCCCTGGCGAGCCTTTGGACGCGGGTGTGGTCTACGCTGTGGCTGCCCATCGTTGCTGACTGGGGGCGCAGGATCGACCAGTCCTTCCACTGGGGCACAGCAAACCTTTCCCACGATATGCCGGGCTTGGCGCACAACGTGATGACGGCCTACGCGAAGAAGACAAGCATTGCATCTAGCACGCTGGCGGTTGACCTCACGAAGTACTACGAGCTCATCAGCCATGGGGAGCTCTACGTCCAGGCGGTGGAAACATGGTTCCTGGTGATGCTCCTCAAGGGCCTGTGCTCCACCCACCGTCCTCCTCGTCCTCGTCCAAGTCCTCATCGTCAACGTCATCGTTCTCCTCCTCTTCTTCCTCGTCCTCTCTCTCCCCCCCTCGTCCTTCATTCATCGTCCTCCCATTGTCGTCCTCCCCCTCTCATCGGCCTCCATCCTCGTCCTCCCATTGTCGTCCATCATCATCATCCTCCTCCCCTCCTTCCCTTCCTCCCCCTCCTCGTCCTCCTCCTTCCCCTCCTCCCCCTCCTCCCCCTCCTCGTCCTCCTGCTCCTCCTCTCTTTCTCCACTTTCTGCTTACATCCTCTCTTCTCCCGCGTCCTCCTCGTCCCCTGTTTACTCCTTCTGCCTCCCCCTCCTTTCCCAAGATAGCGACAACGCAATCCTTTTTCCCGGAAAGGGCGTAGGCTCAGGGCTTTCTTTTAGAGGTTAACCCCCGGAGATGGGCCGGCGAATTTCTTTTGCGATAAATAACGAGGTCGCGAAGGGCCAGCGAGTTAACATTTGAGGATGTCTCGAGCGAAACGCTGTTTTTTTGAATTTGTTGAGGATGTCTCGAGCGAAACGCTTGTTTTGTGTCTCCTAGGGACCTGAATTCTGAGGATCTCTCAAGTGGATTGCTTGTTTTCACGTGCCCAGGTCTTGAGGATGTCTCGAGCGAGACGCTTGGTTTCACGCCTCCAGGTTGCCCAGACAGATGTCTAGCATGAGGATTTCTTAAGGATGTCTCGAACCAGAGGCTTGTTTTCATGTGTCCAGGTCGCCCAGGCGGATGTCTAGCATGAGGATGTGTCGAGGAAGTCTCGATCGAGACGCTTGTTTGCACGTGTCCAGGTTGCCCAGGCGGATGCCTAGCATGAGGATGTGCTGAGAACGCCTTGAGCGAAACGCTTGTTTTCACGTGTCCAGGTCGCCCAGGCACAGCACAGCCCTCGGCACGGTACATCAATACCGATACCCTTAGCATTGCAGCCTGGCATGTTGCCTGGCACGTTCCGCGAAGCGTCCCGTGGCGAGTCCCCCTGGCACGTCGCGCGGTGCACGTCCATTGGCACGTTCCGTAGCGCGTCGCGTCCCTTTGGCACGTCCCGCGGTGCGTGCCCATGGCACGTCCCCTGGCACGTCGCCTGGCGCGTCCCTTGGAACGTTTCGCGGCGCGTCCTCCTGGCATGTCCCCTCTGTCGATTGGTTCCAGGGCAGCTACCATCTGCTCAGGCAGCTCGAGCTTAAGATCCAGATCAGTTCGGTCAGGACTCGGATGCAAAGTGGGCTCGATCCACAACGCTATATAGAGCACAATCGCGGCATGGCACAACGCAGTTCAGCACGGCCAGCACAGCGCAGCCCTCGGCACGGCACATCAAGATCGATACATTCAATATTGCATCTTGGCACGTTCTTTGGCGCGTTCCTTGGCGAGTCCACCTGGCACGTCGCGCGGCGCGTCCCCTGGCATGTCCCGCGGCACGTTCTTTGGCACGTTCCGTAGCGCGTCCCCTTGGCACGTCCCGCGGTGCGTGCCCATGGCACGTCCCCTGGCACGTCGCCTGGCGCGTCCCTTGGGACGTTCTGCGGCGCGTCCTCCTGGCATGTCCCCTCTGTCGATTGGTTCTGGGGCAGCTACCATCTGCTCAGGCAGCTCGAGCTTAAGATCCAGATCAGTTCGGTAAGGACTCGGATGCCAGGGAGGACTCGATCCACAACGCTATATAGAGCACAATCGCGGCATGGAACATCGCAGTTCAGCACGGCGTAGCACAGCACAGTCCTCGGCACAGTACATCAAGACCGATACATTCAGCATTGCATGTGCCCGTCGCCCAATCAAGTGTCTTTGAAACGTTGCCATGCCCTACATTTCTATATTCCTTTCTGGGTTCGTGGGTCGATCATGTTTCCACTTTATGCTCCCCGACTTCTCTGATCAAGGCAACCCGCCAGGGCAAAGTTGCTGGACGGGCTGGCGTGGATGCGCCGGGCTTGAAGAGGTCGTTGCGGGCTCAGACGGCATGCAAAAATCCGCCGCCCTCTCGTGCGGCATTGGTTTGTTCAGTGAACGTGGTTTGGGCCGCGGGTGGGTCGCGGGCTCTCCACCTCCACCTGGAAGGAATGCAAAAGCAGCCCGCCGCAGGCGCCGAAACAGTTGGTTTGTACACTGACCGTGGTTTTGGTCGCGGGTGGGCCGCGGGCTCTCCACCTGAAACGAATGCAAAAGATGCCCGCCGCAGGCGCCGAACAATGTGGTTTGTACCCTGACCGTGGTTTGGGTCGCGGGTTGGTCGCGAGTTGGTCGCGGGGTGGGTCGCGGGCTCTCCACATGGAAGGAATGCAAAAAACCCGCAGCAGGCGCCGAAAATGGTGGTTTGTACCTTGAACGTGGTTTGGGTCGACGGTGGGTGGGTCGCGGGTGGGTCGCGGGGTGGGTCGCGGGTGGGTCGCGGGTGGGTCGCGGGTGGGTCGCGGGTGGGTCGCGGGTGGGTCGCGGGGTGGGCCGCGGGCGGGTCGCGGGGTGGGTCGCGGGTGGGTCGCGGGTGGGTCGCGGGCGGGTCGCGGGTGGGTCGCGGGGTGGGTCGCGGGGTGGGTCGCGGGGTGGGTCGCGGGGTGGGTCGCGGATGGGTCGCGGGTGGGTCGCGGGTGTGTCGCGGGGTGGGTCGCGGGGTGGGTCGCGTGTGGGTCGCGGGGCGGGTTGCGGATGGGACGACGATAACAAACAACAACAAAAAACAACACACAACAAACAACAACAACGACAACAACAACAACACCAACAACACCAACAACAACAACAACAACAACAACATCAACAATCACTTTACCCGAACGCTCAGTGTTCTCACCAGTGCCAGGGTTTTCATGCGACGCCAGCCAATACCCCCACTTTGTGGGGGGGCAGTGCAAGCTCTACCAAATATCCACACGACTCTTCGCCACCACCCACACCCAGCTTCCCGCCCTATGACGTTCGGACACTTCACTTCGTGGCCTGCGGACGACCGTGGCTACTACACTGGCGTGGAGTACACACCCACAGAAGTTGTTAAGCCTACGTTCGTACACCCACAGAAGTTGTTAAGCCTTGTTAACCCACAGAAGTTGTTAAGCCTTCCATCCAGAACCCCGTGGCCCCTGGCAGGCGCGCGAACCCCGTTGCAAGAGCGTGCGAAAGTAGCTCGCGCGAGCTCATGTAACATAAATGTTGGAAAACCATTGGTTTTTTTAGGATTCGGACAGCGCGCGCGGGTGGAAATTTTGAAAAGTCGTGCAGGTGTTTTTCGAGGACCTACGGTGCGATTCGTGTGATTTTATGATGCGCGGTGCTAAAATTCTTAAGAACCCAATGGTTTTTGGAGATTTCGGCGTGCGCGCGCAAAAAAACGAATGTGTCCCGCATGGTATTATTTGACAGGGATGATGGCCCTGGCAGGTGCGCAACCGTTGTCGCAGAAGTTCGAAAAAGTTGCTCGCAAAAGCCCGTTTGACAGAAATGTTTAAAAAGTGTTGGGTTTCCTACGAATCCGCAAGAGCGCGCGGGATGAGATTTTGACATTTTTTTGTTGAAAAACCATTGGTTTTTTGATGTTTTTATGTTAAAATCGCTCCGAACACTAAGCTTTTGGAAGGATTTCGTCTTGCGCGCGCGAATGTCCACTTTACCTTATTTTTTGCAAGGGATTCTTGAAATTTGATTATATTAGAACAAGAAATGTCATTTTATAGTGTTTTTTGCAAGGGAAAGCGGGGGGGAACAAAACAACCGGATCTTGATCACATCGAATTACCTGAGGCTTCCTCACGAAAATGATGAAAATGTAGCTGCGGCCTAGGCGGCGCAGGGGGGCCGTGCACCAGGGGTCCCAACAATAATTATTCTTTAGAATTAATAATGTTCAACAACAACAGCAACAACAACAACATCATCAACAACAACAACACCAACAACAACAACGACAACAACAACAACACCAACAACAACACCAACGACAACAACAACAGCAACAACAACACCACCAACAACAACAACACCAACAGCAGCATCAGTAACAGCAGCAGCAGCAACAACAACAACAACACCAACACCAACAACAACAGCAACAACAACAATAATCCGCACCGCGGAATCCCACTTCAGCCACGCACCCAGGGACAGTGAGTGACCGTTCGGCCCCCTAATTCTGATTTGTGGGAGCTTCGCTTTTCAGTTCAACCAGCGGTCGCGACGGCCCAAGAGGTTACCAGAATGAACCCCAGACGGCCCCAGAGGCCCTAAAGAGGGTTCCAAGATGGACTCAAGAGAGCTTCGATCGGCACAGAAGAGCTACAAGACGGCCCAAGAGAGCCCCCAGGAAACCCGAGGGGGCCACCAGAGGATTCCTACATGGTCGGAAACGGCCCCGGGAGGGCCCCAAGACGGGCTGAGCTCCCCACGACGGGCCGCGAGGGACCCGGAACGGCCGAAATGGGCCTTCAGACGGGCCAACAAAGGCCCCGAAGGACTCCAAAGGAAGGCCCGAAAAGGCTCCAGAGACTGCTACAATGCTTCCAGGCTCCCGGCACGCGTTCCAGTAGGCACCCGTTTACTGGGTGCGCTGAGATAAGACAGGAGGAGGACAAGGAGGGAGAGAAGGAGGAGCAGGAGGAGGAGGAGGAGAGGAGGAGGAGGAGGAGGAGGAGGAGGAGAGGAGGAGGAGAGAAGGGAGGAGGAGGAGGGGAAGGAGGGAGAGGGAGGAGGGGGAGGGAGGAGGGAGGAGGGAGGAGGGAGGGCGGAGGAGGGAGGATGAGGAGGGAGGAGGGAGGAGGGAGGATGGAGGAGGGAGGAGGGAGGAGGGAGGAGGAGGGGTAGGAGGAGGAGGGAGGAAGAGGGAGGAGGAGGAGGGAGGAGGGAGGAGGAGGAGGAGGAGAGGGAGGAAGGGGGGAGGGGAGGAGGGAGGAGGAGGGGAGGAGGGGAGGGAGGGGAGAGGAGGGAGTGGGGAGGAGGAGAGGGGGAGGAGGAGGAGGTAGGAGGAGAGAGGGGAAAGGAGGAGGAGGAGGAGGAGAGAGGAGGAGGAGGAGGAGGAAGAGGGGGAGGAGGAGAGGAGGAGAGGGAGGAGGGAGGGAGGGGATGGAGGAGGAGGAGGAGGGAGCGGAGGCGGAGGCGGAGGCTGCGGCGGAGGCGAGAGGTAGGGGAGGAGGAGGAGGAGGGGAGGAGGAGGAGGAGGAGGAGGAGGAGGAGAGAGGAAGGGGAGTGAGGAGGAGGAGGAAGTGGGAGAGGAGGAGGATGAGGGTGGAGGAGGAGGAGGAGTAGGGGAGGGGGAGAAGATCAGGAGGACGAAGAGGGGGAAGAGGAGGGGGAAGAGGAGGAGGGACATTGTTCTTGTAAGATTATCTTGTTCTCTGATTCTCTGGCTCAGGGAGGGATGCTGAGGACGAGGAGGGAAGGGGAGCGCAGGATGAAGAGGGCTCGAGAGGAGGAAGTAGGTGAAGTAGGTCAAGGAACACAAGACAGGGAGGAGGAGGAGGAGAAGGAGGAGGAAGACGAGGAGGAGGAGGAGGTGGAGGAACAGGGATCCCTTTCAGGGAAACGCCGACGAGGAAAATAGTGAATATAAGATGATGAGAAGAGGGATAACGGGAAGAGGAGAAGGGTAAGGGGACTGCAGCGGACGGGGAATGATGACGTCGATGACGCTGATGATGATGACGATGACTATGCCGACGACGACCCCGACGACGACGACGACGACGACGACCAACAAGATGTTGATGATGCGAGTGATGATGCTGAAAAGTACGATGACGATGATAGCGATGGTGATCACGATGCTGATGCTAATGGTGATAATGATGATTGTTGTGATGGTGATGGTGAAGGTGACCATGACTATGACGATGACGATGAAGACGACGGGGATGGGGATGACAATGATGACGATGATCATGACCCTAGCTAGAACTGGAGCGCGCGAGAAGCGCGCGCGATGATTCTAGTATATATATATATATATATATACATATATACCGCATAGACCACCCTTTGGGTGATAAGGAGGTGAGGGGGGGGGACCAACGTCGCACTCGATCGATCTCACTATCGAACTCACTACCGATCTCACATTCGATCTCAATCGATAGATCTCACAATCGATCTGACTATCGATCTCTCAATCAATCTCACAATCGATCCCACAATCGATCTCAAATTCGGTCTCGCTATTGATCTCGCAATCGATACCACAATCGATCTCGCATTCGATCTGACTATCGATCTCACGATCAAACTCACTATCGATCTCATTATCGATCTCACATTCGGTCTCACTATCGATCTCACTATCGATTTCACAATCGATCTCGCATTCGGCCTCACTATCGATCTCTCTATCGAACTCACTTTCGATCTCATTATCGATCTCACTATCGATCTCACTATCGATATCACAACCGAACTCACAACCGATCCCACATTCGGTCTCATCATCGATCTCACTATCGAAATCACTATCGATCTCATTACCGATAGTGATCTCACTACTTACTCAATCGATCGATCTCACAATCGATCTGACTATCGATCTCACAATAGATTACACAATCGAACTCACATTCGGTCTCACTATCGATCTCACTATCGATCTCACAATCGATCTCACAATCGATATCCCATTCGGTCTCACAATCGATCTCAGTATCGATCTCATCTTCGATCTCACATTCGGTCTCACAATCGATCTCACAGTCGATCTCACAAGCGATCTGACATTCGATCTCACGTTCGATCTCACAATCGATATCACTACCGATCTCACTACCGATCATCAAAATAAAACATCAACATCGTCATCATCATCACCATCATCATCATCATCATCATCATCATCATCATCATCATCATCATCATCATCATTATCATCTTCATCAATATCATCATCATAACCGGGACACCGACGGGACACCGGCGGGACACCGCGGGGCCCCGGCCGCCCGGAAGGGAGACATTTGGTCCGGCCGCGCCTCAGCCACACGGGACACCAGCGGGACACCGGCGGGACACCGCGGGGCCCCGGCCGCCCGGAAGGGAGACATTTGGTCCGGCCGTGCCTCAGCCACAGGATACTTTCTCTCGCCCGCCCACGCAGCTTCGCCTCGCCCGCACGCACGGCACGCACGAACACGAAACCGAAATCGATTTCCCGGTAAGTGGGCTCTCCGTTCCATTTCGATCTCACCCCCTCACCTCCGATATAGATGTATACACATATACGCCCTCCAATGGATTGTTCCTTGGCCTCAGGGGAGGGTGGCGGTGGTGTACCTATCACCACTGAGAGCCAGCGATTTTCTACACCGCCACCCCCCCTGAGGGCACACGCAAAGTTCGTCGGAGGGCCTCCGTGTACATCAGAGTGAGGGGGCCGATCGGTCATTCACTGTCCCTGGGTGCGTGGCTAAAGTGGGATTCCGCGATGCGAATTCTTGTTGTTGTTGCTGTTGATGAATACTCATTTCAAACGAATAATTCTTGTAGATCTCCGGAAGCCGTTCCGCGCGCTCGCGCCTCGACGCCGGCTACATTTTCTCTGAAAACGAGGCTTCCGTTTGAACGTTGGCTTGAGCCGACATGTGGGCCCTTGGAGGTCCAGCTACGACAACAGCGGCTCCCGCTCGATGCTTCCTCACAATTTACCCCGTCACCCTGGCCAGAGAGGCCCCCAAACTCAGGAATGGCGCTCTCGCTCGAGACTTCCTCGCCAGTCAATTAAGTTGGCGGAAACCCAGCCACGACGACAAAGGCTCCTGCTCGATACTTCCTCAAGATGTACTCCAAGAGCCCCTGGCCAAGAAGGCCCCCGATCTCAGGAACGGCGCTCTCGCTCGAGAATTTCCTGTTATTGGTGGAAGCCCGGACACGGCGACAAGGGCTCCCGTTCGATATTTCTCCATAGGTATTCCGAGAGCCCCTGGCCAGAGAGGCCCCCGAATTCAGGAACGGCGCTCTCGCTCGAGACTTCTTCGCACTTCAGTCAGTGGCCGACAACGAAGAGATTCCCCCCGAAGGGGGTGCAATCGAAGACGAAGTGGGCGGGTATCGAGGGTTGGGGTCTACGGAATGCAAGACACGCGTGCCAGTAAGAGCGACCAGTCTTAAAATGATTATCGTTGTTGTTGAATTTGTTGTAGTTGCTGTTGTTGTTGCAGCTTTTTTTTTGTTGTTCTCAGGTTGCTGGTGTTGTTGTTGCTGCTGTTGTTATTGCTGTTGTTGCTGTTGCTGTTGCTGTTGTGGTTGTTGTTTCTGTAGTTGTCGCTGCTGCTGTTGCTGTTGTTGTTGTGGTTGTTGTGGTTGTTGTGGTTGTTGCTGCTGTTGTTGCCGCTGTTGTTGTTGGCGTTGTTGGTGTTGTTTTTGTTGTCGTCGTCGTCGTCGTTGTTGTTGTTGTTGTTGTTGTTGTTGTGGTTGTCGTCGTTGCTGTTGTTGTTGCCGTTGCCGTCGTTGTTGTCACTGTTGCTGACATTGTTGTCATTGTCGTTGTTTTTGCCGTTGTGGTATTATTATTGTTGTTGTTGTTGTAGTTGTTGTTGTTGTTGTTGTTGCTGTTGTTGTCGTTGTTGTTGTTGTTGTTGTTGTTGTTGTGTCTGTTGTTGTCGTCGTTGTTGTTGCTGCTGTTAAACTGGTCGTTGTTGTTGTTCCCGGAAAGGGCATCGGCCCAGCGTTCTCTTTTAGTTTGTTTACCCCCGGTTTTGACTTGAGGTGGGCCGGCGAATTTCTTTTGCGATAAATGCCGAGGTCGAGGTGGGCGGGCGAATGAAACTTTGAGGACGTCCCTAGCGAAACGCTTGTTTTCCAGAATTTGTTGAGGATATGTATCTCGAGCGAAACGCTTGTTCTTTTGTTATACATTGTCCTCTCCTGGGGACCTGAATTCAGAGGATCTCTCAAGTGAAATGCTTGTTTTCACGTGCCCAGGTCTTGAGGATGTCTCGAGCGACACGCTTAGTTTCACGCCTCCAGGTTGCCCAGACAGATGTCTAGCATCAGGATTTGTTGAGGATGTCTCGGACCAGAGGCTTGTTTTCACGTGTCCAGGTCGCCCAGGCGGATGTCTAGCATGAGGCGGTGTCGAGGAAGTCTCGATCGAGACGCTTGCTTGCACGTGTCCAGGTTGTCCAGGCGGATGTCTAGCATGAGGATGTGCTGAGAACGTCTTGAGCGAAACGCGTGTTTTCACGTGTCCAGGTCGCCCAGGCACAGCACAGCCCTCGGCACGGTACATCAGTATCGATACCCTTAGCATTGCAGCCTGGCATGTTGCCTGGCACGTTCCGCGGAGCGTCCCGTGGCGAGTCCCCCTGGCACGTCGCGCGGTGCACGTCCATTGGCTCGTCTCGTAGCGCGTCCCCTTGGCACGTCCCGCGGTGCGTCCCCATGGCACGTCCCCTGGCACGTCGCCTGGCGCGTCCCTTGGGACGTTCCGCGGCGCGTCCTCCTGGCATGCCCCTCTGTCGATTAGTTTTGGGGCAGCTACCATCTGCTCTGGCAGCTCGAGCTTAAGATCCAGATCAGTTCGATCAGGGCTCGGATGCCAGGGAGGACTCGATCCACAACGCTATATAGAGCACAATCGCGGCATGGCACATCGCAGTTCAGCACGGCGTAGCACAGCACAGCCCCTTGCACAGTACACCAACATCGATACATTCAGCATTGCATTTGCCCGTCGCCCAATCAGGTGTCTTTGAAAGTTTGCCATGCCTTACATTTCTATATTCCTTTCCGGGTTCGTGGGTCGATCATGTTTTTGATGCTGTCGTTGTTGTCGTTATTGTTTTCTTGTCGGTGTTGTTTTTGCCGTTGCCGTCGTTGTTGTTTTTGTTGTTACAGCGAGTGCTGTTATTGTTTTGGTTACGTTGTTTGTCGTCATTTTTACTGTCGTTGCTGTTGTTGCCGTTGACGTTGCCGTCGTTGTTATTGTTAAACTGATGGTTGTTGTTGTCTTGATGCCGTTGATGTTGTCGTTGTTGTGTTCGTCGTCGTTGTCGTTGTTGTTGCCGTTGCCGTCGTCGTCGTCGTTGTTGTTGTTGTTGCTGTTGTTGTTGAACTCTCATTCTTGAAGAATAATTATTGTTGATCCCCTCCACCGGTGCACATTGATTCTTTCAATTGAAGTGCCCCCCCCGGGGCTCGTACTTTGTTTTTTGTCAAAGAAAGTCTTCCTGCTCAAACTGGCCCCCTGCCCCCCGGACTACAACAACAACGGCTCCCGCCTGAGACCTCCTCACAATTTAGCCAGGACCCCCGTTCCCGCCCGAGACCTCCTCGCATTTTATTCAGGAATCGCGCTCTCGCTTGGGACTTCCTTACCATTTATTCAGGAATCGCTCTCCCGGCGCTTTGGAGTCGCGCTTTCGCTGGAGACTTGCTTGCAATTTACCATAGAATAGCGCCCTTGCGTTGGATTTTCTTGCAATTAACTACAGCGCCGCGCTCCCGACACCCAGGCACCCAGGAGTCGCGCTCACGCTTAGGATTCCCTCACAGATTACCTCTCGCTGCCCTTCGTGGCCCCGTTGCAGCCCTTCGTGGCCCCCTCGCTTTGTTTCCTGGCCCCGCTGCAGCCCTTCGTGGCCCCCTCGCTGCCCTTCGTGGCTCCGTTGCAGCCCCTCGTGGTCTCCTCGCTGCCCTTCGTGGCCTCGCTGCAGCCCTTCGTGGCCCCCTCGCTTTGTTTCGTGGCCCCGTTGCAACCCTTCGTGGCCCCCTCGCTGCCCTTCGTGGCCCCGTCGCAGCCCTTCGTGGCCCCGTTGCAACCCTTCGTGGCCCCCTCGCTGCCCTTCGTGGCCCCGTTGCGGCCCTTCGTGGCCCCCTCGCTGCCCTTCGTGGCCCCATATATGTATGCCCTTCGTGGCCCCCGCTCGTTCGCGCCCGTGGTTGCCCCATATGCATGCCCTTCGTGGCCCCGCTGTCGCCCTTCGTGGCCCCCTCGCTGCCCTTCGTGGCCCCGTTGCTGCCCTCAGTGGCCCCGTTCTTGCCCTCCGCGGCCCAATATACGTATGCCCTTCGTGGCCCCCGCTCGTTCGCGCCGGTTTTGGCCCCATGTGCATGCTCTTCGTGGCCCCGCTGTCGCCGTGGTTGGCCCCCTCACTCTCCTACGTGGCCCAATTGCTACCTTCAGTGGCCCCATCGTTGCCTTCTGTGGCCCCACATTATCTGCCTTTCGTGGCCCCCGCTCGTTCGCGCTCTTCGTGGCCCCATACGCATTCCCTTCGTGTCCCCGCTGTCGCCCTGCGTGGCCTACTTCGTATCCTTCGTGGCCCTGCTGTCGTTCTCTCTCGCTCTCGCTTTCGCTCGTCGTCGTCGTCGCCGTCGCCGTCGTCGTCGTCGTCGTCGCCATCGTCGTCGACGTCGTCGTCGTCCTCGTCGTGGTCGGTCCCCTGTCCGTCCCTCTGGGGGTCGGGTCGACGACGGTCCGCGGCCGCCCCGCCGATCAGCGCTGCCGCTGGCCAGGCCGACGGTCCGCGGCCGCCCCGCCGCTTGCCGGGGCCCGGCCTGCAGGGAAGAAAGGTATACCCCCCAAAAGGGGTTCGATCGAAGACGGAGAGGGCGGGTATCGAGGGTTTGGGAAATACGCGTTATTGGACACTCGAGCAGATAAGGGCGCACAGTCTTAAACTGATTGTTGTTGTTGCTGCTGCTGTTGTCGTCGTCGTCGTCGTCGTCGTCGTCGTTGTTGTTGAACATTATTAATTCTAAAGAATAATTATTGTTGGGGCCCCTGGTGCACGGCCCCCCTGCGCCGCCTAGGCCGCAGCTACATTTCCATCATTTTCGTGAGGAAGCCTCAGGTAATTCGATGTGATCAAGATCCGGTTGTTTTGTTCCCCCCCGCTTTCCCTTGCAAAAAACACTATAAAATGACATTTCTTGTTCTAATATAATCAAATTTCAAGAATCCCTTGCAAAAAATAAGGTAAAGTGGACATTCGCGCGCGCAAGACGAAATCCTTCCAAAAGCTTAGTGTTCGGAGCGATTTTAACATAAAAACATCAAAAAACCAATGGTTTTTCAACACAAAAATGTCAAAATCTCATCCCGCGCGCTCTTGCGGATTCGTAGGAAAACCAACACTTTTTAAACATTTCTGTCAAACGGGCTTTTGCGAGCAACTTTTTCGAACTTCTGCGACAACGGTTGCGCACCTGCCAGGGCCATCATCCCTGTCAAATAATACCATGCGGGACACATTCGTTTTTTCTTCGCGCGCGCACGCCGAAATCTCCAAAAACCATTGGGCTTCTTAAGATTTTTAGCACCGCGCATCATAAAATCACACGAATCGCACCGTAGGTCCTCGAAAAACACCTGCACGACTTTTCAAAATTTCTACCGCGCGCGCGCGGTGTCCGCAGGCCCGAAGTAAGTGTCCAACTTCTGGGTGTGGGTGGTGGCGAAGAGTCGTTTGGAAATTTGGTAGAGCTTGAACCGGCCCCCCCACAAAGTGGGGGTATTGCCCGCCTCCTATGAAAACCCTGGCACTGGTGAGAACCTGAGCGTTCGGGTAAGTGATTGTTGTTGTTGTTGTTGAACACTATTACTTCTAAAGAATTATTATTGTTGGACCCCCTGGTGCACGCCCCCCGCCCAAAACCTAGGCCGCAGCTACATTTTCATCATTTTTCTGCGAAAGCTTCAGAAAAGTGGATTACCCCCGGATCCGGTTTTTTGTTGACGCTCGTTTTCCCTTGCAAAAAACAATAGAAAATGAAAATTCTTGTTCTTAGTTGATCAAATTTCAAGAATCCCTTGCAAAAAATAAGGTAAAGTGGACATTCGCGCTCGCAAGACGAAATCCTTCCAAAACCTTAGGTTTCGTAGCGATTTTAACATAAAAACATCAAAAACCCAATGGTTTTTTAAGAAAAAATTGTCAAAATGTCCTTCCGCGCGCTCTTGCGGATTCATAGGAAACACACCACTTTTTAAACATTTCTGTCAAAAGGGTCTTTGCGTGCTACTTCTTCAGGTGCTTTGAACTTCTCCAACAACGGTTGCGCGCCTGCGAGGGCCACCATCCCTTGCAAAAAATGAAACGAAATGCACATGCGCGCGGCCGCCGCGCGCGCATGTCGAAATCCTGCCAAACACAATGGGTTTTCAATAATTTCAAGATGCGATGTTCAGAAAACATATGAAAACGCACTACTTTCTCATCCGAAAAATCTCGAAATCCATTCGCGGTCTCTTGATGAATCTTTAAAACCCAAGATGGCCCCAACAGGCGCGCAAGATGGCCCCAAGAGGCGTCCATGAGGCCCAAAGAGGCGCCCAAGATGGTCCCAAGAGGCTTCAAGAGGACTCCAAGAGGCCCCCAAGAGGTTCCAGAGAGGCTCCAAGGTGGCTCCAAGAGACCCCCAAGATGGCCCCAGGAGGCGTTCTAGAGGCCCCAAGAGTCCGCCGTGAGGGTCCAATAAGCCCCCAAGAGGCCCCAAGATGGTTCCAAGGAGCCCCCCAAAGGCTCTCAAGTGGACCCCAAACCGCGCCAGGAGGCTTCCCCCCTTCCCCAAGAGGACCCCAAGCGGCCCCAGGAAGGCCCCCGACTGCTGACGCACATATCCGTAGCCATCTCGGATCAAGGTATCGCCTGTGTTCTTGGATCATGGCTTTGACGGCGAAAGACCTTCACGAGCAGTATGGCCCTGAGCTGTCGCGGCCTCCCTTGGCCGATCTGCCGTATGCAAGCACCGGCCTTCCCGCCAGCAGGCGTATCGGCAATCTCATTGGGCATCTGGGACCGCACGGGTATCAGCCAGGCCCGCACGTGTATCAGCCAGGCAGCCGGGCACCCACGCGCCCGCTCCGCGCCATCGCAGACGACGATGCGTCGCGCCTTTAGTATGCTTCTGGATGCGAAGACCATTCGGTTGAGTATACCCCTACGTGTGACTGGACCTGTTTGCGAAAGCAGGAGAAAGTATGGCACCCCTTTGTGTCCAGAGCCGCGCCGTCTGCGTTCTTCCTTTCTCGCTTCTCTCCTTTCCTCCTTGTCCTGCTCCTCCTCCCCCTCTTCCGCCTTGGAGCCGTATTGGAACTGTCGATGGCCATCTCCCTTTCTCCCTCGCATGTCTGCTTGTACATACGTATAATTTCAGAACTTACCGTGCATGCGATCGTTTACAACATGGTGGACCGTGCGTATGTCACGAACCTTGTATACATGTGTTTCTCTCCCTCCGTCTGGCTGTGCACGCGCGCGTTGGGCACTGAGAGTTAGGATCATAGCGCCATGAGTCTATGAGCAATGCATGCGTCATCCTTGGGACTGTATAACATCAGTGTAACACATGTACTTCTGTAATCGCATCCCCACGAATTTGCCCCAAAAATGTGACCAACTATCTTGGCACTGCGTACCATCTCACGTGTACCGTGTACCACATCATATGTAACAGATGTGATCAACCTCTGTGGGTGTGTACCCCACGCCAGTGTAGTAGCCAGGGTCGTCCGCACGCCACGAAGTGAAGTGTCCCAACGTCATAGGGCGGGAAGCTGGGTGTGGGTGGTCTCGAAGAGTCGTTTGGATATTTGGTAGAGCTTGAACGGCCCCCCCACGAAGTGGGGGTATTGGCTGGTGTCGCAAGAAAACCCTGGCACTGGGGAGAACACTGAGCGTTCGGGTAAAATGATTGTTGTTGTTGTTGTTGTTGTTGTTGTTGTTGTTGTTGTTGTTGTTGTTGAACATTATTAATTCTAAAGAATAATTATTGTTGGGGCCCCTGGTGCGCGCCCCCCCCGCCGCGCCTAGGCCGCAGCCACATTTTCATCATTTTCGTGAGGAAGTCTCAGGCAAAACGGGGTGTACCAGATCCGGTTGTGTTGTTACGATCGGTTTTCCCTTGCAAAAAATAAGCTAAAGTGGACATTTCTTGTTCTAACATAACCAAACTTCAAGAATCCCTTGCAAAAAATAAGGTAAAGTGGACATTCGCGCGCGCAAGACGAAATCCTTCCAAAACCTTAGTTTTCGTAGCGATTTAACATAAAAACATCAAAAAAACCAATGTTTTTTTTTTTTTTTTTTTTTTTTTTTGTTTTTCAAATTTCATCCCGCGCGCTCTTGCGGATTCGTAGGAAACCCAACACTTTTTAAACATTTCTGTCAAACGGGCTTTTGCGAGCAACTTTTTCGAACTTCTGCAACAACGGTTGCGCACCTGCCAGGGCCATCATCCCTGTCAAATAATACCATGCGGGACACATTCGTTTTTTCTTCTCGCGCGCACGCCGTCGTCGTCGGCCGCGGGGCCCTGAATAGTAGCCACGGTCGTCCGCATGCCACGAAGTGAAGTGTCCGAACGTCATAGGGCGGGAAGCTGGGTGTGGGTGGTGGCGAAGAGTCGTTTGGAAATTTGGTAGAGCTTGAACCGGCCCCCCCACAAAGTGGGGGTATTGCCCGCCTCCTATGAAAACCCTGGCACTGGTGAGAACGGAGTGTCCCCACGTGCTAGTAATTGTTGTTGTTGTTGTTGTTGTTGTTGTCGTTGTTGTTGTTAAAACAATTGTATGTGTTGTGATGCCGTTGTTGTTGACGTTGTTGTTGTCGTGGTTGTGGTCGTTGTTGTTGTCAAAATGACTGTTGTTGCCGTTGCCGTCGTTGTTGTTGTCGTGGTTGTTGTTGTCGTTGTTGTTGTTGTTGTTGTTGTTGTTGTTGTTGTTGTTGCCGTTGCCGGCGTCGTTGTTGTTGTTGCTGTTGTTGTTTCGCGTCGCCCCCCCCCCCCCCCGCGATCCGGCTCACGACCCACCCGCCACCCACCCCGCGACCCGCCCGCGACCCACCCGCCACCCACCCGCGACCCAGAGCCTCGCAGACTGCAGACGTCCCCGCCGCCCCCTTCACTCTTGTCCGCAGCTGCGGGGTGCTGCGTTTGAGTCGAGGAGTATCGAAAAATAAAAAAGATATAGTCTGGGGACGATTTGTGGATTATCTCTCGACCATGTTTGAATCTTCTTCGGCTGATGTTTTTTTATATTTCCTCCAAAATCTTCCTGTAGGGGGACATGCCCGACCTAGCTGTTGTCCGCAGCTGCGGGGTGATACGTATTTTCGTGGCGCGGGCTCGCTCGTCCGCGTCCCGCGCGCGGCCGAGCGAGCCCGCCCCGCGCGCCGCCCCCGCGGGCCGCCCCCTCGGGCCGCCCCCGCGCGCGCGCAGCTTCGCCGCCGCGCCGAGCGCTGCCCGCGGCACGCCCGCGGCGCCCTGCTTCCGCGTGCTGCCCGCGGCCAGCGTGAGGCCGCGGGGGGGCTCGCCCATGAGACTCTGAAGTCGGGCGTGTCCCTCTACAGGGGGAATAGTCGAAAGTAGTCAAGCGCGGTCTGGGGACGATGTTTCAAAGATCTATGTTTTGCTATGTTCGATTGTTCGTGGAAGGTATTTTCAGATGTCATTCGCCCAAAATCCGCATGTAGGGGGACATGCCCG
This sequence comes from Prorocentrum cordatum, assembly GCA_963575745.1. Lineage (NCBI taxonomy): Eukaryota > Dinophyceae > Prorocentrales > Prorocentraceae > Prorocentrum > Prorocentrum cordatum. Next base: position 398,380 of record CAUYUJ010011892.1, on the reverse strand, counting down.
ACGTAACCATGAGATCGAGGCGTTCGGAACAGATGAGCAAGAGGACATCGGGCCGTCTTCGCCGACGTTGGCGCGTAAGTTGCCCGCGTAGGGTCGCGCGTGGGCGCCCTCGTCGCTGATGTGTCGTGCCACGCTGGCGGCCCGCGCGTGTGAGTTCGCCATGCCTTCTCGAGTAAGACCCTTTTCTTTCCGTTGTTCAAGTGATCGTTTTCTTATTCCTTGGTTTTTCGATCGGCGCGGGCCCTCGTCCCCCCCCCCCTGCCCCCCCCTATGGAGGAGATCTTCTTGGCTGTTTTTGGCGCCTGTTTCGAGCAGGTGGAGCCTCCCCCCTCGGACGCACTGTGGCAAACAGTCGCGCTAAGCAGAGCCCCCCCTCCCTTCCCTTCCGCCCAATGCCGACGCGCCGAAGAAGAACACGCTCGCTTGGCGGTTTTCGGGCGTCTTCGTCGGTTCTTGGCGGCTTTCCGGCCTCGGGATGCGTTCCAGCAGCTGCGCCGGGTCGAGAGGGTCCCAGGCGTGCCCAGATCGTCCCGCAGCCGCCGGAGAGCCGAGTTCTGACCCGAAAGCCGGGGGGCAGCGTCAGGGCGCCGCGGCCGGGCCGGGGCTCGTTCAGCAGAGGAGAAGTTCTAGTTCGGCAGCAGCTCATGGGAGGCTCGCGTGTGCGCGCAATGTCGTCTGCAGTGGGGACCCATGCCAAGAAACACCCTGCTCGCTTCCAGGGGGCCCTGGGTTTCGTCGGTTTCGATGGTTTTGCTATTGAGAGCGTGGTGCTCCCGCACACAAAAACCATGGATGTCCTGTGGTCTCAGGGTTGGGTTTTTTGTGGAAGGTTTCTTGTGGACTGGCCTCCACTGTACAGAGCGCAATAGCGGGCGCTAGCGCCTGGTAGTCGATGAGGAAGCGCCGATTTAGCGTTGGTTAGCGTCGGCTTAGCGTCGATTAGCGTCGGTTCGTGTCGATTGGCGTCGGTCAGCGTGGATTCGTCGCAAGAGCCAGCAAGATGACATGGGAGGCTCCCATTGGTTGCCACAGAGGGGGCCTGGCTCGTCCACCAGATCGGGACGATCGAAATGGGTACGGAAAGGATGGGCACAAACACCAACAGCAGTTCCTGTTCGTTTTGAACAGGAACAGGGCTCGCTGTCGGTGTCGCCGCGGACGATGTCCATTTGAGACAGAAGGCCGCCTGTCCAACTGCGGCCGCTGTCGGTTTTGCACAGCGTTGATTGTTGCGATGCATCGTCGACGTCGGTGTTGCATCGGCGACGTCGGCGTGTAGAAAATCGCGCTCCACACCGAGCCGCATCGGCGATGCTTCGGCGATGCTTCGGCGATGCATCGGCGATGCGGCGCGGTCCTCCGACCCGATCTGCTCGGATCCCATCTGGGAGGCCCGGATGCCTCCTGCGATTTGGACGCCCGCACTGGTGCGGAAACGTACCCGCTCGCAAGACATTGCGTGTCGCCGGGGCCGCCGCCACGGCACGCTGAGCAACGGTTCCAGACCGTAGCTGTTCAGACGGGGCGCCTGGACGAAGCGGCTCCGAGGTTCGCGACGATGTTGGAACAGTTTCGTATGCTCTCCGCGGTTGTTGAGCCTGGGCACGCGTTCCAGCCGCCGCTCCTCGCCAAGAGCGCTGCAGGGGCGCCTGGATCGTCTGGGGCGACATGGCTTCGAGGTTCGCGACGGTCTGCGCACGAGTCCCCTGGCGCCGCTGGCGGCAGGCCCCCGAAGTGAGGCTGGCGCCAAGCCAGGGTAGCCGGACACGGCCTGCTCTCCAGCCCTTCCGCCTCTGTCCAGATGCGCTGCGCCTCGCTGCGCGTTTCTTTCACGGGCCTGAGCAGCTTGCGTGCTGGCCGTTTTCTCTCGATGAGACGTGCAGACGTCCTCACGAGCGCAGCGCTCGTGGATGGTCGCTTCCGACGCACAGTGCCCCCGGCGCAGTCGTGGAGGCGCGTATGGGATCGGCGTTGTAGCTCCTGCTGGCAAGCAGGACCAAACCCCCACCCAGGAACCGAACCAAGAACACTCATCCTTCCCACGCCCGAGCTGGTACGGCTTTGCAGCATCGTCCGCACCTTGCTTCTGCATGTTCGAGCTCCGCAGCTGCCTGCACGCCCTCCTGTGCTCAGCTGCGTTCTTGCTCTAATGGACACTGCGGAGGAGGAGGCGGAGGAGGAGAAGGCAGAGGAGGAGGAGGAGGAGGAGGAGGAGGAGGAGGAGGAGGAGGAGGAGGAGGAGGAGGAGGGGAGGAGGAGGAGGAGGAGGCGGAGGCGGAGGATGAGGAGGAGGAGGAAGAGAGGAGGCGGAGGAGGCAGCGGAGGCGGAGGGCGGAGGCGGAGGCGGCGGCGGCGGAGGAGGAGGAGGAGGAGGAGGAGGAGGAGGAGGGAGGAGGAGGAGGAGGAGGAGGATGAGGAGGAGGAGGAGGAGGAGGAGGAGGAGCGAGGTCATTTCCAATGTGGGCGAGGGAACGAGGGCCAACAACAGCGGCGACAGAGGCGACGAGGGCGCGAACGACGGGCACAGCTCCTCTCCCCACGCCGCCCCGATCCGCTCCGTTCCGTGCCGCTCCTCGCGCAGCTCCCCACGGGCTGGGGCTTGGAGGGACCCCCGCTCCTCCTCCCTCCTCCTCCTCCTCCTCCTCCTCCTCCTCCCTCCTCCTCCTCCTCCTCCTCCTCCTCCTCTCCTCCTCCTCCTCCCCCCCTCTCCTCCTCCTCCTCTTCCTCCTCCTCCTCCTCCTCCTCCTCCTCCTCCTTCTTGTCCTCCTCCTCCTCCTCCTCCTTCTCCTCCGCCTCCGCCTCCGCCTCCGCCTCTGCCTCCTCCTCCTCCTCATCCTCCTCATCCTCCTTCTCCTCCAAGGGCACGCCCAAGGGCCGCCCCCGGCAGGAGCATCCGGGAGCCCTCTCAAGTGGGGGTCGTGGCGGCCGCCCAGCCGCGCCGGCGAGGCTGCGCGGGCAGGGGCCCGAGGCCGCTGCCGAGGGTCGGCGGTCGGCGTCGCGCGCAGGGGGTGGGCTGGGGGAGATGGCGGGGCTGGTCCCCGCCTCACTCCTCCCAGTCCCGCCTCTGTTCTTCGGATGCGGATGGCGTGGCGTCGGACGCGTCAGCCTCCGAGGCGTTCGATTTTGAGGCCGAGTAGGCCGACCTTGACCGCCTTCAGGACTCCGTCTCATCTCATCTCATTTCCACTGGCGCAGTCGTGTGGCTGCCGCACCAGCCTGCCGAGCTGAGGGATTGCTGGTGACGGATCGGGTGAGGAGGGAGTCAACTGTCAGTATCGTCTAACCGATTCCCATCCCCATCCCCAGCCCCACCATCCCACCACCCCAGCTGGGGATTGGCGCCTCGAAGCTCGAAAGGAACAGCCCATATCCCCATCAAGGGAGGCAAATCGGCCAGTGGTGCCCAGGCCACGCCCGTGGGGATAAGGATCGGTTACACGATGCTCAAACTGGGATGTCTGGGAGACACTCGCAGCAGGGCGGGGCGAGGGGTCAGGGGCAGCGCTGGGGGGGGGGGCAGGCTCACAGAGCATCGGCCCAGGCGCGCCCAGTCCTCGCCGACAGGGGGACCCGATGGCCGACCCCGCCCAGAGGCGTGCTGTTTCGCCATCGGGGGCCGATTGTTGAGTCGGGCATGTACCTCTACAGGAGGAAGATTATTCTTCGAGTAATTGTTAGACTATTTTTGAATATCCGCCTGTCGGAGGACACGCCCGACCTAAGCCTATCGCCGATCTGTCGGCGGCGTAGCTCCCGTGAGCCTGCCCCCCCCTTCCCCCCCCCCACACTTGCTTCCTCACAAGGGGGGCTGGGGCGGGGCAGGGGCAGGGGGTGGGGAAGTCGAAGTGGAAGGCCGACGGCAGCAGGCTTCGAGGGCGCCCTGGGCGAAGCCGGAGGAGCCGAGCTGAAGCGCCGTGCCTCCACGACGCGCCAGCTACGATGCTGGTGCCGCGGCCACGGTGGCGTCTGTCCTGGCCGCCGTGGGAAGAACGGGGGTGGACCTAAACGCTGTTTCGCTGGATTTCGGCTGTGTTTTCTCTGTCGTGTTGGGAAGGAAATACAGGACAACAGGTAGAGCAAAACGAACAACAAAACGGAAGCAAAACGAACCACAACGTTTAGGTCCAGCCCTGGGGAAGAAGCAAGGATGCAGTCGCGGAGTATTCACGTGAGCGACGCAGGAACACGGGGTCGTCTTCACCGACGCTGGCGCGTAAGCTTCCCGTGTCCGGCCGCGCGTCGGCGCCTGCTTTTCCACGTGCTGTGCCAGCCACGCTGGCGGCCCGCATAAGCCACCGGATAGGGTCGCTGTGCCATCGTGTGTGAGACCCGTTTCTAGTCTTCGCCCACGAGGCAAAAGTGTGTCGCTTGACGATCTCCTTCCACAGACTTTCCGCATCGCGCTGGGCCCGAACCGAAGGGGCCATAGGTAAAGACAGGGGCAGCGGTGCAAAGATGGATCCGGCTGGCGGCACCGTGCGGCGCGCGGGGGCGCGCCGCGATTTTGACAGCGACCGCGGCGGGCGGCCCTCTGAGAAGGCGCGGTGCTTTGCAGAATGCGTTGGCCCCTCTTGCAGAGCGATGCGCCCCGCGCCGTCAATGAGGCGGGTGGACTTCTCAGAAGGTCGCTCTCCTGAGCGCCCTTGAATTTCACTTTACCTCGTCGACTACATCCTCCTCCTCCTCCTCCATGTTTTCTTTGTGGAGGCCAGCGGAAGGGCGGGCAGGGCATTTCGCCTGAGACATCTTTAACACGAATGAGCCAGAATCTTAACAGCTGACAATAGTTTCACAGATGGAGGGTGGTTCTTTTTTCAACATGTGGCACTCGTTCTAGCGCCTCGCACATTCGTTTCAAACATTTGCAATAGTTTGACGGATTGAGGGCGGGCCGTTTTCAAAACGTGGGTCTCGCCTTTGTGCCGCGCGCATTCGTCTTAAGCATTTGCAAGAGCTTCTCGGATGGAGGAGAGGTCGCATTCAAAATGCGGCTCTCGTCCTTGCGCCACGCACATTCGTTTAAAACAAACATTGTAAAAGGTTTGCGGATTGAGCGTGGTTCTTTGTCAACATGTGGCTCTCTCGTTAGCGCCGCGCACATTCGATCAGACAAATGCAAGAGCTTTACGGATTGAGGGCGGTTCCTTTTCAAAGTGTGGCTCTCGTCTTAGTGCCGCGCACATTCGTCTTAAGACATTGCAAGGGTTTCAGGAATTATCGCAGTAACCTTTCCAGAAGTTGTGTTTTGGAGCGATTCAGGATTGTCCGGGCGCAACAGTTACGTTGAGTCGCGGTGTTGACGTCCCAGGGATGGTGTTCTGGCACGATGCAGGATCGACTCGTGGCGTTGAAGTCCTGAGAACGGTGTTTCGGCACGCGTCAAGATTTTCACACAGTTGTCCCCCAACGGCGCACTTCCTTCAGTGGACATGAACCTTTGTATGTGGCCTACGAGGAGGGAGCTTGGAGGGAGGGTGCATTCCAACATCGTTGATGCGTCTTGGATTTGCGCTGGTCCCTCCTCCTCGTCCTCCTCCTCCCCCTCTTCCTCCTCCTCCTCCTCCTCCTCCTCTTCCTCCTTCTCCTCCTCTTCCTCCTCCTCTTCCTCCTTCTCCTCCTCCTCCTCCTCTTAATCCTCCTCCTCCTCCTCTTCCTCCTCCTCTTCCCCTTCCTCCTCTCTCCCCTCTTCCTCTCCCACGTATTTTCTTTCATCGGCGCTTGGCCCCGCCTCCCCCTTCGGGGGCAACGGCGGCAGGCCCAGACTTCTGACGTCGTGCGCGCTGGAGCTCTCGACATACATATATATATATATATATATACACATGAAAGAGCGTGTTCTACCGCTGCTGGCGGAAAACTGGGGGGGGTCACTACCGGTTCGAACCCCCCCCCTCCCCCTCCGGAAAACCGGGGGGGGGGGGTCACTACCGGTTCGAACCCCTCCCCCCCTCCGCAGTCCATCATGAAAAGGGGGGGGGTCACTACCGGTTCGAACCGGTTCGAACCTCCCCCCCCTCCCCCCTCGAAAACCGGGGGGGGTCACTACCGGTTCAACCCCTCCCCCCCTCGAAAACGAAATCCAGGGGGGGTGCGGACAGTGGTGGGGACGGTGGTGGTGGGGACAGTGGTGAGGGGACAGCGGGACAGTGGTGGGGACAGTGGGACAGTAGTGGGGACGGTAGTGGTGGGGACAGTGGTGAGGACAATGGTGGGAACAGTGGGGACAGTGGGACAGTGGTGGGGACGGTGGTGGTTGGGACGGTGGTGTGGGGACAGTGGGAATGTGGTGGAAACAGTGGGACAGTGGAGGGTACAGTGGTGGTGGGGACAGTGGTGAAGGCGGTGGCGAGGACGGCGGTGGGACAATGGGACAGAGGGACAGTGGGGACTGGGGACAGTGGGGACAGTGGTGGGAACAGTGGGACAGCTCAGTGGGACAGCGGAGGAGTCAGTGGGACAGTGGGGACAGTGGGGATAGTCGGGCAGTGGTTGGGGCCGTGGAGAAAGTGGGGAGAGTGGAACCGTGGTGGGAACAGTGGTGGGGACAGTGGGGACAGTGCGACAGTGGTGGGGGCACTGGTGGGGACAGTAGGGACGGTGGTGGAACCAGTGGGGACAGTGGTGGTGAGGACAGTGGTGCTGGGAACAACAGTGGGGGATGTGGTGCGGACGGTGGTAGGGACCGGGAGTCGTTTGCTGGCGGTGAGGGGGGGGGAGGGGTTCGAACCGGTAGTGACCCCCCCCGGTTTTTCGGGGGTTCGAGGGGAGGGGGGGGGGGTAGGGGAGGAGGGGGTTTGCCAGGGAGGGGGGGGGGTCCAGCAGGGGGGAGGGAATTTTCGGAGGGGGGGGGGGACCCCGGGTTCTGGAGGAAGAGCTGGGGAAATTTTCCAGAGTAAAGCGGCGGTGGATCACGCTCTCTCTCTCATAATATTTATACATATATATATATATGTGTATATATATTTATATCGTATATCAAAAGAACAAACATGGCAAACACACACATAACTATATATATAAATATCGATATATATATATATGTATATATCCATATATTAAAGAAGTCAGTGCATAATAAAATAACTAAATGCAGCAAGCAACATATACATAAGTAGATAATGGAACGGGCGCTGGTCAAGGCTTCATGTTCTAGTTGGCAAAGAAGTTGTCCCGGGTGCCAAGTTAAGTTCGAAGAGGGCCGACAGATTGGGAAGGCCTAGCGGCCGGTGCCGCCGACCCTGAAGGGGGACGGCGATGACGGCGGCGGCGGCGGTAGCGGCGACAACGACGACGCTGACGCTCTGGAGCCTTTCTTGAGGCTCTCTTGGAAGCCTCTTGGGCTCTGTTGGGGCTTGGGCTGGGACCGCGGCTGAGGCCAGGGCTGGGGCCAGGGCTGAGGCCGGGGCCGAGGCCGAGGCTGGGGCCACGGCCAGGGCTTGGGCCGGGGGCCGGGGGCCAGGACCGGGGCCAGGGCGCCGGGGCCTGGCCCCCGGGGCCAAATTCGAAGAGGGTCGGCGGATTGTTTGTTCGATCAACAACCAAGTCAGGACGCGTGTATTTCATGGCGCGTCCATGCGCCCTGCGCCCCGTGTCCTCTCCTCTCGCTTCGGAACTGAGTCGGATCTGGAGCTTGAGCTGATTGAGCTTCTCACACGTTTCGACTGCAACCAGCTCTGGGCCAGCTATGCGCTCAGGCAGCTTGAGCTTAAAAGATCCAGATCAGTTCGGTCAGGATTCGGATGCCAAGGACGACTTGATCCACAACGCTACAGAGCACAACACAATTCATCGCAGCATGACATATTCCATTTCAGCATGGCACAGCACAGTGCAATCTTGGGCATGGTGCATCACGATCGGTACCGATACCTTCAGCATTGCAATTGCCTGTCGCCCAGTCAGGTGTCTCGGAAACGTAGCAATGCCTCGCGTTTCTAAGTTCCTTTCCGGGTTCATTGGTCGATCATGTTTATCGTATGTGTTTATTTTACATATCAGCCACGCGCAGAGAGGGGTAGGGGTAGGGGGGAGGGCTTCTTAGAAGCACCCCTGCTTCTTAGAAGGCGCGGGCTTCGTCTATAGATGTAGGGCCGGCGCCGGCACCTTCTAAGAAGCAGCCTCCTCCCAGGAAGCCTTCCCCCATCCCCCTACCCCCTTGTGCGAGCCACCAGACATGCCGCGGAAAGCGAGAACGAGGAGTGCCCCGTCCAGGGAGCCAGCACGGCAGAGTATCTTCCTAGTTCACCAAGGGGCCATCCAGAGCCGCGCTTGCCGGCAAGCTCCCGGCCATCACGCCTTGTATTGCGCGGCGCGGCAGAGTGCCTTCCTCGCTCACGCGAGTGTCCTCCAGAGCCGCGCTCTCCGGCAAGCTCCTGGCCGTCGCGGTTTTGACTGCGCGGCGCGGCAGAGTGCCTTCCTCGCTCACGCGAGGGTCCTCCAGAGCCCCGTTCACCCGCAAGTTCCCGGCCGTCGCGGCGTTCGGGCGTGTGGTGATGGGGGGTGGTCCACATGGGGGTTGAAGAAAAGGGCCCTTTAGGGCCCCTTTTGGGGCCCGTTGGTGCCCAAAAGGGCCCCTTCAGGGCTTTTCTCTTCACCGCCCATTTGGGCCACCTCCCACTATACCACCCGGCCGAAGCTTGGGCTGCGCGACGCAGCCAAGCCGCGCCCCCGGCCTGCCAGGCCCGGCCCCGGCGGCGCCCGCGTGGCGCTGGCCGCCAGCCCGCCGGCGCCGACCGCTCGGCTTGTGGCGGCGGAGCCCGTGCAGGCGCGCTCGATTTTGTCCCCCCCCCTCCTCCTCCTCCTCCTCCTCCTCCTCCTCCTCCTCCTCCTCCTCCTCCTCCTCCTCCTCCTCCTCCTCCTCCTCCTCCTCCTCCTCCTCCTCCGGGGCTGGTCGGAGCACTCCGCCGATCGGCGCACGGGCGGAGTCTTTCGGAGGTTGCCAAGAGTCAAGAGGAGGAACAGGTATGGTGGGGGCGTTCGCAATTCGGCGGCGAGCGAGCGGAGGAGATGAGAACGATAAGGCCTTCTCGGAAGGCGGCGGGACTTCTCAGAAGCCCTCTGGCCTTCTGAGATGTTTTCTGTGTCTTCGGGGAAGGCTTAGAAAACTTATCAGAAGGCCGGGGGACTTCGGAGCCTCCTGAGAAGGCCCGCCCCTTCTCACTTCCCTCCTCGCTCGCCGCCGAGTAAAGGAAGGCGCCCAGGATGCTTGAGACCCCGGAGGGTTTCTGATCCGATGAGGGCGGCGGTGATATCCATGGCGAATCCTCGATGGGCGTTCCACTGGCTTTCAGACCCTGGGTTCCTTGTCCAAGGGTTCCTCATCCAACGCCCTTACCGTACCAACACTGCTACCCTTCCATCGTTTTCTCCTTTTTGGGCCTCCTGGGAGGTCCTGGTCGCCACTGCTGGACTCGCCGCGAGATCTGGGTCAGAACGCACCCTGGGAGAGGTCCGGGGAGTAGCGGGATCGGTACCCTGTGGCTTCCCCAAGAAGGGTTCGCTGGACAAGGTTGGTCTCGCCAGACTAAGGTTAAGTCGGGCGTGTCCCTCTACAGGAGGAATATTCTTGAAAAGTCAAAATATAGTATGGGGAGGATTTTCAGATTTTTATGGTTTTTGGTTGGGGGCGGGGGGTGGGGGGGGGGGCATTTTGTGGAGATGTCTTTCGTATTTCGGACTTTTCCCTCCCGCATCCGCCTGCAGCAGGACACGTCGGCGTCCCCCCAACATACTTATACTATGTGTTCGTCGCCCCCCCAGAGGCGACGCGCGAACCGAGAAATCTTATAGTATATGCGTCGTGGCGGGCGCTTTCTGGCCACACCGCTCGAGAAACGATATACTACAAGATGGGTATACTATATGTTCGGGTCGGACGCGCGCCTCCAAGGCGGACACATAGTATTAGTATGTCTCTGTGCATCCCATGACGCCAGAGACCCGGGGCCCCCCCGGAGCCCGGCAGCCCGACCTTCGAGGCTCCACGGCTCGACCCGAGGCGCCCATGGCAGCCGTCGGAGTCGGCCTTTTCCTGAGCCGGACGCCGCTCCCGATGATCTCTCTTGTGGAGGTCGATCCATGGAGAGGAGCGTGGTCTCGACTGGCCTTCCCTCCCCGAGGCTCGATTCCCCCGAAGGGCGGAGGAGGAGGAGGAGGAGGAAGAGGAGGAGGAGGAGGAGGAGGCGTGCTGCCACATAATTGCCAGATGTCCAACATCATGTTTCAAGCATGTCTGAAACATGCAGAACACATGGTTCGAACATGTTCAGAACATGTTTGGAACATTTCAACCACATGTTTATCTCAACGATAGGATTGTTAGAGTGTCCATTGTCATGGCATTCACAAATGTATTCTGGGCCTCCCAGATGGGGTCCGAGCGGATGGAGTCGGAGGATCGGGCCGCATCGGCGATGCGGCTCGATGCGGAGGCCAATCTTCTCCACGCCGACGTCGCCGATGTATCGCCGACGTCGCTGCTGCATTGCCACTGCATCGGCGATGCATCGCTGATGCATCGGCGATGTGGCGCGATCCTTCGACCCCATCTATGCGGACCCCATCTACGAGGCCTCTAGGTATCGGCCGAATGCCAGAAACAACGACATCAGCAGAAACTTTCGGAGGTCCACGCGGAGTTCTGGAGTCGGCACCGGGCCTTTCCCGCTGTCGGCGCTGGTCACTGTAGTGGATGATGCAATCATGAACCGTTGCATTTCATTGTCGTGCTAGTCGTTCTTGTGCTTCAGCCTCTGAGCTACAGGCTGAGAACATACATTTCTAACGCGGTCCACGGGCCAACGCAGGCTTTGAAGCCGGTCAAATGTTTGCGAGGGCGAGATGATGTGGGTTTGCACCACCTATTTGCACCACATTGCTTGCTCCACACCGCTTGTGCCACATAGATTGTACCATCTATCTCACGCCGCAGGAGGCAAATCGCAAGGACGTCTCAAGCGACACCGCGCCCAAACCAGGCCCAATCAGGGAAATCGCAAGCACGTATCAGGCGAAACCGCGCCCAAACTAGGCCCAACCAGGCAAACTGCGAGGACGTCTCAAGCGTAACCAGCCTCAAGTCATGCCACACGAGGCAATTTGCAAGTGCGGTTCAGGCGAAAACGGCACCGAACAAGGCCAACCCATAGCCCAAACCATGCAGACTCAGAGGGTGTCTCAGCCGGGTCGCCCTGCCAAACTATGCGAATCCAAGTAAAGCCATGCCAAAGCAGGGGCCAAACCAAGCAAATTCTGAGGGTGTCCTGAGCGAACGCCCCAACCCTGGCTCCATCCACCTGCCCCATCAAGATGAACCTACAGGAGTGGATGACCCAATGGGTCCCGCCGCATGGGATCCTTTAATCAGAATCTTATGGGGGGCTGTGAAGGGGCCCTGGGACACACAAATACATACACACAAATAAGAATAGTCCCCATATTTTCACATATTTTCTGGGTTTCTGTCTTCCCCCCACTTCCATATTTTCCCATATTTTCTGGGGAATCGTCGATTAATTGTGTCTGTGTGTTTTTTCCCCTCCTGAGGTTGGTTGGTGCGCAACAGCATGCATGTGGTTGGGGCGCCCGACAGCCACCAGCTCGCCCACCCAGAGAACTTGGAGCAGTGGCCCCGGCACTTCCCCGAAAGATAGCTTGGTCACCGCCTGGAGCAGCAAGAGGAGCGCATCGGGGCCGTCCGTCATCGTGCAGAGGTGTGTCAGCTGGGTCCCAAGTAGCGCCAGGGTACTTGGGCAGGTCTAGTAAGCAGTCTGCCGACCCGTTGGGGGAGATGAGGTCCAGGGTACGCTATGTGGACAGCCCTTGGAGGGATAAGCTCTCTAGTCTTTCCATTTGCTCTCTCGTCTGCGTCAGGGACAATATTGTAGTGGCCTCCGGCCAGTGCCGCCGATCTGGGGGCGCTCCCGATGCGATCTGGTTGGTGGAAGGGGAGGTGGAGGAGTAGGTGGAGGATGTTTAGTATCCCAGTGGCTTTCCACCCAACCCGCAACCGTGCTTGGGTTGTGGGTTTGATGCCTCTTGTATGTGTGTCGGGGTGTCCTGGGAAGCTTCTCGGAGGCCTGTTAGACGCAGTTCGGGGGCCTTTTCAGGACAATTGCGGGGCCTGTTGGGCATCTTGGGGCCTATTGGGATCCCCCTGAGGCCTCCTGGGGGCCTCAGAGAGGCCTCGTGGGCTTTCTTGGGAGCCTCTTGCGCCGGAAAACTCGAAGTGTTGGGTCGGGTTCCCTGTCTGAGGCTTCTGTTGGGGCCGTCTTGGGGCCCTCTCGGAGCGCCTTGGGTGCCTCCGAGGTAGTCCTGGAGCCCTCTTGGGCCGTCTTGGGGCCCTCTTGAGTAGCCTTGGGACTCCTTGGGCAGTTTTGGGGCGCTCTTGGTAGCCTCTTTGGCCGTCTTGGTGCGATCTTGGGGGCCTCTTGGGCCGTCTTGGAGCATCGGAAACCTGAACAGGCGAGCATGTCAAAGTCCGTCAAAAACTTCCGGAAAACAGACGGTTTTGGCATCATGAGTCCCTCTTGGGGGTGCTGTTGGAGTGCTCTTGGGGCCTCTTGGGGGGCCTTTTGGGAGTTCTTCGGGCCTCTTGGGAACTCTTGGAGACGTCTTGGGCCGTCTTCGAGGCCTCTTGAAGGTCTCTTGGGCCGTCATGACGCCATCTTGGGCCGTCTTGGGTACATCTTGGGCCGTCTTCGAAATATCTTGCAGCAATCTGGGGCTCTCTGGCATCCGGGGTGGCACTCTGCTGTGTTTCCCACGACCCGACCCCCCCCCCGGAAAACGGAGCACAGCGCGTCCCTCCCCCCACCCCCACCCCGCTACCCCGGTAGAGCCACCCCGGCACTCACCCCCAGCAGAGCAGAAGCTCAGGAACTGAAGCTGAGGCTACATCTAAGGCTCTTTCTAACTTACACGCCGGATCGGCGGATTCCCCAAGCAGTGCTTCCACGTAGGGTTTTTCTTTTCGATGAAACTGGGCCTGCGGGCTGGGCCGATGGATGTGTTGTCGCCGTCGCCGCTACGTCGCCGCCCCTTCGCCGCCTCGTCGCCGCCCATCGTCTGGGCCTGCATTGCTTGGCATTGCTTTGCATTGCTGTGCCGTGTTTTGCACTTCATTGCATTGCTTAGCATTGTTTTGCATTGTCTCGCATTGCTTTGCATAACTTTGCGTTGCTCTGCATTGCTTTGCATTGCTTTGCATTGCTTTGCACTTATTTGCGTTAATCTGCATTGCTTAGACCTTCATTTCATGCATTGATTTCTTTGCGTTGCTTTCTTAGCGCTGCGTTGCGCTGGTTTATATTGATTGTGCCGCATGGATTGAACCACATGTTTTGCACCACATAGATTGCCATCGTGAATGGCACCGCATAGTTTGCGACACGTAGATGGCACAACAAACATCATACGACATGCATTGTACAACGTAGATGGTACAACATATTTTGCACCACGAAGATCGCACCACATTGATTGCACCACATAGACTGCACTGCATATATTCTCTTTTGTAAGAATGTATTAGGATCTACCTCCCCCCTGACGTGACGGCTAGCATTTTTCGTATGGCAGTTTACATATGGTTCTGCTCCATCATTCATCCATCTTGAGTAGGAAATCGTACCATTTAATGCAGTCCCTTATCGGCCCCCTCATCCTTCGCAAAAAATATTACGCGCGCGTATCGTGTATCGAGCACCATTCGTTCTCGAGAATCCCTTGCGACCAACGGGACGAAGTGCGCACTCGCGCGTCGTCGCGCGCGCATGCCGAAATCCTCCAACAGACCCTTGGTGCCGTAGGGAATTCAACATCGAGCGCCCCGAAAGCATACATAGAACCAATGGATTCGCAAGAGGGATTTTCAAAGAACGCATGCGCTCGCGCTCTTGCGAATTCTGAACACAGCCATGGTTTCCAAACATGTTCATCACCTGCTACCAAACGTTCCTTTCCCGCGCGCATGTCGGAATCTCTCGGGCGCCTTTGCACGCGTGTTGTCGCAAGAACCCCTTGCAACATATGTGAAGAAGTGCACACGCGCGCGCGTCGCGCGCACATGCCGAATTCCTTCAACAACCTCAGGTTTCGTGAGGATTTAAACATCGAGTGTGGCGAAACATATACAGCAAATGGTGTTGCAACCTACGGCTCCAAAGTAGCCTGCGCCCGCGCTGTTGCGAATTCTTAAGGCAGACACGGTTTTCCTACATGTTGATTCCTCGGACGCCGCGGCTGCGGCGGCTGCGCCTGCAGAAGGCGCGGGGGCGCCCAACGGCGCCGCTGCAGCGGCGGCCTTCTGCTTGGCGGCCCCGGCCTCGGCTAGCAGCAGGGCGAGCTCGCGCTCGCGGGCCTCGGCAGTGCGCAGTCCCGTGCTGCAGCGCAGGACCTGGTCCACTGCGGCCTGGTGCCGCCTGTGGAGGTCCTTGCACTCCCCAGCCGCCCTGCGGAGCGCGTCGTCCAGCGTTGGTTCCTTTGCCTTCGCCTTGGCCGCCGCGGCCTGCGCGTGGGCCTCGGCAACTCGCAGCGCCGCGGCCAACTCGGGAGGCACCGAGCTGTCGCGCGCTGGGGCTCCTGGGCGCTGCAGCTGGTCGGCGGCCGCCCCACCAGCGCCAGGGGCACCACCAGGTCCGCCGCGTCCACGGCCGCCAGCACCGCCGCTAGGTCGAGGCTGGGAGGGAGGTCGGAACTGCGTAAGCTTGGCGCCGCAGGAACACCGCCAGTTCTGAGCCTCCAGCAGGTCGTCCCACTCACAGCGGCGGCAGGCCGAACATCGGGACCAGGGCCGATCAAACGGAACCCGCTTGCGTCCGGCAGAAAGCAGCCGACAGGAGGCATTTCGCCCCATCTCGATGGGATCCCAGGACCACGCCTCCAGAGACCTCTGCGAACTTCCAATCCTGATTGCGCCGAATCGGCACCGCGCCGCCACCAGCTGCCGCCAGACAACTTCTGGCGCGCGGCCCCAAGAACGCCTCGCGGAGGCTCGGCGCGACCCCGCGGCCCTTCCCCAGGAGCGACGGAGCCAAACGGTTCTTGGAGGAGGAGGAGGAGGAGGAGGAGGAGGAGGAGGGTTAAGAGGAATTGGAGGAGGAAGAGGAAGATGAGGAGGAGGAGGAGGAGGATGAGGAGGAGGAGGAGGAGGAGGAGGAAGAGGAGTTGGAGGAGGAGGAGGGGGAGGAAGAGGAATTGGAGGAGGAAGAGGAGGAGGAGGAAGAGGAGGAGGAGGAGGAGGAAGAGGAGTTGGAGGAGGAGGAGGAGGAGGAGGGGGAGGAGGACCAGTGTAAGCCCAATGTGAGCCCAAGGCGCAGTGAAAGACGAGCCCGTCTCCAGCGCTCCGGGTCGCCGGCCCGCGCCCCCGCGGGCGAGCTCCCGCGGCGCTGCGCGGCCTCCCCCGCGCTGGCGGCGCGGGGCGTGTCGCCGCAGCGGCAGGAGCCCTCCTCGTCGTCGTCGTCGTCGTCGTCGTTGTCGTCGTCGCTCATCGGCATTTGGCGTCTCTCGCCAGTCGCCGCTGTCGTTACTTGGTGTCGTTATCCGTCGATATGGTCGTCGTCGTGGTCGTCGTCGTCTCCTCGTCGATGTCTTCATCTTCGACGCTGTCCTGGCTCACTTGAAGTCCTCGGGGGGTCTTCTGGGCGCCACGGCTTGACTTCCGCTTCCGAAGATCCCTGGTCTCGCGACTGGGCCGCTTCGGAGTTCTCGCGCCGTGAGGACATCTCGTCGGGCTTTGTGTTGTAATATTTCCGGCCTCTGAGGGCCCCCGCTGTGTTCGGGAGCGGCCAAGAGGGGGGTTACGATTAGGGGCGGGGGACATCATGGCGGGGGCCATGATATCTCCCCAGATTTCATGGCGCCTCTTCTTATTTCAATACGTCCCCAGCCTCCCCTTGGGCCGCGCACGTGCCGCCGGGTATGATTTGCGCCCCCCCCCTCTTGGACGGTCCCCTCTTGGCCGCCCCGATCTCAGAGACCGTCCACATGAACGACTGGGAACGAGAAGCTCGCCACCGAGACCGGTCGAAAACACTGGGGGTCCACGTTGTCACGAATCGCTGCGTTGGGGGTCGGGTTGGTCGTGGTCGTCGTGGTCGTCCTCGTCGTGGTCGTCGTCAACATTATCGTCGTCGTCGTCATCGTCGTCAGTCGTTCTGCTTTCCCTTTCCAGAGGATTCTGGAGGTCTCTGGAGTTCTGGGAGACCTTGCGGTGTCACCTCGGCGCTCACTGACGTCCTGGGAGTCGTGAGGTCTTCGAAGCTTTTGGTGGGCTCTTGAGCCCAGACCTCCGACGCCGTGATCTTTCAGTCCCGGCGTTGTTCCTCAATTTCGGCCTCTGGAGGCCCGTTAGGCCTCCTGGGGACCATCACGAGTTATATTGGATGGGCAAATCCGTCTCCAGGAATGGGTCCGAAGGTCCAGGATCGCGTATTGAACAGACCTCAGTGTCGGAGGTCCAGGCAGGAGTCTTGAGGTTTCGAAGTTTATCCCCGATTAGGCTTGCCTAAGGGGGTCGTTCGTTTTTGTGTAAAGAGCATCGTTGTCTAGTATCCGTTGCCAGGCCACTTTCGCCCAACCCCAGCGCTGGTGCCTTGCGAAGTGAGTGCTATGGTAGTGTCATGCCCATGCAGCGGTATGATGTACCCATCGGTCGTTGAAAGTATGCATTTTTGGACTCCTAGATTCCAATCTACTTTAGGCGCCTCCCTACTTCAATGATCGAGTGGCTTCACCTTTTCCGTCCTCCTAAGGGGGTGGACGGAACCCAATCTTTTTTCAACGCTTTCCTACTTCATGTTTCTACCTACTTCTTCCGACTGATGGGCATGCTGGCGCCATGCGGTATCCGTGAGGGCTTCGCCCATTGCCGCCGGCTCCCGCTCTCTTGGAATGGGGCACCCCCGAGCTAACTTGGGATGCAGGGGCGCCGTCGTGAAGCAATGTCGGGACTTACGCGAGGGCCAATACCCATCGGTGGTTGAAAGTAGGTATTTTTGGGTTCCCATTTTCCAATATGTTTTAGGCGCCTTCCTACTTCAATGATCGAGTGGCTTCACCTTTTCCGTCCTCCCAAGGGGGTGGACGGAACCCAATCTACTTTCAACGCCTGCTTACTTAATGTTTCTACCTACTTCTTCCGACCGATGGGTATCGTACTTTACGGCTTGCACAGCAAAAAACAAAACGCATCTCTCGAATTCTGACGGTCCGCGCTGCGAACTTGCTGGCATCGAGTAACTTGCTAGGGATCGTAGCCTCGGGGACGCGAATGCAGCCTAATTTGCAAAAGGATCGTGTCCTCGAGGACGCGAATCTCTCTCTCTCTCTGTCTTTCCCTCTCTCTCTATATAGATATATTCTCATGTGCATATATCTTTCTCTACATATTTACACACCTGTATACATCTATATAACTATACATATATATATATATATATATTAATAGGGACCGTACACATATATATATATATATATATATATATATATATTACTAGGGACCGTGGCCTCGACGACGCACATATTAAAGGGCTTATGGCTTCGAGGACGCACATGTTGTGCAATTTGAAAGAGTGTATGTCTTCAAGGATGCAGCTACAGTGCAATGTACAAGATGTCGTTGTGCCTCGGGGACGCTAGTCTCGCGTAATTTACGGAGGATCGTGGCCTCGGCGAAATATGGTACATATACTAGGGCTTATGGCCTCGAGGGCGCGAATGTGGTGCAATCTACTCGGGATTCTGGCTTCGAGGACGCAAGCGTGGCGTAATTCAGAAGGGGTCGTGGCTTTGGGGGCGCGAACACTGCGCAAGTTACGCGGGGTCGTGGCCGCGGTTGACGCACATATCGCGTAACTTACGAGGTCTCATGGTCTCGAGGACGCGATCATCGAATCATTTGCTCAGGATTATGGCTTCGATGACGCAAACATGCCGTACATTACGACGCATCCTGGCTTCGGGGACGCGATCATAGGGTAGTTAACCAGGGGTCGTGGCCTCGGCGACGCAACTGTCATGTAATTTGCGCGGGGCCGCGGCCCCGGGGAGGCGACTATTGTGTAACTTACGTGTGGCCGTGAGCCTTGGCGTCGCAAACATCGTATATTATGCGAAGGTTTTTGGCTTCGAGGACGCGCACATGGAGCAATGTGCAAAGCGTAATGGCTTCGAGGACGCACATATGGCGTAGTTGCAAGGGATCGTGGCCTTGGGGGCGCGAGCATGTTATGGGGGGCGCGAGTCGAACATTTTTTCGGTGTCCCACGGCCTCGCAGGAATTCGGACACAGCGCTTCCAGCGTAGTAAGTTGGATCCTTTTGGGTCCCCTCCCCACGCGCGAAAGTCAACAGTTAACAATAGGTGTGAGGAAGTAGGGGTATAACATGGGAGAACTGAGCCTGGAGCTGGCGCAGGGAGCAGCAAGCCTTTAAGCCCTGCAGCCTGGTGTCCCCCCACAAGGGCGCCGGCGGATTACATGCGAACGCGATGTGCTGATGCAGTGCGACAGAAGTGCCGTACAATGCTAGTGCTAAGCTCTGTCAGTGCTGCATGCAGGCAGGTGATGCACTAGGCTACAGGGCTGGACCTAAACGCTGTTTTGCTGAACTTCGGCTGTGTTTTGTTTTTCGTTTTGGCAGGGAGGTGCAGGAAAACATGTAGACAAAACGAACAACGTAACGAAAACAATACGAACAACAACGTTTAGGTCCAGCTCTGCGCTACGCTATCCGATGCTGTGCCGTCATGCTGTGCTATGTTGTGCTACGCTGTGCTGTCTCTGCAACGGGAAAATGACCCCGGCAAGCAGCTAGAGCCACCCCTTGATTGGGATCGCGCTGGGTCCATTGGAGGGTTCCTGGAGGCTTTCGGGCCTGGGTTCTCCAGGAGTTTTTCCCCCTGCCCTCCTCTCCTCCCTTTCTCCTGCACCTGCTTCTCCCCGGCCCAAGGCCCGGGGCTTGCCACCCTGGAAGGCCGAAACAGGAGCACAACTTTGGGGGTTGAGGAAGTCAATCCGTTGGAGGTCTGCGTCCTGGGCTCCAGGGAGCTGGTCCTCCAGGGCCATGGCGGCCTCCGGGGGTCTCCAGGGGTCCCCAGAGGTCCTTAGCCTAGAAGTTTCTCGGCCTCAGGGAGGGCCCAAATCCAAAAAGGTCAACGATGAGGCCAATCCCAAAGGGAACCAGACCAACGAGCAAGCTGAAGATGAAGATCAACTTCAGTCCTTGCCAGAGAAGTATATGAAGAAGCAGCCGACGTAGATCATGGTCAGGGGGGCCCAAAGACTGCCAGAAACGTCCGAACACCTCGATGCTCGACGCCCCCCCCGAGCTCGAGGTCGACGCTGTGCCCTGCTCGACGCTCGACGACAAGGGCCGATCCGGCTCAGTCGGGTGGGGCCAGGACGAGGATTAATCCGTGCCAGAGCGCTCCAGCACGCTCTCGGAGAGCTCTGGCACGCTCCTAGAAGGCCGCGGGGCCCGTGATATCCCTCAGAGCCGCCGGATCTCAGCGATTCTCGATGTATCCTCGTCCTTGCTTCGTCTTACAGTGGAGACCCATGCCAAGAAACACACTGCTCGCCTCCAGGGGGCCCTGGGTTTCTTGGGTCTCGATGGTTCTTTTGTGGAGGGCGCGACGTTCCCGCACCAAAAATTTATGGAGGTCCTCCGTAAGCATTTTGGTTCAAGTCGTTCTGGTTCAAGCTTCTGGCGAGGGGTCTCCTAATGCTGCGTCGAGCTGTCGCCAGTCCACTAGGCGAGGGCATATCAGCGGTGATGTCGAAACCTGCTGTGGCGTGCGCAATCGGTGTTGGTGTGTTGTGTTGCTGTTGCGCCGTTTTTTTGCTCAGCACCTTGTACTTCGCCTACACCTTGTACTTCGCCTGGGTCATGGCAGCATGGAGTGTCAGAATTCAGATGTGGAACTGCACTGTCACAAAGTACGAACACAGGATGGAGACTGTGTCCAGCAACGACACCATGGTTTCCGAGTTTGTGCAGAAGGTCATGGAACATATCAATGCGTGCGGTGGGGAGGACGGAACTTCGTCGCAGGAGAAGAACATGTCTGATGAGTGCAAAAATATCACCAGGGAGTGCAGGTGCTTGCAAACTGAGGCGATTACCAATATGGACCCACCTCTCGTCGAAGAGTTTACCCCATGCTGCGACGAGTTCAAAGACTCGAACGGAGTGTTCAAATATTGTGTCCAGTACGTGAGCAATTTCACATTCAAGATTGAAGACATGGCCACCGCTTGCAGAGCAGGAGAGTACCCATTTGAGGACTCTGACACTTTCATGTTGCCCCGCGTCCCGTTCGACTTCCTGTCGAGGTTCTCCGTCGGCCAGACAGCTCCCCTTGGATCTGCCAGCGGCGACATTGCCACCATGGCTGGAGCATGTGGTGGCTTTGCGTTGGTGGCAGCGGTGATCCTCGTTGCCGGGCGCACGAGGCGATCTCGCACGCCGCCGACCCAGTCAGACTCGAGGCTGCGGTGGTGGGCGTTTGTGGCTGACCCGTCGGGGGGCTCCGTCCGCGCATCTACATCTTCTGGGGTGGTACATTTAGCACCCCAGGAAACTTCACGTACAGTCGTAACGTCCATCCGACTTTACGTAAAGTCGGATGGCCAGCCGCTCCCCACACGCGAAGGATTCGGCGAAATGTTCCGCGCCGCGCAGCTGCCTGCGCAGCTGCCCGCATCAGCGCCAGGATCCGGTGCGTGCCTGCACATCCGCACTGGGTGCGCCTCGACTGCCTGGCCGTCGCCCGAGTTTTGGTGCTCTCGAGCTGCGTTCGATGGAATGTTGCCTGCTGTGCACCCCGGCCTTCTGGGCATTCCATTCCACTCCCTTCCCCCTCGTCGTCCTCCTCATCATGGTTGTGTCTCTCCTCCTCGTCCTCCTCATCATGGTTGTCTCTCCTCCTCGTCCTCCTCCGTATCCTCTCTCTCTCTCACTCTCTCTTTCAGCTGATTTTGCTTGTAGCCATGATCAGTTTGATGCGTCGGCTTTTGGGCGCGGAAATCCGCAGCCCAACTCCGCCTCTTTAAAGTATCGCGTTCCAGCATGTGCGTTTTGCGTCTGCCCGCGGTATGCCCGCTCTTTCACCAGGGCCTCGGCATTGCATTGAGAGGATGTGATGCGTTGATCTTCGGCTTTCCGCGTCCCCCATTCCTTTCCTGCGCTCCCTATCCGCAAAAGATGCGCAACAAGAAAACAAAAACAACAATATATGGAGATCCTGGGGTCTCCGGGGGCGAGGTTTCTTTCGGAGGGTTTCTTGCGGTCGAGCTCCTGCTGTATCCTCGTCCTTGCTTCGTCTTCGCCGATCCCAGGCAGGCCCACCGCCCGGGCGCGGCGCCCGGGATGTCCCGTAGAGCCGCCGGATCTCAGCGATGCTCGATGTGTCCCAAAGTGGGGCATGTCCGTCTACAGGAGGAGTGTTCAAGAGCGGTCGGAAAAATAGTCTGGGGGCGATTTCTCGACTATAATGTGGGGTGTCTATCGTGAGCATTTTTTTACCTTTTTTGAGGGGGGGGCATTTTTCCTCCAAAATCCGCCTGTAGGAAGACATGCCCGACACTGCAAGGCCTGCAGGAAGCCATGCCCGACCTAAGTGTATCCTCGCGCTTGCTCCGTCTCCGCCGGTCTCCTGGGCAGGCCCATCGCCCTGGGCCCCGGGTTAGGCTGGGTATGTCTTCCCACAGACGGATGTTTGGACGAAACATACCAAAACATAGATTCAAACATAATCGACCCCTGATTTGTATTGAAATTTCTTGTTCCAAGAAAAGCGAGGAACGGTTTTTCAACATTCCTCCTGCAGAGGGGCACGCCCGACTCATGGGCCCAGGGCCGGTGCCTCCTGGGCCCTCTCCGCTCCCGGGCGCCTGCGCGCCCAGGCCTGGCCAGGGCTGGCGTGCGTGCGCGGACGGGCCGCTGCGCCTCGAGGAGCCCAGGAACGGCACCAGCCTGAGAGTCGGACAGGAGGAGTGTCGAAAAATCGTCGAAAGATAGTCAGGGGGCGATTTTTCGACTATCCTTGACTATTTGGGATTATTTTGAGTATCTCTCATGCTTCATCCAAAATCCGCCTCTAGGAGGACATGCCCGACCTAGGGCTGGCGTGCGTGCGCGGACGGGCCGCTTCGCCAGGGGAGCCAAAAACGGCACGAGCATAATTTCAGGGACCGAGCACAAGTCAGAGAAGGAAGCGGTACCCATACCTCTACTTTTCAATCGTTTTTTCCCTTTTTAGGTCTCCTGGGAGGTCCTCGTCGCCACCGCTGGATTCGCCTCGAACTCCTGGTCAGAACGCGCCCCAGGAGAGGTGCGGGGAGTGGCGGTATCGTTACCTTTCGGGTTCCCCAACAACGCCGTTCAGCTCGGTTTGGGCCTTTGTTTTGTTATGTGTTTCGTTTTTCGTTGTTATGTCGGTTCGTTCGGTAGCAAATCATGGGAGCCTTGCGTACTCCCCGCAATTCTGTCTTTAGCGTCGGTTAGCGTCGATTAGCGCCTTGGAGTCGATGAGATAGAGCCGATTTAGCGTCGATCACCGTCGACTAGCGTCGATTTTAGCGTCGATTGGCGTCGAGTTAGCGTCGACTAGCGTCGCTTCGCAAGAGCCGACAACATGGTATGGACGGCTCCCATGAGTTGCCGCCGCACAGAAACGGCACAAGCATAATTTCAGGAACCAGCCACAACGCCGTTCAGCTTGGTTTGGGCCTTTTGTTCTGTTATGCGTTTCAGTTTTCGCTGTTTTGTCGTGCCGGTTTCCGATGCTGTCTTAAACGCCCCGTTTCGTTGTTCGCTTTCGTTGGGCACCAGCTTCGTTTTGAACGTTCGTTTTGAACGTTGGGTTAAACGTCTTTGTGGTCGGTCCTTGCATCATGTCTCGGAGGTCCGCACGGATTTCTGAGATCGGCGTTGGGCCCCCCTTCCTCTGGCCCCGCCTGGGGGCCCCAGCGCTGATCCAAGAGATCTGTGCGGACGCTCCGAGAAGTTGTGCTCATGCCGCTGTCTGTTCTTCGATCCGCCCGACCGCACCCCCCGCCTCCCCCCCCCCGCCTCGACGAGTCGACCGCCGTGCACGGCTGGGCGATGCACCTCGGGCCCCCCGTGGTGCCAGTCAACGTCTCGGCGGTCGGCTCCACAGGCGAGGCCGCGGCTGCTGCCGCCGTCGCCGCCGCCGCTGTCATCGTCATCGTCGCCGTGATTGTCATCGTCGCTTCCATGCACCTTCGACGTCGCCGCCGCCGTGATCGCCGTCGTCGCCGTGATTGTCTCCGTCGCCTCCGTGCACCTCCGCCGTCGCCGCCGCCGTGATCGCCGTCGCCCTTCCTCCCTTCTGCCTTCTGCATCGTCCGTCCGCCCTCCTCCGTGTCCCCGCCGCCGCCGTGATGGTCGTCGTCGCCTCCCGCCTCCTGCCTCCTGCCTCGTCCCTCCTCCCTGCTCCGTCCTGCACGCAGTCGCGGCCAGTGTACGGGTCAGACCCCTGCAAAGTCAAAGGTACACCTTGCATCTTCGGGCTTGCCCGTGCCCTCCTCCCCCCGTCATCTTTCGGTGCACTCTGGGTGATTTGGGAGGGCGGACGGGGGAGGAGGGAGGGGAGAGGAGGTGGGGCGGAGGGAGGGGGGACGAGAGAGGGAGGAGGGGGAGATGGAGAGCAGGGAATTGCAGGAAGAGGAGGAGGAGTGTTGAAGAAGAGTACTGGGGAGGATTCGGTAGCAACTCCCGGGAGCCATTTATGTCCTCGCAGTTCCATCTTGAGGGTGCGCCAGCGTGCGCTATGGGGCTGGTGATCGACGAAAGAGCTCCGATTCAGCGTCGACCTGCCGCCGATTCGGCGCCGACCCGTGTCTCACTCGCGTCGATTCAGCGTCGGCGAGCGTCGACCCGCCAGGGCCCCGGCAGGGCGGCACGGGAGGCTCCCGCGAGCGGGGAGAGCAGCGCGGCACGGGTCGGCGCGTGGCCCCTCCCCGGCGCTCGGCGCCCAGAGGCGACGCCTGTGGGGGTCAGCGCCGACCCGGGGGACGCCGAGCGGGCCTCCGAATGACTCGTGCACCGACGCAGTTCCTTTTTCCTGGTGCGGGGTCCTTGCGCCCGCGGGGAGCAGAGGGGAGTCGTTCTCGTCCTCTTTGGACTCGTCCTCCTCGGTTTGGTCCTCGTTCGTCTCGTTTCGTCCCCTTGCGCTGCGTCCGGGCGAGCCGAAGCGGACGAAAGGAGATTCGGACGACATGCAGCGGAATCGGGATGGGGGGGGGAAGGAGGAAGGAGGGAGGAGCATGAGCATGAGCATGATCATGACCATAAGACGAAGTCTTGACAAATGAAGCCGCCCACTGACCATCTCGAGGTAGATGAGGGAATGGTAGAAGACGTACACGGCCAAAACCGTAGAGATTGACACAAGTTCAGCTGAGGTGAAAGCGGCTCGATGCGGCCCTTCATTCAATGATGTGTACAAACACCACTGGTCATCGGGCAACCCCCAAAGGGGATCGCGTCCTCCACAGACAGCCCCACAATATCAATACAAAAGACCGTACCCGCGTACGAAAATGAATTGACCTCTTGATCTCGCCCAAGCCTCTGTGCAAACATATGGGTCGACAATACACCTATAAGGCCAGAGAAAGTGACCATGGACACGGCGGGATGGGGAGTGTCCCACGAACTCCCAATGCATACCAAGAGCCACCACTCCAGCACACCGCTTGAAACACGCCCAGGTAGCAGGCGGGTGGGTCAATGCCAGCGGCTCCCCCCATCGACCCTGCAACCTGGGGCGGATGCCCTCCACGACGGTCGTGACAGCAGCACCCGCTCGCCTGAAATACGCTCAGACCGCAGGCGGGTGGGTCAATGCCAGCGGCTCCTCCCATTACCCCTGCAGCCTGGGACGGACCACGAGGCCGATGCACAGGAAAGCTTGAAAACTGAGATACAACAGGGCCCCGTATGCACCCGTGCAGCACGAAAGCGACGTGGACGAAGTAAACCACAAATCACACGTGGCCAGCACCGATGAGGAAGCTGCTGAGGAAAAAATGCCTGCATGAATTTCTCTCGGTCTTAGCCAACCCATCGATAAAAGCAAGACCCACACCAGTGAATGCAGCAAAATCTCTAGGTTGCCACAAGCACGCCGCGATGAGACGCCGAGAGTGGCTGCATGACCGGAGGAGGGAAGGAGGATGGAGGGAGGAGGGAGGAGGAAAGAGGGAGGAAGGAGGACGGAGGAGGGAGTTGGGAGGAGGGAGGAGGGAAGGGGCAAGCTAGGGGCGCTCGCGTCATATCTGACGTCCTACCCCTCCCGGCCCTCACATCCCTTACCATGGCGTAGACCTCCTCTCTATTCGCACAGTCGGATGTCGTAGCATGGCGTAGCATTACATGGTATAGCAAAATGTTGAAGATTAACGGGTATGATGACATAGCATGGCGTGGCGACGCCCCAAAGTGGCCCCAAACATTAACGAATCGACGCCGCAGGTGTAATCACTTCCGATGGTTGTTTCGGGGGGACATTTTTAAACATTATTTTTATTGTTATTTTTGTTTTTGCATTTTGGGGCATATTTGGAAGGACCGAAAACCATGCTGTGGCATGGCGCTGGAAATAATGACGCCAGCGCTGCAGCGGGAGCACGATTCGGAACGAGCAGACGCGCGGAAATGAGGCCAGCGCTGCAGCGGGAGCACGATTGGGATCGAGCGGAAGCCCGAACATGAGGCCAGCGCTTCAGCGGGAGCAATATGTTGAAAGAACAACCTAGCGAAAACCCAATTCTGGGGAATTTTGTGGGAACAAAAAACGGTACGCGGAGGGGGGCCGGACATTTTCCGGACGTCATCAGGGGAGAGAGGATAGACGTATCCATATTGTTTAAGTGTGGAAGGGGGGAAGGGGGGGGGAGGAGGAGGGAGGAGGGAGGAGGAAGGAGAGACTAGGGAGGGAGGGGGGGAAGGAGGGAGGAGGGAGGGGGGAGGAGGGAGTTGGGAATAGGGAGGAGGGAAGGGTGGGAAGGGGGCCAGGGGGGGGCAAGGGGGGCAGGGCCGCCGCGGCCGCGGAGGCCCCTCGAGGGAGGCCGCGGCGGTGCCCCAGGACGCCGCTCTGGCCCCCGAGGAGCGTGCCGGGCTCGGCGGCCGAAGCCGTCGCCGTCGCCGTCGCCGTCGTCGTCGTCGCCGTCGTCGTCGTCGTCGCTGTCGAGCGTCGTCGTCGCCGTCGTCGTCGCCGTCGTCGCCGCCGTCGTCGCCGTCGTCGCCGTCGTAAGTCGGGCATGCCCCTCTGCAAGGGGAATATTCAAAAAAAGCAAAAAAATAGTCAGGGGACGATTCGACTGTTTACATGTTTTGTTGAATATTGGTTTGCTACTTAATGGTTCTTCCAAAATCCGCCTGTAGGAGGACATGCTCGACCTAATCGTCGTCGCCGTTGTCGCCGCAGTCGCCGCCGTCGCCGTCATCGCCGCCGTCCTCGCCATCGTCGCCGTCGCCGTCGCCGTCGCCGCCGTCGTCACCGCCGTCGTCGCGCCTTTCCCGACGCCTGTTCTCGGAGGCCCTCAGGTTTTCGAAGGCTATCGAAGGCTCTCGGAGACTCCCGGAGGCTCCCGGAGGCTCCCGGAGGGCCCGGAGGGTCTGGGTGGTTGACGTCGTCGTCGTCGCCGTCGTCGTCCTCGTCGTTGTTGATGTTGTCTTTCCCGGCAATCGTCTTGCACCTTTTGAGCCACGGGGAGGAGCGTTGTCACCACAGCGGTGTGCGCCTCGAGATCTTAGCCTGAGAATGCTGAAAGGTCCCTGGGGTCGACATCGTCGTCGTGGGAGGAGGGAGGAGAAGTACGAGTAGGAGTAGGAGTAGGAGTAGGAGTAGGAGTAGGAGTAGGAGTAGGAGTATAAGTAGAAGTAGGAGTAGGAATAGTAGTAGTAGTAGTAGTAGTAGTAGTAGTAGTAGTAGTAGTAGTAGTCGTAGTAGTCGTAGTAGTAGTCGTAGTAGTAGTAGTAGTAGTAGTAGTAGTAGTAGTAGTAGTCGTAGTCGTAGTCGTAGTCGTAGTAGTAGTAGTAG
>CAUYUJ010011892.1:331404-368904 GCA_963575745.1 Prorocentrum cordatum | reverse complement strand
AGCCAAAGTCTAGCAAGGAAACTGTTCGTAAACGCCGGGATCTTTTTCGTCAGATGCGACTTCGAAGTATTCGAGGCGACGTATTCGACGATGGCTTTCGAATCGCAAGTGCCGAATTGCCATCGCACATGCCGCAGGGCCCAAACCCGCTTTATCGCGCGGCAGTTCAGTCTGGGAGATGAGCGACTACGGGCTGATAGAGCCCGCGCTACGCTGCTCAGTCTCCGCTCCACAACGCACCGTGGCGCGTCCCTCATTGCGAAGTGCGCGCTGCGTGGCGACCCAATGGCAGACGCAAGCGTGGCTCCAGCTTTCCCGTGGGCAGTGGCAGTCTGGCAGGCAGCAGTCGCACCAGAGCGCCCCCTGTTTACGGCGCGCGATCTCGCGAATATGTCTCAGTTCGTGCGAGACCAGTTGCGTGCTGAGGGACCGATTGCATGCGTGCTGTTATCGCTGAAACGGATATGGTGGGAAGCGAAAGATGTTTCGACTTGGATTGATGGTTGTGGCGTGGACTTGTCATTGTTGTACTCGTCGCCCACCCTCGCCAACACTCTTCTAAGGGATGCGGTTCAACCTCAACGGGAGCGTACTGTGGCCTCTGTTGTGCATGAATTCCATGATGTGCGCGCGTGTGTGAGTGCGCGGTGCGTGTGTCGACGTTGCGCGCAGGGTGGTTTGCGCGTCTGAGAAGTTCGCGCCGAGACAGAAACATGCAGTTGCGAGTTTCGCATGTGCGCGAATGTCTTCACTAGCGACAGGCTCTCGGATGCAGGATGTGCTTCCGACGGCCTGCGCGCTATGTGCGGGGCCAAGGGCAGCCTCCATCACAGGCTGCGCGCGCGCTCCCCGATGTGAATGCCGCCGGAGAAGAACTTGCATGGGGGTGGTTTGATTCGCGAGGCAGTGCAGACAGGCTCGGAAGATCCGCTCTGAACTCGCCTCATCCTCCTCCATCCTGCGTCGACGTTCCAGCCGCTGGCTGACCTATTGCACTGTCCGGTTTGAGACCCCCAGGGCCAGGCCCCCGATGATGTTGCGATCCTCGGCCTGGCTTGCGACGTCGTCGCCGACGGGTCCTGCGCGAGACCCCCCGATCCTCGAGCTTGCGGGGGCGGCCTCTGCGGGGGCTTTCCTTGCCGAGGGCGCTGGTGAGGTAGTTGCGCGCTTCCGTGGCCCAGTCTGGCCGAGCTTGCCGCGGGCCCCTCGGGCAGCCGAGCATCTGGCCGTCGTCCGCATAATTCCATTTCGTGGTTCGGCAGGAGCTTCATGTGTGTTCTCGGACTGTCTGGGCCCTGCTGGCTTGCGCAACCAGCCGTCTTCCCAGCAGGTGCGTTCGCGGAACGTGCGCGCGGGTCTCCGGTGGGGTTTCTGGCAGCTCTAAGGCGCGAAGTTTGTTGGCACTGTTATTCGCGCGCCTGCGCGCCAAAATATGGAAGTCATCGACATGTTCCCCCCAGAGGAAAGGAAATTTGGTCGAGCCAATGTGTCAGCAGATCGCCTCGCTAAGGGAGCTCTGCAGATGCGCGTTCAAGAGGGCCCGGGAGTTTGGGTGTCTTGGGAGGCTTTGATCGGTGCGGTCCAGGTTGTGGCCCGCGCGAGCGCTGCTGCTTTCCCGCTCTTTCACTTTCTTCAGTTTCCGAAAAAGAAACCAGGGCCCGCGTCCGCGAAATGCCGCTCATAGGTAGCATGCGTGGACTGTGGTTCCTGGGGCCCCAGGGACTTTCATGTGCCGCGGTTGCCACGCCAGAGCTTGTAACGCTTGTGCGTCTAAACTCGATTTGCTGGGGTGCCCAGGGAAGCGACCTTCTGGCGCCTTCCTCGCGGCTCCTCCCCATTTCCGTGGCCGCGCGCTCGAGGCTGCGTTGCATCCTCAGCCTCGCGGTGTCGCCTCGGTCGAGTGCTCCGGCGCCTTCGCCCACAGTCGAATCGCGCCAGCCCTGGGGCTGCGCCCCGCATCTTAGGGGAGGCGGAGCGCGACAGGTTGTTACAGACTCCACAGCCTGCCCGGCGTATGGATTTCCCCCAGCAGCCTGGGCAGGGAGCCCCGGGCAGCGATTTCCTCCCAGGGCTGGAAGCCTTCTGGCAGAGGACTGCGGCCCGTGAGGCTGCGGAAGGTTTGCCTGATGCTTTTCCTTCAGAGGGCATCGTGATACAAACAATCCCAATCCTTTTCCCCCTCCTCCTTCCCGCTTCTCGTGCATCTCGTTTGCATCCTCCCCTCCTCTCTCCCATTTCTCCCAATAATATCAGCCCGCATGGTAAGGATGGGCAACCTTCCCAAGGGTACCCTTGCATCCTTATCCCTTCGGCCCATCCTTAGTGACTTTCGCTGGCCAATCTCGTTCGAACAACGGTGACATGGGCTCCCAAGGCCCTTGCATCCTTACCGCGCTTACGATGCGGGTTGACAATGATTCAATATGAATACTATTCTCCCTCTTCCCCTGATGACGGTTTGAAAGTGGCCGACCCCCCACCGCGTACTGTTTTTTTACACAGGTTCCCCCGGAGTTGGGTTTTCGCCTGCATTTTTTTCCAAAATGCTGCTCTCGCTGAGGCGCCGGTCTCATTTTCGGGCCCCGCTCGTTCCGAATCGTGCTCCCGCTGCAGCTCTGGCCTCATTTCCGTGCTTCCGCTCGTTCCGAATCGTGCTCCCGCTGCAGCGCTGGCCTCATTTCCGCGCTTCCGCTCGTTCCGACTCGTGCTCCCGCTGCAGCGCTGGCGTCATTTCCCGTGCCATGCCACGGCATGCAATGCAATGCTAGGTTGATGCTACGCTTTGCGGTGCCCTTCTACGCCATGCCACGCCGTGCTGTACAATGCATCGCGTACCCTTTCGGGATCACTGCCCTGCTCGACATCCGACTGAGCGAGTAGAGAGGGGATCTGCGCCATGGTAAGGGATGGGAGGGAGGGGTAGGATGTCAGATATGACGCGAGCGCACTTAGCTTGACTGTACCCCTCCCTTTCCTCCTTCCCCTCCCCGTTCTTCTCCCCTCGCTCTGTCCGCCCTCTCCTCGTACCCCCTCGCCTCCTCCGTGTCCTGCAGGAGGGCGCATGGGAGGCGCTGCTCGCGGCCATCGGCACTGGCAGGGACGACCGCGCCGCAGCACCATCGCAGCGAGCAGCACCAGGGCGGCCACGAGTGCCGCGACCAGGAGAAGCATCGCGGCGAGCACGACGAGCGTGGCATCACGACTTCGCGCACCGGCACCCGTGCAGCGGGCACCACCCTGGCAACCGCAGCGATAGTGACCACGAGCGCCCATCTGGCTGCCCCAACCGCGACCCGCCACGACGCCGACCGACCCCCGCACCCCGCTCCCTCTCCCATCTTTCCCCTTCTCTTGTCCGTGCCAGCCACTCTTGGGTGCTGTTTGCGTCTCCTCACTTCAGCCAGGGTCCTTGGCCAGACTAGTCCTGGGGGTCGCGGGACCGGCTTGACCCCCCCCTGGACTCTGTCGCCCTGGTGGCGAAACCCAAGCGAGTTCAAGGGAGGTGCTCATCGGACGATGTGTGCCTCCTTAAGGGCGCCCCGTGCGTCCTCCCTGGCATCTCGCCGGTGGGGCCATGCTCACCTTCGGCACGGGGTCAGTCTATAGGAAAAGGAAGAGGAAGAGGAGGAGGAGGAGGAGGAGGATGAGGAGGAGGAGGAGGAGGAGGAGGAGGGGGAGGAGGAGGACGAAGACGAGGACGAGGACGAGGACGAGGACGAGGAGGGGGAGGAAGGGCAAGGGGAGGGCGCAGCGACGGCGACATTGACGGCGATGGCGACGACCACGACGACGTCGACCTGCCAGACCTCCTGGGAGCCTTGGGGAACCGCCGAGAATTTCCGAGAGCTTCCGGGAACCTCCGAGAGCTTTCGGGCACATTTGGAAGCATTTTCACAACCGTCGAACATTTTCGAATGCCTCCTAGAAGCTGCCAGAAATACCGGAAAACAGTTGGATAATAGAAGTTCCGAAACCCATCGAAGAGCTCCGAACCCTTTTTCGAAGGTCGTCGATGCTCGCGGGCGGCGACGGCAGTCACCAGCGGCAACAGGCGGCGGCGACGCGGCGCGATCTGGAGCCAGGCTTGCTTGATTCAGACGTCGCCGACGCATCGCCGACGCATCGACGCCGTGGTGCGATCCACCGGCCCCGCATGCTCTGGCTCCGTCTGGAGGCCCCCGTGTCGCCCAAAAAACAAACAATACCACCTACGGCCCTCCATGTTGCGCTACGGCCCATCGGGCGCCGTAGCGTACACCACGCAAAAACCCACGTCCGATGTCCTGGTATACGCTAAGCCCCGTGGGGCCGTAGGTAAGATGGTGTCGTTTGTTTTCTGGTCCACCTTGAAGCCACATCACCGTTTCGGCAGCCAATTGGAGTTTGTCCGAGTATCAAGAGGATCGTCAGATCAACGCTGGCGGCGAGGCGGCGCTGGTGCCGGCGCCCGGGGCGAGACGGCGGCGACTGCGGCGGCCGAGGCGTCCGTGGCGAGATGGCGGCGGCGACGCGTTCAGAGTGTACTTGGGATCGAAGACCTCCGAACTCCCTCGGAGATCGTCGCGCTGATCCTCGCCATGGGGGAAACGACCCCCCGTGGTAGTGATATTCGTGCCGAGTATTGGCGCGACGATCTCCGCCGCCGCCGCCGCCGCCATCTCAGCGCCCCGCCTCCGCCGCTGGCCGCCGTCGCCGCTGACGAGTCGTCGGCGGCGGCGGCGGCGGCCGGCGGCGGCGGCGGCGGCAAGGCGGCGCCGGCGTCGGCGCACGGCGTCGGTGGCGGCGGCCGAGGCGCACGGCTCCTGCGGGAGCTCGGCGAGCTGCGCGAGGTGAACTCCTCGCTGCGCGAGGCGGCGCGGCCGCCGCGCCGTCGCGCTGCCGCTCGCCTCGCCTCGCCCGCCGCCGCCGTCGCCGCCGTCGCCGCCAGGTGCGCGTCGTCGTCATCGTCGTCGTCGTCGTCGTCGTCGCCGCCGCCGCCGTCGTCGTCGTCGTCTTCACCGACATTGGCGCACAAGCTGCCCGCGTAAGGTCGCGCGCAAGTACCCTCGTTTCCAGTTCGGCGTGCCGCGCTGAGGGGGAGGCGGAGGAGAAGGAGGAGAGAGAAAGAGGAGGAGGAGGAGGAGGAGGAGGAGGAGGAGGAGGAGGAGGAGGAGGACGAGGAAAAGGTGGAGAGGAGGAGAGGAGGAGAGGACAAGGTCGAGGAAAAGGAGGAGGAGGAGGAGGAAGAGGAGGAGGAGGAGGAGGAGGAAAAGGACGAGGCCCGCGCAAGCCGCGGCGTGAGGGCGCCATGCCATCTCGTCGCTCCGGTGCGCCAGCGGGGCCCGACTTACGAGCATCGAGCTTATCCCTATCTTTAGGTCGGGCATGCCCCTCTACAGGAAGCATATCCGAAAATAGTATAGACCTAGCCTGGGGATGATTTTCCGACTATTCTTTACCATTTTGGAATATTTGTTGACTATTTTCAATTCTCCTTACAAAATCCGCTTGTAGGAGGACATGCCCGACCTAACCCTAAGGTCGGCAAGCCCAGGGCGATGACAATCTTAGGGGTGCGCCCTCAGGAATACGAGGGAAATCCTTGGGATCGTCACCGAGGTAAGGATATTCCAATCACGGGGATTGGGAAACGGTAGGGAAACAATTCGTGGACCCTCCCTCCCGACCCCAAATTCAAAGTTGGCACGCGCGGGGAAGACTGCGGCCGAAGTGCAACTCATTTGACCCACCGCCAACTCTGACCATTGAGGGCGGAGGCATTGACAGATGAATGTGGCATGAGTGTTCGCTAGTTTCTTTCGAGGCCTGTATGTTTCAGGCTGGTATCAGAAGGGGTACGAACCCACAGACACACTTACAATCGTCGATGCCCCAGAACATGTGGGAAACCATGGGATGTGGTGGGGGGGGAATGCGAACACTCAAACAAATGGGAACATAGCGGGAATCATGTCATTTGTGCCTATTCATTTCATCGTTTCGCTCACTCCGTCAGCCCGTATTGTGCCATTGCAGGCGTTTGTTTGCGCGTTCGTGGCCGCTTGGAGGCCGTTTGTTGGCTTCTTGGGGCCTCTGGGCCTCTTGGCGGTATTCCTGGGACCTCCTGGGGCGTCACGGGGGCCTCTTGGGGGCCTCTTGAGGGTCTCTTGGGGCTTCTCGGGGGCCTCTTGGGGGCTTCTTGGGTGCCTCTTGGGGCCTCCACGGACTCGTGCCTATGTATTTGTGTGTCCCTGGGCCCTTCTTCTGGTCGCCGACCGCGCACCATGGCCTCCGCCGTCCGTTCGCGTCGGCGTCGGCGTCGGCGTCAACGTCGGCGGCGGCGGCGGCGGCGGCGTCGTCGTCGCCCCGTCTTTCTGGCAACCGACCGCGCACCGTGGCCTCCGCCGTTGGCCCGGCCTGGCCTGGCGCGCGGCGCGGCAGCGGCGGCCTCGGCGGCCCGCCGTCCCAGCGGCCAGCACAGGGGGAGGGGGGGCCCAGTCTCAGTCTGAGACCCAGAGCCTCGTCATCCTCCCTCCTCGTCCCCCTCCCTTCTCGTCCTCCTCCCTCCTCGTCCTCCTCCCTCCTCCTCCTCCCTCCTCGTCCTCCTCCCTCCTCGTCCTCCTCCCGCCTCAGACTCAGACCCAGATCCGACGAAGGCATCTATACTTCAGTCAAGCCTGTCTCTCTACAGGGGAATATTCAAAAATAGTAAAAAAGTAGTCGGAGGACGATTTTTCTAGTGTTTTTGGCTATGTTTGAGCATGACTGGTGTACTTTTGATTTTTCTTTCAAGATCCGCCTGTAGGGGGACACGCCCGACCGAAGCCCAGGAGGCCTCAGACTCAGACCCAGATCCGACGAAGGCATCTATACACCACCACCGTGCCAGGCCAGGCCATCCCAGGCCCCAGGCTGGTGCATAGACCCTCCTGGTCCTGGCCTCGGCCAGCATGGCGAAGAAACACCATGCCGGGGCCAGGATGGCCCTGGCCTGGCACGGCGGTGGTGCATGGATGCCTCCAGCGTACCAGAGGAGGAGAAGGTGCCGATACCGCTGCCATTCCCTCGGCTTCGCCTTTTCGGCCCTCTCGGGAGGCCCTAGACGCCACGGTTGGAGTCGCCTCGCAGGTCTGGTCAGAGCACACCTCGGGAGAGGTCCGTGGCGTAGCGGTATTGGTATCTTTTGGTTTCCCCAGTGGGGGCGTTGGTTAAGGGATGTGCCCAGGAGGGTTCAGACCATGGAGGCTTTCTTGTCCGATGAGGGCGGCATTGGTACCCATGGCCTTTCCACGATTGGAGTTCCACGGGCCCGGATTCCTTATCCAGTGGTTCCTTATTCAATCCCCTCACCGCAGTCCGTAGCCATTTTGGCTCAAGCCGGTCTCAAGCCCCTGGCTGCCATCTGCCTCCGCTCATGGCCGGTCCGGGTGCAGCAGCTGCTTGAGGTGATGGCGACGGGAGGGGACCCCCGCAGGTCCCCACGCTCACGCGCGGAGCGCAGCGAGGCTGCGCGGCGGGCGCGCTCGGCGGCGGACGCCGCCGTGCGGCATGCCCGAGCGCGGGTGGAGGAGCTCGTGGAGCTGGAGCGGCTGGCCCTCGCCGAGAGGACGCTGGAGGCCTTCACGGGCGATGCTGAGCTGGCCGACGGGCTCGCCGCGGTGGTGCCTGCGCTGGTCGCGCTGGTCAACGGCGAGCAGCCCTCCTGGCTGGCGCGGCTCAGGAGGAACGTCGCGCTGCACGCCAAGGCGGGCGCCATCAAGGGGCGCATCGCAGGGGCGGCGGCGTACGAGCTCAGGAAGGCGCAGAAGCAGGAGCGCCTCGGGAAGCCCCCCTTCCTCAACCCCTCGGCGACGGAGGAGGTGCACGAGGACAAGGCGGGGGCCGCGCAGAAGCAGGGGCATGCGGCTCAGCAGGTGCAGAGGATGCTGCACGAGAGAGAGCTGCCCCAGGCAACGCCCGAGGACGTCCTGGGCGCGAACTGGCTGGCGCCAGGCTGCTGGCAGCCAGGCGACCCCGAGCTGGAGGCGCGGGCCTTCGGAGAGGGATTCGCAAGTGGCTGGCGGCTGGCGGCGCGGCGCGCGGAGGCCTCGGAGGGTCCCCCTGCGGCTGAGGCCACGCAGGTGGTGACCATCTGGACTTGCTGTCTGGAGGCGGGGACGCGGCCCGAGATGCGCGGCATCGGGATCGAGCTGCGGCGCCTCCCCAAGGACAACCAGGCCCCGCCCGAGCCCACGGCGGCGTGCGACCACTCGATAGAGTACGGCGTCCGCCTGGGCCCCACGCAGCGGCAGCAGGGCATCGACGGCGATGGCGAAGTGCTGCCGCTAGCGGCCGAAGGCGGGAGCGGCGGGCCGCAGCTCGTGGGCCCCCAGGGCGCTGCGGCCGCCCGCGCCCGCGACCTCGCCGAGCTCTACGCCGCCTTCTTGGAGGAGATCGGGCGCTGAGCGGTGGCGGGGCCCTAGAATGCCTGCATGAAACCGCCGTGCTCGCGCGGCGCCTACACAGATAACAAAAAAATCCCCTCACCGCATCGTCCAGTTTATCCCCGTCCCAACGGGGCCACGGTATCTCAGTCCCACCAGCCCATTCTTCTAGGTTGGGATAGGCCCCGCGAAGCCGGAAGGAGCAGGCATATAACATAGACGATCCAGGGTTACCCCCCCCCTTCCCCCCAAATGCATGTGGGATCGAGCCGCCCCCCCCGCTGGATGGGTACGCCCGGGAGCCGCGCGAACGGGATCGCGCCCCCCCCTCCGGTGGTCGTGGCCCTGTGGGCGTGGAGTGGTGGGGGGTGCGGGTGCACCCCCCCTCCCTCCCCATGTGGGTGTGGGGTGGCTCGTCATCGTCGTCGTCGTCGTCGTCGTCGTCGGCGCCGTCGGCGGCGGCGTCGGTGGCCATGGCGGCGGCGTCGTCGGCGGCGGCGTCGGCGTCGGCGGCGGCGTCGGCGGCGGCGGCGGCGGCGTCGTCGTTCGTCGTCGTCGTCGTCGTCGTCGTGGACGTCGTCGTCGTCGTCGTCGTCGTCGTCGTCGTCGTCGTCGTCGTCGTTGTCGGCGTCGGCGTCGGCGTCGGCGTCGTCGTCGTCGTCGTCGTCGTCGTCGTCGTCGTCCCCCCCTTATCCCATCAAGGGGGGGGGGCCTGTGGAACCCTGGGGCCCATCCCATCTGGAGGGCCGGGGGAGTCTGTGAACCCTCGGCCCGGGACCATGTAGTTATCCCCACTGGTGGGTCAGCTGCCTCGTGGGGCCGAGGCCACGCCTGTGGGGGTTGAGGATGGGCGCAGCGATTTTCAGTCGTCGCCGCTGGAGTTTGAGGATGCTCGACTGCGCTCGACGGTTTTCGACTTTCTCAGGTTGCCTGGGCTTTTGGATGATCTCGGAGATATTTGACCGTTTTCGATGGTTTTCGGACGTATTCGGAGATCCTTGGAGATTCTTGGAGGTTGCGGAGTTTCTCAGAGGGTCTCGGAGGCCGCCATCGTCGCCGACGTTTTTCGGATGTATTCCAGGCCCCCCGGAGGTTTCGTATGGTTTCTGGAGGTTCTCGGAGTTCTCAGAGGCTTCCGGAGGCTTCCAGATGATCTCAGAGGTCATTGCTATTGCCGTCGTTGCCGCCGTCGTCGTCCTCGGGTCTTCGGGTGCGATTGGGTGTTTCTGCAGGTCGAGGGGGCCTGGATGTCCTCCAGGAGCTGCGCTTCTGCTGCCGAGATCGCCAGACACGGGCGCTTGGAGTTGGAGTTGCAGCCCGAAAGCTTCTGCCTCCGCCGCTGCTGTCGTCATCGTGGTTCGGGGCAGACGACAGGGTTGAACTGGATTGGATTGGATTGTCTGTGGCGTAAAGTTTGAAAAAAAGAGAGAGAGAGAGAGAGAGAGAGAGAGAGAGAGAGAGAGAGAGAGAGAGACAGAGAGAGAAAGAGAGAGAGAGAGAGAGGGGAGCCCACCGAGGGCTAAGGTTCCACTGAGGAACCAGCCCTCCAAAAGGCCAGTGCCCCGCTGAGGAGCCAGGCCCACTGAGGGCCATTCCAAGGGGGGCGCCCAGGCGAAGGGGGGGCGGGCCGACAGGGCTCAACACCGACAGGGGGTGTATTGTGAAGGGGGGGGGGGCGGCACTCGCTATTTGCAGCTGGTGTCGGCCCCGCCGCCGGGCGCTTTTCTCGATCCAAGGTCGCCTCCCAGCGCTGGGAGGCGCCAGGACGCCCAGCTAAGCGAGCTGATTCCCTACCCCCCCTTTGCTAGCTAACCTTAAGTCGGGCCTGTCACTCTACAGGGGGACTATTCAGAAATAGTAGAAAAATAGTTGAATATGTTTGGTGCATTCTTTGAGTAGTTTCTTATTTTTCGTCCAAAATCCGCCTGTAGGGGGACACGCCCGACCTAATTCTAATCCCTCTGTTTGTCTGATCCGAGTGGGCGTCAGCGATACACTGTACGAGCACCGATCCTGTCCATGCCAATCGGTAGCAAGCAAGCAAGCAAAAGCCAAGCATCCGGACGGACGCTTAGGCAATCAAAGGGTGGACTGTGACACTCTGGCGAGGAGGCAGGAAACTGCGAGATCTGCTCAGACATGTTGCGACACATCAAAAGCTGACGAAGATGCCCACTGTAGTCTCGGTCGTCCGCGCCTGCGCTTGTGAGCCCAATTTTTCGGCGACCCGTCGCCATTGCAGACAATTCGCCTCGCCAAAGTCGCAGGTCCATGTGCGGCAACGGTCACATACAACTGGATCTGCCAGCCAACCAAAACTTGCGAACGCGGTGTCGCCCCTGCCTTGTCGAGAACGATTGCGTTGCGGACCCGCGATATGAACGAGTGTGGGAGCCCAATAAATGCGTCGCAAACATCGGTAGTGGAAAGCATCGAGCCGGCGTTTGTCTGCTATCAACAACCAGATGGAATCCAACGAATACAGTAGTTTTCTCAGAACGACGTCATCGTGTAATCTAAGGTTCGTCTCCATCCAAGAGATGCGTGCGACTACAGTTTGCTCAGCTGCTTGAAGGTTGTGTTTGCTTCTCTCAGTCTTCTGCATAGCTCTGTGGACGCTTCCCCATCACACCTAAGTAACCGCCCCAAATACACACCGTCTGGGTCTGTCTTAATATCATCACCACTCGGCGTCGTATTTTTATAGATTGTGGATCTGTGCATTTGCATGCCTTCCCCCAGAAGGGTTCCCAATCATATTTGCGTCTCTCCTCCACGATAGCGTTTAATATGCTCTGGAGTTTGGATTGGTGCGGGGATTCCAAAAGTGTGTCGTCGGCGTAGAAAACATCCCCGGCCACCACATTTCGGGCCCCTCTTCCAAATTTAGCGAATCGATCGCGCAGTGCAGCATGACGATCTGGACTGCTTTGAATAAGTTCAGAGAAAGCGGACACCCTTGTGCGATTCCAGCGTTCTGCCGTCTCTTGGTAGAGGTACCAGTATGGTTCTGGATCGCGAAGAAGCTGGCCGAATACATAGAGCGCACCATATCCACTCTCTCGGTCGGGAGCCCGAATCTTTCCAAGTCCTTGCACATTGAATCCGGTTTTGACATGTCGACTGCTTTGGCCCAATCCAGCATCAGTACCAAGAGTCCTCCATCCGCGTCGCAGCATCAATCGCGCGCCTTACAAGCATAAGGGCCTTGCTGTTCCACATCCCGTGCGAAATCCGTACTGAGAGGCACGCGTGCGTTTTTCGGAACCATCTTGTAATGACCTCTGATGTATTAATGCCGCCAGAATTTTGCTCCCGGCGGAAAGTAATGAAATGGATCTGTAGTTTTCCAGTGATGCCGTTTCCCCTGTCTTGAAGAGACGAACTACTTTGGCTCGTCTCCAAGAGTCCGGGATACATTTCTTAGCCCAACATTGTTGACATACATAGAGTAAGACACCATTTGCGTTATTAGAATTGTTAAGCGCCTTCAGAACTCAGGTGGAATGTCGTCGAGGCCCGCGGCTTTTCCACTTCTGAGCTTTTGTATCACCTTCAGCAACTCGTCCATCGTGAAACCATCTGTGCGGACAAGTAGGGTACCTCCAAGCGGCGGGGATCTTTTGGTTGTAGTTCTGGGTATCGGCATTGCCATTGACCTGACTCGAAATAGTAAGCCATGATGTTTGCCCGTTCGGTCGTTTCGGATGATGTTCCACTTTGTTTCTTGATGGTTGCATGTTTTACCGGCTTGGATTTGCGGAGGTATCGGCATCGCCCCATCCACCTTTACCCAAATATTCGTCCAGCCATGTTTTGCAGTCTTGTTTGCCCGATTCGTGGATCATTTTGTGGAGGAGCTTTTCATTAGTCTAGTTCCCGGTTGGACGACATGTTCCGCTCCGCGATCAAATTGAGCGTCCGTTGACTTGTCCACGGGCGTCTAGACTGATCGGCCTTGTGTAGAGCCGACGCTGCCTCATGGCACGCTCATTGCATATCAGCCGTGGCTCCCTCCAATGTGCAGTTCTGGTAATCAGCGCTAGCTGCATTTGTGAAGGCGCTCACGAACATATCTTTAGCTTTCTCTTCTTTCAACGACGTCTTATCGGCACGTTTCTTATTTTTGGACTCCTTCACTTTGAAGTGTATCGAAGTGTGCACAACATTTAGAACATGTTGAGTGTTTAGTGCAACTGCCCGGCAAGTCCAACTATCATCAATAGTGGTGGAGTTGTCTTGGTGACGCAGTATATGGCCAATCCGCCCAACCCTTTGGCATCTATACTCGACCATTGGTGGCGTTCCCAAATCTCGGTAAGAAACTTTCCGGTGGTCAGGCTGTTCGAAGGAAGTATTGGCCTTTAGGAGGTCGCAGGCAACACAAGTTTGACTAAGAAGATTCTGGTCCGAGTGCGAGTCGTTGTTGTCCGTGTGTGGAGTTTTGTACACATGTGGGCCGACGATGTCTTCTTCGCCAGCTCGTGATCAACCAAGTCTGGCATTGAATCTCCAAGAACATCTGTTGTTGAGTGCTCGGTGGTGGGGCAGACCGCGTCCTGTAGTCGATGACAAAATCATCGCCTCAGCTCATAGTCGATGCCACTCTTAGGGGCATAAGCAGACAATCAAGTAATTCTACCGCCACGTATTTTCAATCGTAGCATGCAGATACGATCATCACGCGCCTTGAAAGCAACCACTCCGGTTTGGATGCGAGATGATATAATAAAGCCAACTCTTGCATCAGATCTTTCGTCCACCTGTGTGCTGCCAGACCGAAAAGTTGAAAACCATTTTGCGTACAGTTTTCGGCGTCTTGCAGGTGTGTTTCTTGGATGCACAGTACGTCGAGGTGTTGCTCTTCCACGATCTTCAACAACTTGTCAATCTTGATACTCGAATTGCCGCGCAAACCCTAGACGTTCCACGTTCCTATGTGCTGTAATGTGCACGGCCTCCATATGCGCCTTGGCCTTCCCCAGGAAGACTCGCGGGCTCGAAAGTGAAGCTCTGCTGGATCATGTGGTGCACCAGTGTGATTGTGACTATGCCCGTCCTTGATCGTTTCGCCCTTGCTCTGTTCGGTTTGTAAACGGTCTCCGCAAAAACCCAGACGGTATGCAATCCTGACGTCCTAGGTGGTCGATGCATACATTGCCGTGCGGCCCACCCCGAAAGCCAGGGCCCCCACAGTCAATGCGAGAAGAAGACGTGCATGTGTACGTGCATGCGGTCGACGCTGCTGCGGACCGAATTCGTGATACATTGGGGTTCATGGTTGCAGTAGGGCCGACTGCTGGTGAAACATTTCCGGGGGCCATTTCCTATTCGGGGCCGTGCCCCTTGGTCCCTCCTCTTGCGCTCCCCTTCAGGCCCCGGGCAGCACGAGCCACAAGGTCATCCGACTTCTCCGCGGTCTCCTTGCTCTTCGGGTGATCGTGGAGCTCCGCCCAGGTGGACCGTCCCCCCTGCATCTTCGCTGTCAACGCATGCTCGCCCCCCACGGTCACCACGTACGGGGCCTCCTCGCTGACAGAGATCGTGCACCCGATCTGCCACTCGTCCTTCGGGAGGCGCTTGAGCCCGAGGCAGTAGTTCCGGGCAGCACGGTGAGGTGCTGAACGGTCTCGGACGGCCCAAACTTTCTTGTCCTTGGAGGTGTAGCCCGCGGTGCGTAAAAGCTCCACAGTTTTGCCCCTCGAGCTCACGTCGAGGACTTCCACGAGAGCGACACCTGTGAAGCCCTTTTTTGGAATGGACTCTTGCTGGCGGAGGAGCTGACAGTGTCTTTAACTTCTCATGTATCCACTCGGAGGCCGTCGCCAGGTCCCCAACGCCGTTCAAATTCCGGACTACCATCGTAACGAACCGCTTGTTGGAGGCCTGATCTGAGGAGGGAGTAGAGCCGTGGTGGGGATCATTATTCGCCATAGCCATCTTAATGCGATCGTCGACGAGCTTGCCCATTTCCTCGCTGGTCATGGGTATTATTTCCAACATCTCCTCCATCATGTCAATGCCCACATCGGCATTGATGACGCTAGCCTCGATGTTCTCCAGCCAGCTGGCCAGAGTCTCGCTCAAGGACGTGACCTTGATATCCAGTTTCCCGGAATCCCTCCGCATAGCGTTCGCGATGGGGTCATGGGGACCAGCTGCTGCTTGAGGAGGGCTGCAATGCAATGCCGCCCATCGTGACGGGCTCCATGTCCATGGTTGCGGCGCTGGCGCCCGAGAAGTCCGGCTGCCGGAGCGGATTCCCGACCCGCTGATCTTTCTCTTCGCGGTCCCAGTCGCCGTCTCTCTCGTGAAGGGGTCTCTTGAGGCGGGCCCGCTTGTCAGCGAGGGTGGCGAGGGCCACAACTTCGACAGGCTCTGCATCAGAAGCCGCCCCGCCTAGAGCTTCACGCACTGGAGTGCCTGGCTGTCGAGTGTTGACTGGCATGACGGACGATCGAAGGAGGCAAGAACAACGTATGTGCGCATTTGGCGCCTCAACAGTACACGGAGTGAGTGTGGTTCAAGTGGTCTTAGTAGCTTGAAGAGAGAAAGTCTCACACGCGGCGTGATATGTGAGTCTCGAGGCAATCTGTATCGGCGGTAAGTGTATAGTTGACGTCCCCCCACAGGAGGGGTCCGGGGGCCATGCTTGACCGACTACGATCAGAAAAACTTGCAGCCGCCATCTTTCCTCCGGGCGCGTGTGCATGAGCGGTTCAGTGGCTTGGCTCAGGCTTGGCTCCATCTTTGGCCGCACCCACGCGTGCACTCAGGCAGCGAGCTGAGCCAGTGGGCCTCAGCAGCACGGCCTGAGGACCGCCAGGATGGGGTGCAGCTCGGGCAAAGCGGGGCCCCCCTCCAAGGGAGCCAGCTCTGATCCCAAGGGGAAAGGCTCCGCGACCGCGGCGACCGACCTCCCTCTCCGCGGCATCCGCGTCGTGGACTTCGGGCAGTTCGTTGCTGGGCCCATGTGCGGGAAGATGTTGCTGGACCAGGGCGCTGACGTAATACACATTGGGCCACCTCGGCCGTCTTGGAATTCTCAGGCGAATTCTGTGCTCAACATGGGCAAGCATCTAGTCACTTTGGACTTGAAAGACGCCAAGGATGTCCAGAAGGCCAGAGACTTGTACATCTCAAAGGCAGACATCCTCATCGAGAATTTTCCGCCTGGTCGCATGGACAAGTTCGGCCTGGGTGCAGACGCCATGCTAAAGGCGTATCCTGGCCTCATCTATGTCTCCATGCCTGGCTTTGCCTCTGGCGACGAAGAATTCCAGGACGTGAAGGCACACGAGCATGTCATCATGGCCAGGGCCGGAGTCTTCTGGGACATTCGGTGGCGAGCGAGGGGGGGGAAGTGAGAGGGAGAAGTCCTTCTCAGCAGGTTCGGAGGTGCCCTGGCCTTTTGCGAAATTTTCAGCAAAGCCTTCCCCGAAGACAAACAACTTCTCAGAGAGGGCTTCTGAGAAGTCCCGCCGTCTTCTGGGAAGGCCTTCTCTTTCTCATTTCCCCCCCTCGCTCGCCGCCGAGACATGGGTCTCTCCAGGTCCCTGCGAGGCGTGAACCCGTCGTACTCGCCATTGCCGCTGGCGAGCTCATACGGGGGCATCCTGGCGGGCGCCGCTGCGGTGGCAGCGCTTTATGCTCGCGAGGACACCGGGATTGGCGACCACATCGAGATCCCGCTTGCGAGTGCACTGCTGGACGCACTCTGCTTCAACACGCTGGATGTCGACGACCTGCCCCGGCGATACTGGGGCAAGCGCACGGAAGAGCTGTTTCGCCGCAGGAGGGACGGAATCCCCATGGACATGACTTTCGAGCAGGTTGAGGACATGCTGGACCCTTTTTTCAAGACGTATTACTGCAAGGACGGCAGACCCTTCTATATTGTCGGGATGGGGCATATGAAACACGTGGCCCGCACTCTCCAGGTCCTCAACTGCGAGAAGGAGGTGCTCGAGATCCTGCCGTTCGGCGATCTCTGGGCGCGGGAGCAGCAGACATACCAGGGCGACTCCGTCCTGGGGCAGTACCACCTGCGGGAACCGTATTCGAAACAGATCATCGATATTTTCAAGGAGAGATTTAAGGCCAAGACGGCCTTTGAGTGGGAGCAGGAATTTGGAGCCATTCGGGTCCCCACCAGCGCCACGAGGACCACACAGGAGTGGGTCAATTCGGACCACGCCAGGGCAAGCGGCCTCATGAGGCCAGCGCCGTCGAGGCCTGTGGGCACGGGCACAGAGGATGGGGCCATGGGCACGGGCTTCGGCAAAGAGATGCTCGTTCCCGGGCCTCTGGTGTGGCTTTCAGGGAGCT
Organism: Prorocentrum cordatum; assembly: GCA_963575745.1. Taxonomy (NCBI): domain Eukaryota; class Dinophyceae; order Prorocentrales; family Prorocentraceae; genus Prorocentrum; species Prorocentrum cordatum. The sequence continues at coordinate 352,174 of CAUYUJ010011892.1, read as the reverse complement.
CCGCCAAAGCCGGTAAACATCAGACCTCTGCGACCAGCTTCGCGTCCAAAAGGCCGGTTCCGCAGTCTGCGGCGCCGCTCAAGGCTGCCCCTGCGGAGGGAACGGGGACCGGCAGGGGCTATATGCAGGGTGTCAAGATCCTCGATTTGTCCAACGTCATCGCCTGCCCCATGGCTGGTGTGCTGTGCGCCCGCTTCGGTGCCGAGGTCATCAAGATCGACCTGCCCCATCCCAGCTATGGTCCGGTCATCATGGTCGGCTTCGGCGTTCTCGCCATGCGCGGGAAGAAGAGCACCTTGTTGGACCTGAGCACCCCCGATGGATTCCATGCCTTCGCGCGCCTCGTGCGCAGGTCTGACATCGTCACCTTCAACGGGGTCGACCCGCAGCTGGAGGCGCTGGGCATCACCCTGGAGGCACTCCAGAAGATCAACCCGAGCATCATACTCTTCCACCTGAACAGCTTCGGTGGACCCAACATCGGCCCGCGCACAAACTATCCGGCTGCCTGCGGCGACCCTCTCTGCTGTGCCTGCACAGCATTGGAGCGCATGGGTACGGGGGTCAATCCATATATATATATATATATATATATATCAATTCAAATCAATCCAGAAGATGCTTGGTGGGTTTGCGGGGGCCCCCGGTCCCCGGAGCCCTCAGAGAACCCCGAAACGGCTCAGGAGGGCCCCCGGAAGGGCCCAAAACGGCACCGGAGCTCCCCAGGAAAGCCCCGAGGCGGCCCGTGGAGGCCCCGAGACGACCCAAGACGGCTTTCAGGCGGTCCACGATGTTCTCCACACGGCTCCAGGAGCCCCAAAGACGCACCCGAACGGCTCCAGGCGGGTCCAAGGGGTCCCCCGAACGGCTCCATCAAGCAAAAATCGTCACATTCCTTTCGGAAAATTGACATTTTCAGCAGATTCGGCTCATTGGTCTTCGAAGCGTCCACAACGGCCCCAGAGGCCTCCACGATCGCCCAAGACGGCCCCAAAGAGGGCCCAAAGATGGCTCCAGACGGGCCCAGGACGGCCCAAGAGGCGCCCAAGACGACCCAAGAGGACCCCACGAGAGGCCCAAGAGGGGCCCAGGACAGCCCCGAGACGGCCTATGGAGGCCCCGAGACGACCTCAGGCGGCCCAAGATGCTCTCCAGACGGCCCCATGAGCCCCAAAGACGCCCCCGGACGATTCCAGGGGAGTCCAAGGGGTCCTTCGAAAGGGTTCCTTCAAGCTAAAGTCGGCACATTCCCTTTGGAAAATTGTCATTTTCAGCAGATTCGGCTTCTTGCTTTTCGAAGCGTCCACAACGGCCCCAGAGGCTTCCACGATCGCCCAAGACGGCCCCAAAGAGGGCCCAAAGATGGCTCCAGACGGGCCCAGGACGGCCCAAGAGGCGCCCAAGACGACCCAAGAGGACCCCACGAGAGGCCCAAGAGGGGCTCAGGACAGCCCACGATGGCCCCAAGACGGCCCGATTGGCGCCCAAGCCGGCCCCAAGACAGCCCAAAGATGGCCCACGAGGCGCCCTGCCGGCCCAAGAGGGCTCCGAGAAGCCCCCGAGGAGCCCAAAACAGCCCTCATGGAGCTCCCAAACGGCTCCCAAGAAGCTTCAAAAGTGCTTCCAACAGAGGGGGGCGGACGAGAGGCGAGAGGCCCCTCGCACGCAAATTATCCCGGCAAAGCAACCTAACAGCGATGTGTAGGAGCATATCTGGAAGCATTCCTCTTAAGATTCAGATGAGAATCCAGTTGTAGAATTGTGCTGTTCTCGCAGTCGTAGTCGCATTCGCGATGACAGTCGCAGTGGCAACGGCAGTCACAGACACAGCCTCAGCCTCAGCCTGCCTCAGCCTCAGCCTCAGCCTGCCTCAGCCTCAGCCTCAGCCTCAGCCTCAGCCTCAGCCTCAGCCTCAGCTGCCTCAGCCTCAGCCTCAGCAGCCTCAGCCTCAGCCTCAGCCTCAGCCTCAGCCTCAGCATCAGCCTGCCTCAGCCTCAGCCTCAGCCTGCCTCAGCATTCAAAATGTGGCCCGGGAATGTAGTTCTGGGAACTCGAAGAACACGAAGTGGCCTACAGTTGGCTCCGGGCATTCAAATTCATGCCCAGGAATGGAGTTCTGGGAACTCGAAGACCACGAAGTGGCCTACAGTTGGCTCCGGGCATCCAAAATCTGGCCCGGGAATGGCCTACAGTTGGCTCCGGGCATTCAAATTCATGCCCAGGAATGGAGTTCTGGGAACTCGAAGACCACGAAGTGGCCTACAGTTGGCTCCGGGCATCCAAAATGTGGCCCGGGAATGGAGTTCTGGGAACTCGAAGAGCACGAAGTGGCCTACAGTTGGCTCCGGGCATTCAAAATGTGGCCCGGGAATGGAGTTCTGGGACTCGAAGAGCACGAAGTGGCCTACAGTTGGCTCCGGGCATTCAAAATGTGGCCTGGAGTTCTGGGAACTCGAAGACACGAAGTGGCCTACAGTTGGCTCCGGGCAAAAATGTGGCCCGGGAATGGAGTTCTGGGAAGTCGAAGAGCACGAAGTGGCCTACAGTTGGCTCCGGGCATTCAGAATGTGGCCCGGGAATGGAGTTCTGGGAGGTCGAAGAGCACGAAGTGTGTGACTGTATGCGAAAAATGATCCCGGCCGGCAAACCCCAACACCTCCCCAACGGCTGCCCAGACCCCCCTGTGGAGTAATGTGCTGCTCTCTTTTTAGACCACTAGAAACCTATCAGTCTTCGCTGTTAGGTAAAAACACATGTTTTGACGTTCCGGTGGCCCTGAGGCTGCCCCGCTGCGCTCCCTACTTTGCCGCGACGCCGTTCCGACGCCTCCGACGTGGCCCGAGACGGCGCCGCGTTTGCTCGAACCCGCTCCCGCGTCCGCCGCGATCCCGGCGCGAATCTTCCAACGTTGCTCGGGCCTGGACTCCTGAATTTCTGCCTCTTGCGAAGCTCGAACACTTCGGCCCCCGTTTCGATGCATTGGGCGCCTTCGGTGGGGGAACAGCACTAGAACAAGCTTCAAGGGATCTACGGCAGTAGCTGGCAGCGTCGCACCACCCAGCGCGCGCCACCATGCTTCGATCCGCCCAACTTCGTGGATTTAATTCACGGGTCCACACTAGTATATGTATGTATGTATGTATGTATGTATGTATGTATGTATGTATGTATGTATGTATGTATGTATGTATGTATGTATGTATGTATGTATGTATATATTTATATATATCACCACCACCATCTTCCTCGCCCCCTCCCTCTCCCACGAAAGAGGAGATGAAGAGGAGGGAGGAGGTATGGAGGTGGGGGTGGTGTATATTCTTGGGGCCCGCATTTGGGGTATTGGGGGTGGCTTTGCCGAGCGCTCTTGAAGTCTCGAAGTAGCCGTCCTTTGGGGAGCAGCGTCGTGATGCTGCGAAAGGCCTCTCGGGGGCCTCTTGGAGTTAGGTTGGACGTCTCTTGGGGGCAATGTTTGGGCCTCGTAGGTGCTCTTTTGGGTCTCTTTGGGGCCTCTTGGGGCCTCCTGGGGGCCTCTTCGGGGCCTCGTGGGCCCTCCTGGGCGCCTCTCGGGGCTCGGAGGTTTGGTTCGTGCTCCCTCTCTTGGGCCCATTGTTTGGTCGTCTTGGGGCCCTCTTGGGCAGTTTTGGGCGCCTCTTGGGTCGTCTTGGGGCCCTCTTGGGCCGTTTTTGGGTCCTCTTGGAGGCCTCGTGGGCTGTCTTGGGTTGGGCTTGGGGGCCCTTAGTGCTGTCTGGGAGCGTCGGGACGCCGAGGCGAGACAGCCAACATCTTTCAACCACCTACGGAGCATCAATGACTTTGGCCTCTAAGGGGTCCTCTTAGGAGGCCTCTTGGAGGCCTCTGTGGGCGTCGTGGAGGCATATTGCGCCGTTTGGGGGCAATCTTGAGCGTCTTTTAGCGATCGTTCGGCGATTCGAGGCCCTCTTGGACCGTCTTGGGGGCTTCTTGGGGCTCTCTTGGCCCGTCTTCGGGCCCTCCTGGGCCCGAGGGGGCACGAGGGGGCACGAGGGAATTCTCGGGAGATTTGTCAATTTGGGCTCCTGGCCTTTTTACAAAGACTCCTCAGGAGTGAGGAGTGAGGCTTAGAGGAGTAGGCACAAGACCCGAGGACACGCCCACTTCGTGCCCAGAGGCACGGTGATGGATATAGCTACACCTTTATATTTGTATATCTTATATATACACGGAGAAAGAGAGATACAGGGGGAGAGAGAGAGAGGGAGAGAGAGAGAGAGAGAGAGAGAGAGAGACAGAAGGATAGACAGAGAGAGAGAGAGAGAGGGAGGGAGAACTAGAGGAAACAAATGTGGACTTCGGTCAATTCCGTGACCGTGCCTTCGTTGTTGGTCATCGGCCTCTTGGATGTCTGTGGAGATTTCTTGGGAGGCCTCTCAGGAGCCTCTTGGAGGCGGTTTTGGACTGGCTTGAGGGGCCTCTCGGGGGCCTCTGCAGGCGCGATGTGGGCCTCTTGGGGGGCCTGTCAGGGCCCTCCTGGGACGCCTCTTGGAGCCCTCTTGGGGTTTGTTGGGGGCATCTTGGGCCGCCTGGAGTCCATCTTGGGAGTCTTGGAGCGATCTTTCGGCGATATTTGGCCGCCTTGGGCCATTCTGGATGCATTTTGGTGGCCTCCTGGCCCGTCTTGGGCCCCTCTTGGCTCGGAACAAGTCGTGCGAGAACACTCCTCAGTCACGCGGGAGAGCCCCAGGAAATCCGGCAATGTGGGGTCCAGGCCCTTCCATATTCATTCATTCAGGATTGAGGACGGAGAACTCCAGGAGACTCGAGGACACTCCAACCCGTGCCTCAGGGCGCAGGGGCGTCTATGAGTGGCCCTCTCGAGCCTTGCTAGAGGACTCCTTCGGCTCTTGAGGCTATCGCGGGGCCTCTTGGTGCTTCTTGGGGGCCTCTCAGGTTCCTTGGGGAGTCGTTGGGCCGTCTTGGACCGGTTTCGGGGCATCTGACAGCTATCTAGTCGGTCTTAGCACGTCGGGCCGCCATGAGGCCGAACGGAACGCCAGGCTACAACACCAGGGGCGCGTTCGCTGGTCAAGATGCCCGCGCCGAGGGGGGGTGGCCGCCCCTTGACTGAAAAACTGCACACTATCAGACAGCTACGATATCGTATATAAGACAAATCCCAGGGAGGCTTGTCCAAGGGGCGTTGTTCGAGGAGGTTGTCCAGATCCCCGCTGAGTTGTCCGAGGGGTTGTCTGGGGCAGGTCGTCTTGTCGTCATGAATCAGCATGGGTTGTCTGGGTTGTCCAGGGCGGTGTCCAGAGATATGATAAATGTGCTTACTTTTCAGTTCACATCGTACTGAGTTTGTCTCACACGACTCCATGTGCCGAGGGGCATGGTGGCGGACATCGGGTACGACGACCTCACCCAATCCACGACCGGCATCATGGCGCGATTCGGCGGCTCGCTGGAGACGGCGGAGGAGCACGCGCACATCGGCACGGTGGACGTGGTTACCGGCTTCGCGGGGGCCTTCGCCATCTTCCTGGCGCTGTTCCAGAGGAAGCGCACCGGCTCGGCGGAGAAGGCGCAGACGTCGCTGGCCTCCGTGGGCCAGATGGTGCAGGTGCCCTACTGCTTCGACGGCGCTCTTCGCGGGGAGTGGAACGAGCCCAAGGGAGTGTGCGTCGGCGAGCACTTCCTCTACCACAGCTACAAGTGCCGGGACGACGTTTGGGGGTTCCTGGCCGCCACAGGGCAGCATCCGTGGCCCGAGCAGCTTGCAGAGGGCAAGGACGCCATGGTGTCGCTGGGGATCCCCTGCGAAGACGTGTCCAGCCTGACGCAGTATTTCGCTACGCTGTCTTTCGAGGAGCACCAGGCTGTGTTCAGGAACAAAGGGATCACGTTCGTCCGCATCGGCAGCTTCAGTGACCTGGACCGGAAGCCCCAGCCCAAACACAAGACTTTCCACTTCGTGAAGACCCTTGCGGACCACAACCCATCGGGGCGGGACGTGACCTATTTCGGAAACTCCGTGCGCTCAAGGAACTGGGAGGTCTGCGAGCTGCCAGAGCTGCCCAAGTATGGCAAAGACACTCGCGCCGTCCTGCAGGACGTCGCCGAGCTGCCCCCCGCAAAGGTCGACTGCATGCTGGCCGGGGGCAAGTCCGCCGCCGAGTCGCTCGGGGCCGCCTTTCCCGACTCGAGCGGCGTCTGGGAGTTGAGCGGCTTCCAGGCAGCGAGCAACCAACCGCGTAGACACGAGCTTCCGGAGGTCCGCGCTCGCGTGTCGGGCCCCTGGCGCCGACCCGAGAAAAGTCCGTGCGGGCCTCTGGAGGTGCACGTGCACGTCTTGTTTGCTGCTCTTCCATGGCTCAGCTACGCGCAGAAGGGGGTATGATAGGGGAGAGGTGGAAGGCTTCTCAGAAGCGCCCCTGCTGCTTAGAAGGCTTCCGTAGCAAGTTATCGGAGCCTTGTATACCCTCGTAATTCCGTCTTTAGCATCGACTACCGTTGATTAGCGTCTGGGAGTCGATGAGATAGCGCCGATTCAGCGTCGGCTAGCGTCGATTAGCATCGATTTCGCTTCGATTAGCGTCGATTGAGCGCCGACTGGGGTCGATTCGCAAGGGCCGACAGGATGGTATGGGAGGCTCCCATGAGTTGCCATCGCAGAAGGCGCGGGCCTCATCTGTAGATGCAGAGCGCCTTCTAAGGAGCAGTCTCCTTCGGAGAAGCCCCCCCTCCCCCTACAGTCAACCCGCTAGACAGGTCCCAAGGGCACCCTTGCTTCCTTGCCGCCTTGGTCCACCCTTGGCCACTTTCGTTGGCCGCGCCCCGCTCGAGAAGTTCGAAGTGGGCGTCCACGGCCCTTGCATCCTTACAGTGGAGACGCATGCCAAGAAACACCCTGCTCCCCTCCAGGGTGCCCTGGGCTTCTTGGGCTCCGATGGTTTTGCGATGGAGGGCGTCACGCTCTCACACCAAAACCAGTGGACGTCCTGGGGTCTCAGGGCTGGGTTTCTTGTGGAAGGTCTCTTCTGGTCGAGGGCCCCTGTTGGGCCCCTGCTGACTCCAAGAGGGGCCCTAAAGGGCCCCGTTAGGGCCCTTTCCTTCACCCTGCAAGCGGGCCACCCCCCACTGGCACCCCCTCGGGTCCAGGCCTCTCGGATGGTGTTGGAGCAGATGGGGTCGGAGGATCGCGCCGCATCGCCGATGCATTGCCGATCAGCTTCGACTGTATCGCGCATCCTTATGTCGGGGAAACGTAAGACTCGAGTAAGCCGGAAATCGGGCTTGCCGACTGTTATTTGACGAGCGTGTCCTGGATTTTGACGGTCCCGTTTCTGTGGGACGTCTGCAGCGGGAGCCCGCGTCAGATTTCAGCTTGGGTCTCGTCATTTTTATGATGGCCCCCGCCGGGGCCGACCCGGGTCCCCCGTACCCGAGTCTGACGTCTCCCCGATGGTGATGCGGGCCGGCTGTGCCCCCCCTCTGCGCGCCGCCACCGAGGCAGCGAGGGGGCCCAGGGCCTCCAGGCTCGAGAGGCCTGGCGGCTTCTGGTGCGCCAGCGCCGCGTGCGCCTCGCACGCGTCCGCCCCGCCCGGGGACGTCGCCGAGAAGCTCGCCGAGAAGCTCGGCGGAGCTCGCAAGCTCCAGCAGGCTCGCAGTCGAAGAAGAAGAAGAAGAAGAAGAAGAAGAAGAAGAAGAAGAAGAAGAAGAAGAAGAAGAAGAATAAGAAGAATAATAAGAAGAAGAAGAAGGAGATACAACACCAGAAGCATAAGCTTTTGGCGCTCCGCACGGCTTTTCTTGGATCCGCGCTAGGGCCCCCCCCCGGCGCCGCCTCCGGCGCCGCCCCTGGCGCGCTCCGCGCGCCAGGGAGGGGGGTCCAGCGCAGATCCGAGAAATCCGCGCAGGGCGCCAGAAGTTTACGTTTAGGGCGTTTTTTCTTTTTCTATTGCGAGGGACGCTCGGCGGCGAGCGGGGGGGGGAAGAGGGAAGGAACAAGGCCCTCTCGGAGGGCTCGAGTCCGAGGAGCGTTCTGCGCCCTCCCCGAAGGCGCAGAAGAGACTTCTCTCGGAGGGCGCGGGGGCCCTCTGAGAAGGCCTTCTCCCTCTCCCTCCCCCCCTCCGCTCGCCGCCGAGTGTCCGCATCCGCGGCCTCGCCGTGCGGTCTCCTCGGCCGCGACCGTGCGGACGCAGGGCGGCTTTGCGCGGATGCGCGGGACGCAAATTTATCCGTGGGGCCGCGTATCCAGGGAGGGAGGGGAGGGGAGGGGAGGGGAGGGGGAGGGGGAGGCGGAGGCGGAGGAGGAGGAGGAGGAGGAAGAGGAGGAGGAGGAGGAGGAGGAGGAGGAGGAGGAGGAGGAGGAGGAGGGGGAGGGGGAGGAGGATGGGGAGGGGGAGGAGGAGGGGGAGGAGGGGGATCGGGCCTCGGTTTCTGGACCGCGAGAGCATGCATAGGGATACGTTCGCCGCTCGCGGTAGGCCTCCCTCCTCCTGGTCTTTGCCGCCGAGAAGACCAGCGCCGAGAGCGTCAAGACCATCGCCAGGACGCTGGCGGCGAAGGCCCAGGCCGACGGCAGCGCCCTCGCGGTGCACGGCGGCCGCTCGCAGAGCGGCGTGGCCACGGAGGCGGGCATCGGCTACGAGGGCGTCGTGGCCTTTGTCGTCGCCGACCCGCAGGGCCGCTACTCTTCTGGCGAGGGCAGGGCACGCGGAGGAGAAACATATATACACTGACACCGACGGGCCCCCCTCGTCGTCGAGGACAAGGAAGCCCTGACCCTAATAACATAGTGAAGACGTGGCCTCCCTCAGGTCCCCGTCTTCGCACGAGGGGTAATCATTCTCGGCGGTTTGGTTTGTTATACGTGCAGGAAACGCTCCCTCTATCCCTAATGTTTGTGGCCCTCCTACCTCAGGTCCCCTTCAAAAGGGTTACTCTGGGGCCCTTGCTTGCTTCGTCACCTCTGGGGCCCTCGCCGCCACGGCTGGATCCGCTCCGAGCTGCTGGGCCGAGCGCGTCCCGGGACACGGCGAGTGACCAGCCCCAGACATGCGACGTCCTGATCTCTTCGGGACGGCGTCCCCAAAAGTCCAGACCCTTTCTCCGGGGCCGCTTCTTCATCCTGAGTCGTTTCGTGACGGTCCCGAGGCCCGGCGAGGGCCCCGAAGGGCCGAAATTGGCCAACAACCTCGCGCCCCGTTTTCTTTTGCGACGCGACGGTGCGTCTCCTCAGGTGCCCCCGAAGACCGACGGCGAGGGGCACGCGCAGGCGAGCCGTTCCGCCGGCGCCGCGGCGGCGACGGCGGCCCTGCAGCGCGTCGGCCTCACGGCGGAGCAGCTCGAGAGCGACCCGCCCGCTTTCGCGCTCTTCTCCGCCGCCGCGGCGGGGGCGGAGGAGTCGAACGGGAAAAAGCGCCATTGCTGAGCGCCCCGCGCGGATTTCTTGGGTCCGCGCCGGGGCCGCTCCCCGACGGCAGGGGGGGTCCGGCGCAGATCCGAGAAATCTGCGCGGAGCGCCAAAAGTTCTTATTTTGTAGCGTTTTTTTCCCCCCTTCTGAGGAGGAGGTCCTGCTGGGCGTGCAGGACGTCCTGGGAGAGACGCTTATCTTTGGGGGCACGTCTGGAGGCGACATCGCCGGCCAGGACTTCGTCATCACGGCCGGGCTCGAGGTTGTTCCAGACACCGTTTGCGTGACTCTCGCTTGGCCTACTGTGCCGATCTTCACCAAGCTCAGCGCCATGCACTCTGACATCATTGCCGAGGGCAAAGTGACCAAGGTGAGCAACGGAGGAAGGACAATCGAAACAATTGACGACCAGCCCGCGTTCGACCGCTACAAAATCTGGAGCGAGGCATCAGGTAGAAGCGAAGTGAAGCCCGGCACCGACTTGTTTTTGGAGCCCGAGACGGCCCTATACCCCATGGCCGAACCCCACACGGACGCGTCTGGAGCCAGATGCTACAAGATGCTCCTCGCACGGACGGGCACAGCGGGGGGGTCGCTGGAACTGTTTACGGCGATGCAGGAGGGCGACCATATCGTCATGATGAAGGCAACGAGGGAGGGGCTGGCCTCCGGGGTAGAGCGCCTCGTCGCAGACGTTGCGGACAGCGGGCCGCTGGCGCAGGGCGTCCTCGGCGGCCTCGTCATGTTCAGCGCCGGCGTCGCGAGGGCGCTCGGGGAGGAGGCCATGTCCGAGGCCATGTCCAAGGTCGTGCTCGGCCTGAAGGGCTGCCCCATCGCTGGACAGCTCACCCTGGGGCAGGTGCGGGGGAGCAGCAGATGCTCGCCCCCCCGCCCCCCCCCCAGGCCGTCGCACTGGTGCCCAGCGTAGCAAGCACAAAGGCCCTCTGGCATTTTTTGTTGTTTTGGAGAGGGTTTTACTGAGTGCGGTGGCAAGAGCTTGGCTTTGCTACATGAGCTCCACGCGGACGACTTCGATGTTTAATCAATGCCAGTTCTACATTAACGACACTATGAAAAAAGAACAATACTGCCAGAACAGCCTTTCTTTGTACGATGATCATTTGTATCCGCAGTTACCCTACTAGTATTCTGCAACCGCGGCTTTGCTTGTATTTCTTTGTTTCAACGCTACAACTACCATTGCAGGTAAGCCGTGCTCGCTCTACTGGCTCCTGTCGTATTGCCAGTGTTACTACTGGGTGAAACCGTCCTACCAATGCCACTACTGCTACTGTTCCCGCTGCTTTTCCTGCTACGACAGCTGGTGCTGCTGGTGTTGTTCGACCTGGTACGTTCATTCATAATTTTGTTGTTGCTTCTGCTGCTGCCCTTCTTGAGAAGACTACCACTCGATTTTTTTCGAATCTACGATTATAGTATTATTATGACTACTATTTCTGTTCCTACTCCTCCTAGTAGTAGTAGTAGTAGTAGTAGTAGTAGTAGTAGTACTACTACTACTACTATTCCTACTGCTACGACGACTACTACTACTACTACTACTACTACGGATACTACTACCACTATCACTACCACTACCACTACCACTACCACTACCACTACCACTACCACTACCACTACCACTACCACTACCACTACCACTACCACTACCACTACCACTACCACTACCACTACCACTACCACTACCACTACCACTACCACTACCACTACCACTACCACTACCACTACCACTACCACTACCACTACCACTACTACTACTACTACTACTACTACTACTACTACTACTACTACTACCACTACCACTACCACTACCACTACTACTACTACTACCTACTACTAGTAGTAGTAGTAGTAGTAGTAGTTAGTAGTAGTAGTAGTAGTAGTAGTATAGGTACTATACTACTACTACTACTACTACTACTACTACTACTACTACTACTACTACTACTATACTACTACTGCTATTACTACTACTATACTACTACTACTACTACTACTACTACTACTACTACTACGGATACTACAACTGCGTATACTACTACTACTGCTACTACTACTACTACTACTACTACTATATCTTACAACTCCTATTACTACTACTACCACTACCACTACCACTACTACTACTACTACTACTACTACTACTACTACTACTACTACTACGACTACTACCACCATTACTACCACTCTGATTAGTACTTCTACCCCCTACTACTACTACTACTACTACTACTACTACTACTACTACTACTACTACTACTACTACTACTACTACTACGACTACTACGACTACGACTACTACTACTACTACTACTACTACTACTACTACTACTACGACTACGACTACGACTACTACTACTACTACTACTACTACTACTACTACTACTACTACTACTTTTACTACTACTACTACTACTACTACTACTACTACTACTACTTTTACTTTTACTACTACTACTACTACTACTACTACTACTACTACTACTACTACTACTATTACTATTACTTCCGCGACGGTGACGGCTACTATTACAAATACGATTCGTACGACGACGAACAATATTACTAGTGCTGTTATTTCCGATCGTATTACCACTGAGACTCAGGTTTCTGCTCTTGTTGCTACTACCAGCATTGCGATTACTACTTCTACGCGGGAGGCCGTCTTGTTCCAGCCCACAGGGGCCAGGATTTTGGAACGGTGCCATCAGGTTTTGATTGGTCCGCTGAGAGTCACATTTTTTGTCGCCCCAGACGAGTGCAAGGGGCAATGGCTTTCTCTGCTATTTCAATGGCCTCCTCTGCTTTTGCAGCGGCCTCCTCTGCCATTACAGTGGCTTCTTCTGGCTGTTCCAATGACGCCCCGACTATCGCAGGGCAGAGATTCAACTCAGGAATACAGTGTAATAGAGCAGAGCAGATTCGAGAAGAACGCAGCAGAGTTGAGCAACGTATGGTAGAAATAGAGAAGTGTAGGACTAGAAGGACTCAGGGTCGAGTTGAGTCGAGCAGAGTGGAGTGCAGAGTTGAGTGGCGCTGAGCAGGGTCAAGTCGAGTAGAGAAAAGTTGGCTGCGCCGGAAGACAACGTATCCGAGTAGAGTAAGGCACGGTAGATGGAGTAATGCTGGGAGACATGGAGCAGCGCAGGGTACATCAGAGAGAGAGTAGAGTAGAGCCGCGTCGAACCGGTTTGCCCGGGGGCAGCCCGGGGGCGGCCGTTTTGACCGCCCCCCAAGTGCTGCCCCAGGGTGGTGCCCCGCTGAGCGACGCCTTGCGTTGACGCTTCAGGGGAAAGGGGACCCGGCGCTAATTTCGACAGGGCGCCCCGCCTGCCCCTCATTTCAAAACAGTCGGGATTTGTCTGAAAGCGCCGTGACAGTGTGCAAAGCGAATGTGAAATCATAGAAAATAAAGCATAACTTCGCGGGCTCTCAGTGCGGGCCGCCGCTCCCGCCCAGCCTGCGATCTGCGCGATTTGTGCGCGATTAGTGCGCGAGCAGTGCGCGATTAGTGCGCGATTCGTGCGCGATTAGTGCGTGAGTCGTGCGTGATTCGTTCGCGTTTAGTGCGCGCTTAGTGCTAGATTAGTGCGAGATTAGTGCGGGATTAGTGCGTGATTAGTGCGCGAGTAGTGCCGCGATTGCTGCGGGATTCGTGGGGCAGTAGTGTGCGACTAGTGTAAGATTAGCGCGCGACGAATGCGCCCGTAATGCGTGATTGCTGCGGACTGATCGTGTCGCGTGATGGAAGTGTTTTCTCTGCTCATGGGTTGGTGGGCTGGAAGTCCCTGATATCCATGCCGCCGGTCGTGTAGTCCAGGGACTGTATGCTCTCATTACAGGCGATGGTGTGGGCTGGCGTGTATTGGAAGCAGTTGCGGGGGCCAGCGTTACTCGAGATGTTGTAGGAATATCGACCCCCTGCGGCAATGATCCATGGCTGGCTGATCGGCACCTTCCACGGTGTAATTGGGAAATGAAATGCCGCGCTGGCGCGGGAAAGACCATCGACCTCGCCACTTCTTGCAGGCGGCCCCACGAGCGTAGCCCAGAGCCTGGTCGTTGACCCTCCTTTTGGAAGCGCGCGCCCAATAGCTGCCTGACTGGAAGACACGAAAGCCCTATATGCCATCCTCGCTCCATGCTCACTCCTCCCTGTGCTTATGTAGCTGCTCCTCGAGATCGGCCAGTTCGTGGTCCAGGAGCTCGTTGCCTCGCGGCTCCCTGGCAGGGGCACCGCGGCGGCCGCCGTCCGACGACTCCCCCAAACGGATCCGATTTTCTGGTAGGAGGACGTCTAGTTGGGGTCGCGATAGCTGGCCTCGTGGGGGCCGCAGAAACTGGCTGCGCCTCGCGGGCCGCCTTCTGAGCCATGGCGATTAATGGTTGATGAGGAAGTGGATTCGTTAGTGCTTCGACTTTCCTCACAGCGCAAGCGTTCAGCGCAGGGGTCGCGCTTTCGCGCCCCAGCGCATTTTCCGACTCGCGCGCGGCGTCCGCGGGGGGCGCCCAGATTCGCGCCTTGCTGGATAGGATCAGGGAGACGTTGGCGTTGGCGCCCAGCAAGTCGGGGCAGGCGCCCCCCTGTGCAATGGCCGAGCACCTGCGCTCCGTCATGTGGCGTTTTGTTCGCCGACGAAAGTTGTCCCTCCTAGCTTTTATGGCGGGATTCGAATGGCTTGAGCTGTAGAATACTGTATTCGTTTTCGCTGTATCTTTTGGCTGCGCCATTGGGCTTGTTAGCGGGGCGCCCGCTGCATGCGCGCCGCGCGGGGCCCCGTGGAATCGTGCTAAGAGGTGCCCTCGCGCGACGACCAGGGCCGCGCGTCGGCCCCCGCGTGCTTGGGCAGAGCAGTTCGTGCGCGTTGCCTTTCGCCCACCGTTTGGTCCCAGTCAGCGCAGTGAGGAAGAGTGGTGGGAAGTGGCAGACCTCGCGGGCGTCGTGGAGAGCACATGGCGACGGGCGTTTTTGCGTGATCTCGACGGTTGTTTGTTTTTTCCCAACCATCCTGTGGTGTTGGGTCTTCGTTTTGAAGAGACGGTGCCCCGCGTCTCCTCTCCTTCCTCCTCTGCCCCCTCCTCCCTCCTCCCCCTCCGCGTCAGCCACACCCACTTCGGCACACCCCTCACACGTTTCGTGGCCCCATAAGGAGCTCCACCGAGGGCTCCAGTGGCTGCGTTCGCATGGCGGCACCGCACCCATTTCGGCACACCCCTCACACGTTTCGTGGCCCCATAGGGAGCTCCACCGAAGGCCCCAGTGGCTGCGTTCGCATGGCGGCACCGCCCCATTTCGGCACACCCCTCACACGTTTCGTGGCCCCATAGGGAGCTCCACCGAGGGCCCCAGTGGCTGCGTTCGCATGGCGGCACCGCACCCACATTTCGGCACACCCCTCACACGTTTCGTGGCCCCATAGGGACCTCCACCGAAGGCCCCACTGGCTGCGTTGGCATGGCGGCACCCATACACGGGTGGCCCCATAGGGAGCTCCACCGAAGGCCCCAGTGGCTGCGTTCGCATGGCGGCACCGCACCCATTTCGGCACACCCCTCACACGCTTCGTGGCCCCATAGGAGCTCCACCGAAGGCCCCAGTGGCTGCGTTCGCATGGCGGCACCGCACTCATTTCGGCACACCCCTCACACGTTTCGTGGCCCCATAGGGAGCTCCACCGAAGGCCCCAGTGGCTGCGTCCGCATGCTTCCCCACCACCCATTTCGGCACACCCCTCACACGCTTCGTGGCCCCATAGGGAGCTCCACCGAAGGCTCCAGTGGCTGCCGTTCGCATGGCGGCACCGAGCTCATTTCGGCACACCCCTCACACGTTTCGTGGCCGCACAGGGAGCTCACACCGAAGACCCCAATGGCTGCGTTCGCATGGCGGCACCGGCACATTCCCTCACACGCTTCGTGGCCCCATAGGAGCTCCCCGAGGGCCAGTCTGCGTTCGCATGGCGGCGCCGCAACCACGGCACACCCCTTTCGCTTCGTGGCCCCATAGGGAGCTCCACCGCCCCAGTGGCTGCGTTCGCATGCCTTCCACCCCCATTTCGGCACACCCCTCACACGTTTCGTGGCCCCATAGGGAGCTCCACCGAAGGCCCCAGTGGCTGCGTTCGCATGGCGGCACCGCACCCATTTCGGCACACCCCTCACACGTTTCGTGGCCCCATAGGGAGCTCCACCGAAGGCCCCAGTGGCTGCGTTCGCATGCGGCACCGCACCCATTTCGGCACACCCCTCACACGTTTCGTGGCCCCATAGGGAGCTCCACCGAAGGCCCCAGTGGCTGCGTTCGCATGGCGGCACCGCACCCATTTCGGCACACCCCTCACACGTTTCGTGGCCCCATAGGAGCTCCACCGAGGGCCCCATTGCTGCGTTTCGCATGGCGGCAGCTTTCGGCACCCCCTCACACGTTTCGTGGCCCCATAGGGAGCTCCACCGAGGCCCCAGTGGCTGCGTTCGCATGGCGGCACCGCACCCATTTCGGCACACCCCTCACACGCTGTGGCCCCATAGGGAGCTCCACCGAAGGCCCCAATGGCTGCGTTCGCATGGCGGCACCGCACTCATTTCGGCACACCCCTCACACGTTTCGTGGCCCCATAGGGAGCTCCACCGAGGGCTCCAGTGGCTGCGTTCGCATGCCGAAATGACACCCCTCACACGTTTCTTGGCCCCATAGGGAGCTCCACCGAGGGCCCCCGTGGCTGCGTCCGCATGGCGGCACCGCACCCATTTCGGCATACCCCTCACACGCTTCGTGGCCCCATAGGGAGCTCCACCGAGGGCCCCAGTGGCTGCGTTCGCATGGCGGCACCGCAACCATGTCGGCACACCCCTCACACGCTTCGTGGCCCCATAGGGAGCTCAACCGAGGGCCCCAGTGGCTGCGTTCGCATGGCGGCACCGCACCCATTTCGGCACACCCCTCACACGTTTCGTGGCCCCTTAGGGAGTTCCCTCTCATTCGTTCAACCTGCTCTGCGGTATTCGTAACTGCATATGGTTGGGGGGCCTAGGGCCATCGCGCGATCGCCCGCGATGCGAAACGCACAATTTCAGGGAGGGGATCGAGGGCTAGAAGGCCCGCGTCGCGAGAGAAAGTCACGTTGCCGGAGGTGTTCCTCCTCCTCCTCCTCCTCCTCCTCCTCCTCCTCCTCCTCCTCTCCCCGCTTCTGCCTGCCAGTTGGGACCTTCGGCGGGCGTCCCTGTGCGACGAGGGGGTGCGGCACTCTAGGATCCGAGAAGGGGGTCGTCTTAGAGGGGATTGGCCCGTTCGTGGGGACTTCCTAGGATCGGCGGCGAGCTTGGGGGGGTGGGGAACGAGAGGGGGCAGGCCCTCTCAGAAGGCGGCGGGGTTTCTCATAAACCCTCGCGCCTTTTGAGAAGCCGCCCGTGTCTCGGGAGGAGGCTCAGAAAGCTGCCCGCGATGCCGGGGCCCCTCCGAGCCTTCGGATCATCCTCACCCAATGTTCTCCTCGTTTTGGCTTCGTCCTAGTGAGGCGCAGCTCTGGCTTCGGAGGGGCGCCCTTCTGTCATTCGTGCATGGGCTCCCTGGGCGGGGTTTGGACGATGGTAAAGCCGTTCCAGAGCGTTCCGGGACGCTCTGAGAGCGTTCGGGAACGCTGCGAGAAGGCCGCGGCGCCCGACGCATCCTCTGGAGCCGCCTCGTGGCCATGCTTCGGCTGTCAGCCGCCCGCCTCCGTCCGTCGCCTGGTCGGCGTCACCCCAACATTCAAGCAGTGGCGAAAGGTCCTGGCTTGTTTATAGGCTCGCCGATTAATGTTATAATGACCTGTTGCGGTCTGCGCGAAATGTTAGTCAAACATTTGTGATTCAGACTGTCTTGTTTTAGCACATCGGATTTATGTTATAAGAACATTGTTTTTGATGGTAGAACATTTTTGGATCTACAGATATTTCGTGGTAGGCCTATGTAAATGCCAGGACGGTCAGTCCTTGCTCAAAACATACGTTCGGATCGAGGTTTAAGATCGAGGTCGGTGTGGGGAGGGTACACTGTTGCTCTTCGTGTGTGTTGGATGTTTTCGTGCGTCCTAGGGGAGGGCTCGGGGAGGGTGCCCTCGAGTGTCCCGCAGTTTGGCCGTCGGGCTGTGTCATGTTCTTGAAGCGTGCTCTGCTGTCATAGGTCTGGCCGTGCTGATACGAGGTGCGCGTCGCCCGCCAAGGGTCGAGGGGCGAGGGGCGACGCGCGCGCTGAGAAATCGTATTGTACAACCTCTGTGGCGGGCGCTTTCTGGCCATACCGTTCGGGAAGCGATGCGCCACAAGATGGCTGTACTACGTGTCCGGATCGGACGCACGCCTCCAATGAGGACACATAGTGCTAGCATGTCCTTGTGCGTCCCATTTGGCCTCCGAGGTGGGGCCCGCAGGCTACAGGGATCGCACCACGGGGGAGCCGGACGGCTCCGACAACGGCCCGAACAGGCACGGCAACCTCATGCTGAACGTCCTCCTCTTCGGGGCGCCCGCTCCGAGCAGCGACGCCGCCGCTGGCGGCCTGACCGGCGCGGTCTCGAACGCGGCGAAAGGCCTGCCGTGAGTTGAAGAAGGAAAAACGGCACAAACATAAACTTCGACGCTCCGCGCGGACTTCTCGGATCTGCATTGGACCCCCCTGGCGGTGCCTCTAGCGCCGCCCCTGGCGCGCTCCGCGCGCCAGAGGGGGGGGGGTCAGCGCGGATCCAAGACATCCGCGCAGAGCTCCGAAAGTTATGTTTATGTTGTTTATTCTTAAGTCGGGCATGTCCCTCTACAGGGGGAGTATTCAATATAACTGTAAATCTATAGTCTGGTCACGGTTTTTCGTGCTTCTTTGACCACTCCTGATTGCTAGCCTAAGTTTGATACTTTCTCCAACGCCCGCCTGCAGGAGGACATGCCCGACCTAAGCTTATCTTTTTCTCCCAAGGAATGGACGCGGGTCCTGAGGCTTTTCCCTGACTCCTGGCCCCCCCCCCCGCAGGGCCCAGGCCTCGGGCTCTCGGAGAAGGACCCGGGGCGAAGGATTGTTGGTCCTGGGAGACGGCCCTGGGTCGGGGGCCCGTTGCCCTTAGGACGCCCACCTCTCTCTAAAGACAGTGGGTTCGGAGGCCACCTGCGAACCCTGCCTCACCACCCAACGATGTCTAACAGGGGGGAGGTGGGCTGGGGTTCGCGTGTGGCCTCCTATAGGTATCGCAGACAAGGCGACGGGCCTCGTGGACCAGGCGGCGGGCCTCGCGGACAAGGCGGCGGGCCTCGCGAAGAAGCCGAAGAAAGCGAAGGTAGCGAAGGACAAGAAGTGACGAAACGCGTGCCTGAAAGAAGCACGTGCCGCAATGGCCCGGCGGGGTGGCGCGAGGTGGGCGTTGCGAAGCCAGCGGCTGTTGCCGCTAGCTGTTTGTTTCCGGCAATCGTGAATTCTTAGATCAATGGTTTTGGTCAACGACTCCGTCTTGCCCGCACAACCAAAATGTTGCAGCCGTCCTTCTGAATACTATTTTGTTTGCGGGCGCTGCAATGGGCATTGACGACTCACGCGCAGAAGCTTTTGGGGAGTTCATGGATGTCGCGTTGTTTCTTGCGGGCTTCTTCGGGGACTTCAGGGGACCTTTGGGGAGGAGCCTCTGCGCGACCTGGAGGCGCGTGTTGGGGCTCCGCTCTCATCCTTGCTCGGGGCCACCCCGTGGGCACCATGTGTGGCACCACCCTCATGCCCGCTCCAGGACTTCGACTCCCCTCAGTGTGGCTCCCGCCTGGCCCCCCTGCGGCCCCGTTCCCCTCGCGCCCTCGCCCTCCCTTGCCCCACTTCGCACCGGCGCGACCCGCAGCTGCTCGCCCGCCGTCTGATCCCTTGCGGCCGCTGGCCAAAAAAAGTTGGGGCTCCGTGGGCCTCGGCGGGTTCCCGGCGCTGTGCTGGGGGGTCTGAATTTGGGCAGCCTTGGGCCGGTCGTAGGCCATCAGAGGGGGCGTCTCTGAGCGGTTCTGGACCGTGTTGGGGCCGTCTTGGGGATGTTTGCCGTCTTGAGATCGCCACAGGCAGCCAGGCGCAAGTTTAGAGCCGCCTTGGGCCCCACCAGGGACCTCCTGGACCAGTGGTCGTCGCGGGCGGCCCAGGGGCGCCCAGAGCCGAACGAATGCCATGCTGAGCCCTCCTGGGGTGGCAGGACACATTTTTGAAAACCCAAGTTGTCTCCCAGGGGCCTGCTGGAGGGCGCCTTAGGTATATTGCGGTGCTTCTGGGGGCCTTTTGCAGTGCTGCCAGTCGCAAGGCCGCACTGGGGCGTCGTAGCGCCGACGCGTGTGTATTGGGGCCCTCTTGGGGCCTCCGGGGCCCACTTGGGCGGAGGCCGAGCACGGCCGTTGCGCCGACTCGCCACATGTCACCCGCTCGTGCGTCGCGGTCGGGGCCGGAGAGGCGTTCTTCTCTTTGGGGAGGTGGGCGGCGCGAAGGTGCGAAAACGTGCGAGCTTCGCCCGGCACCAGGCGCCAAGTTGGGTGTCAGGCCCCCGGAGACCAGGACACAGACTGACCAGGACATTGACAAGCCGGGGAAACGACACCCTTTCCTGCAAGGTCAAATTTGGTCGTCCAGGGAAAGTCTTTGTTGCTGCTTTGCAGGATTCGTTTCTTTGTCCGGGTCTAGGGTGTGTTTTTTTCGCTTTGAGGGCCTGTGCCCAGGTTTATTCCGGAAGCGTTACAGTGCAGTTTTTGTTTCGTACAGCAATGGTTTCGAGAGATGTTGGATCTCCTGGTCTAGCGTGTTCAGGCCTTCGGGGCCCCGAGTGTGACCCAGATCTGCCCTGCCCCGTGCGGAGTCCTCTTTGGGCAGGCCTTTGGGCCGTCTTCCGCGCCCTGTCGGACAGCCCAACCCAGGAGGCCCGTGGACGGTCGGGGGCGGTCGCCCGGGGTCGGCGCAGCACGGCGTGACAAGCTGTGCCAAAAGATGCACGCGCGGCAATGGGCGCTCGACGTCGGCGGTGTTCGCGGGGGCGAAGGGCGGGGAGAACGCGAGGGTCTCCGGGAGCCCCCGGGGCCCAAGACTTGGCCAGGATCGGTGGGGGCTCACGTGCAGGGGCTCAGCCCTGCCGGGGGCCAGCCAGAGCGCCAGCTCTTGCAGGATCCTGCAGGGATGGATTCTGGCCGCTGCGGGTGTGGGAGCCGGTTCACGGCCCCAGAGGTGGTCGTACATACGTTTTAGTATTGGCTGAGCCGGGCTCAGGACCCCCCCCAAAAAATGCAGTGCAGTTCTCTTGAATTGGCCGAGCCGGGCTTGCGCTGCGCCGAGCTCGTGCAGGCCGGAATCGGCGCGTCCCCCCGAATCGCCGATCGCG